>CM077167.1:164144668-164511638 GCA_039583875.1 Platanthera guangdongensis
AATGGGCAGCAGTTTGGTGGCTGTGTTTGGGAGGAATTGAGCGGCTGTAGGAGAGGGTTTAAGAGGGGCAATAGAGGCTTAGGGTTAGGGCTGACCTTGGGGAAGGAGATACGCACATAGGAATCATCTCCTAGGGTTCCACAGAGTCGGCACCGTGGCGAGATCGCGAGAATCCAAAAATGTTCTTCTCCAAATTCTGCAATGACTCTAATCAGCCCACAAATTACTTATTTATAATAAAAGGAGAATTAGAGCATCCCACCATCAACGACTATGATTAGCCGGAGGTGGGTCCACTCAAATACATCAGAAATAAATGCAAAATAATGAAGTAATATATCAAATCAACTCGCAACGCGAATTCAGAAACACCCACTGAGTCCGATTGTCAATCTGGGTACGCTATATATGGAAAGCCGCCAATTGGCCCAGAATGGGCCCAAAACTCGTCCTCCACTGCAGGTCCTCGTCTCTGCTCTACATCAATCACCCCGACTTGAAAAGTCACAAATTGGCCCCGAATTGGCCCAAAACTCGTCCTCCACTACAGGTCCTCGTCTCCGCTCTACATCAATCTCCTCGACTTGAAAGAATTCATCTCCCAATGAATAGAGATCAAGATTCTCTCGATGTATGCTGGGTAAGGCTCGAAGAGGTCCATCAGAGGTCGTCCAAGTGTCGTCGATGGAAGAGTGTCCTCGCCAATCAACTCTCCTCGACTGAAAAGCCGTCATCTCCAGTGAATGGAGACAACCGTACTGAATTCGAAGTCCAGGGTTGAATTGATCAAGCTCTACTGTAAGTACCTAGGTGTTATCAACGTCTGTAGTAGGAATGTACTGGTGGAGTCCGATCTACGTGATGCTCTCAACGCTCAACTCACGAGTGGTGGATCCCGGTACAATTGACGACGCCGTAGGGGGAACCAAAGAAGACAATTCCACAGTGGGTGAGTGTCAAAAGTGGGTGAGTAGTGGTTTCCATTAAACGTGAGTGAACTATGATGGTTGTAAAGCAACAATAGTGGAGGTGTAGGTGTCTGGAAGTCCCCACTGCTTGGGTCCACATTATTCACGAGGCTCGTAACACGATGTCATATCTTCATCACTTCATTCCAGGTGGATACCCATACTCGCAGGGATATCAAGGCCATTTGTTTGCTTCGACCCGTCTTGTGATTATATAGGGAACTATTCGCTTTACACTCAAGCTTTTAGCGAGCCTCGCACTGAACCTCACAACGCAGATTCTTACCATCACCTGCTTGCCTTCACGATGTACCTGTTCTTGCCAGTGAACATCCGCATGTGACTTACAAAATTTATTATCATTATGGATTCTCCGTCGGACCGATTTATAATACACACACAAACGATGAACAATAACTCAACAGATACATGCAAATGATGAAGAAACGACTCAACAGACTTATGCGAATGATGCAAAAGAAACATGACCGACACAATATGCTCTCTATGGGAAAATCTAATAATGACTTGAAATTCTATCATAGGAGGTGACCTATCAGGAGGCTCTCTCGGGAGAATGTAGAAAAACTCATCCCGTGTGTGTCGAGTGTTCTGGTGATGGTGCGAGACATCTAAACTCAAGTACGAGCTTGTAACGAGCCAAATATCTCTCAGGGAACGGAACACATCAGGGGTCTCACCAGGAGGTGTGTACGAAAAGTCATTGCGAATGAGACGACCACCTGGTTGAAAATCATGTATACAGACTGAAATACGTGACTATAGTGTATTGAGTATCCCCGAAAATAAAAAACTTGTTTGGTGGGTCGGCAGGTGGTGCGTCCCAAAACTCATCGAGAGTACGATGTGTCCGCAGACGGGTCCTGAAAATGTGAGTATTCTACAGCATACTCACGGAAGACGCTACATATGTTATGCTCCACTCAAGATCAATTCTCTGGGGCAAGGCTATAAATAATAGCAAAAGAGACCTCAATAACTCAAAACTCATATACGAGTGGCTCACCCTAATCGCATTCTCACCAAGATGCGGCGGCTCATCAGACGGCTCAACAGAGGGGTCGTCATAGTACTCGTCACCATGGTTATGATCCTCCATATGAGTACCATCGTAAGAGATTGTGTCTCCGTGAATGGGTGACATAACCACTACGAGATCGACACCGGGCTCTGGGCTCTCGGTCGTATTGTGACTCAAGGCAATGACAGTGGGAGAGCGACATTGGCCTACACTCAAGAATGGATTCATGGGTGCAGTATCACGAAATGAGTCTGTGGTTGGGGTGCTAACTAACCTAATGTATGACAGATGAAGAGGTGTGAGTGAGCGACACAACACTATAGACTCAATGGGTCGCTCAGGCTCGCTCTCGGTCGGGGTCACAAGTGACGGGTCAGAAACAAGAGGTAGGTCACTCACTGGGATAAGCACCTCACTGGGGTGAGAACAATACACATCAGTTATCACTTCTGTCGTGGATGATAAGACAATGGTAGACATCGTGGTGACCTCAGTATGGGAGGGACTCGTACTGCAGAGGTCAATGCGAGAATCCCATCGACCAGTTCTTGCGGATCTCAAAGACTGTTCATAATGAAGGGCGAGCTGATATGTCTGCTCGAGAGACTTCGAACTATGATAAACTACCTTAGTACGTATGTCAGACTGAAGTACATACCGAAATCGGGAAATGATCATGGCCGGGTCCTCACTGATATCACTCCTCACCACTAACTCATCAAAACGGTCCCTGTGCTCAACTACAAACATACATTCTTACTGTAGGAAAGATAATTGTTTGAGCAAGCGACTCCGATACGACAAAGGCAGTGTAATATGCCATTGCCTGATCTAGAATTCCAAGTTTCGCAAACTTGACGCGACGCTCACCGAATAACTTAAATTGATCATGATAACACTCTATATCCACGAGCAAATAACTGAAAAACTCGGGACTCGATGTGCTGCTAATGGAAGGGGCAGCAGTATAAAACTGACTCTCAAGATCTCTCTCGGAATGACGATCCTGGTAATAATCATCTCTAAGGTAACCGAGTCATCCGTAGTATCTAAGCCTCATCAATATGTTAGGATTACAGATAAATTTTAGGAGGAATCCGACAAGAGAAGGGGCCAATGGTGGTGAGCGAGAAGAAAAGAGGAAGAAAAGAGAGGAACTTAGGGAGCAACCCTAAAATCTTTCCTACATTCATCATTCCATCACACATAAACCCCTCATCCTTATATAGATGAGGGTGGACAATCAAACAAGGAAAAACAATCAAATAAGGAAATACAAAATACTTAATTGATTAATATTAATTAATATTCATATGATCGCTTCATGATGGCTTCCATATGTGCGCTCCATAAATTATGACAATGACAGTCCAATTGAGCGAATGTGCCCACGACCACGACGACTTTCATATGCGCGCTCCATAAATTATGATGAGGGGGGTCCACTTGAGTGAATGCGCCCGTGACACTTGGGCCCATAACACTCTATCCATCCTTCAAAACGAGCTTGTTCTCAAGCTCGTGTACCAAGCTGGTGGCCAGATCATCTGGTACCTTTACCTCATGCCAGAACAAAGTCAGGTAGCATGTAACAGCGACGACGGTGTTGGCGAGTAGCAGCGACACCATCGGAAAGATGGGCGGCAGAAGTAATGACTTCCGCAAGGTCGGTGGAGCGGTGACGAGCAGCAACCACAAGGATGTCGGAGATGCGACGATCGGCTGCAGGAACATATCTGTCGGGGATAGCGGGGCACGGGGCGACAGAAAGAGCCGATAGAAGCGGCAAGACATGGATGACCACCGTGGAGAGAGGGGGTACGTACCTCAGCGACCGGTGCCGCCTTTGACGGGAGGATCGACTGCGGGGAGGAGGGGAAGGTTGGTGTCGTAGTTGAATGTTGGGGCCGGTATAGCAGGATAACTCTCGCATGGTGTAGGAGGCTGCTGTGGAGGAGCCGACTTAGGACAAGGAACCTCGTGGGGGGTTGCGGAAGCCCGTCCGTTGAACGCGGGGAGACGATCGATTTTGGCATCGAGGGCGAGGAGGGAGGCGTGCATGGAGGTGACAAGTTGCTCTTGAGCATCAACGCGGCGTCTCAAGCCGTCAACGACGACACCAGAAGGAGGGTCGCCGGTGCAGCGGGTGTTGGGAGCCATGGGTTGGAGACGACAAATGGCTGCCGGAAGGGCGACTCTGGCTGAGATTGGCGGCAACAGAGGACCCGCGGTCTTCCTGCGTCAGATCCGACGGAGAGGAGCGGATCAACGACCGTTCTGCAACAAATCGACAGAAAGGAGGAGGATCGGCGGCTTCCGCAACTGATCGGGTGCAGAAAGAGCGGGCACGAGTCACGTGTGCCGGCGGAGGCATCCCGGGAGCGACGGATCGACGATGACGGTACACAGATGTCAGAAGACGATGGATCGGCGCGACACGAGAGCAGATTGAGTGGAGTAGCAGCCTCTGCGGTAGGCAGCGAGGCGGGGCCTTTGGCTGGAGGAACGTCGGTGGACGGCGCAACTGGACCACACCGCGATGTGGGGCGTAAGCGGGAGACGCGATGCAGGACTGCGCGATGTAGGGCTCAAAATCGCGAACCAGGTGAACCCGCGATGCAGATGGAGGATGTACGTGAGATGCGATTTCGCGAACAGACGCGCAAGTAGGTATTTGACGGCCGACGACTGTCATGCGGCACGACAGGTCGGACCACTTGTTAGGATCACAGATAAGTTTCAGGAGGAATCTGACAAGAGAAGTGGCCGACGGTGGTGTAACACCCCTTCCCAGTTTTACAATAATCAGCTATCCGGCCGGGTCAGCAATATAAAGAGAACTAGGAAACAGTATTAAAACTCGTATGCATCAGGTAAAAAGAAGCAACTAAAAATTTAAAACTTACAACGTGAGCTAAGAAAGTAAACTAAGGGTAACCACATACCTCATATCTGGATTCACAAAGCCACTAAACATGAATGTAAACAAAATGACTGAAAATCTGTAATAACATTATAAGTCTGATACAAGACATAAAATATTTACGAGGTACATTGTCCACAACTACAAGTATGTGCTAAAATAGAGAAAGCTGGAAGTGAAAGCAACTACAAACTGACTCCACATAACGCTCAACCTAGGCGTAACTTCCCACCTGTGTCACCTGTAAAAAACATTGCCCACGGGGGGTCGGAGTAAGGAAAAATAACTCCTGCTAGTGACACTAAAAAAATATTTTCTCATATGATGAATGTATGTCTTTAGAAAATAGTTTCGTGCATTAAAAATATTTATGCTATAAAATTAGGCATGCCTTCGCAATACTTCCTGGTTAATACACCTACTTGTTCTATGTTCGTGACTTTCAGTTCAATAACCCAAGTACCGGCGTTCACTAACTAGTGTACTATCTCACGTCATGTCTATACTTGAGTTCTAGGTTTCTAGCCCGCACATCTTACTTGGAAGGCTCTAGACAGAGTAGCTCCTAACGCGCATCTGAAACTGACGACCCGAGACCATCTAACGAACTCAACTGTTCTGGACACGGTCTCGAATCTACTAACTGTCTCAAAGGAAAGTCAACTCCCAAGACTATACTGCTCATGGGGTACCATATGCCTTATGAGAAATGTAGTGCGCCTCTACCTAGCACGAAAAGACTTATGTGTGCTTACTGATCTTTTTGGTCTGATGCTACTCTGCTTGGGACATCTCTTTGAGTGTACTATTGAGCGATCCTTGACTTCCTCGTGGTCGACTAGAAGGGACATTCACGCCCTTGGTTGGACAAATTCCAAACTTATGTACACCGGTAAAGGTTTCGTACATAACGTTACTGTTCATAATCTGACTACTTTGGTCTTGGAGAAAGGTGTCATCCGACACATCTTTCGCGACCGTTTTCCTACCACCACACCTTTCTATGCATGGTCATGATGTTTGTACATAATCTACACATGCGTATACAAAATACATTTCTTGCTATGTCTAACTAATAAGGATTATGTTTTTCCTTACAATGGTGGTGCGACGTTCGTACACTCGGCGCGATGACATTTGATTTTCCGAAGGAAATCCGACTGCTGGGGACTTTCAGAACCTTGCCCCGAGGCCACCAAAATCCTGCAAAGCAAGACAACCCTAAATTTCACATTTTCCCTTAGGGTCCGTTCGACGCGCAGGTATTGGCTTTTTGGAATTGGCTTTGCCATCCAGAAAGCCAATTCTCTTGTTCGGCGCGTCAGAATTAGACGGGCATTGGTTTTCACTTGAAAACCATGGGTTTTCCTATATACCTAAAAATCCAGTCCCCCAAAACTTACCTCCCGCTGCAGGTTTTCCAGATTTTCACCGCTACCATGCCCCGACCCCGACCCCGACCCCGCTCCCGACCCCGCCCCCACTCCCATGACCCGACCCCTACCCCGCTCCCGTGCCCCGACCCCGATCCCGTCCGTGCCCCGAATCTGATCCCTCTCCCGTGCCCCGACCTCGACGCTCCGACGTCGACTGCGTGACGTCGACGACGTGAAGCTCCGACTCGACGCTCTGACGCCGACTCCTCCCACGCCACTGGAATATATGTACGCTCCGACGCCGACTCCTCCTCCGTGCCGCTGGAATATATGTATGCTCCAATCTTCTTCCTCTTCCTCTTGAGATTGTGACAGTTATACAGATCTAAATTGGATAGTGATGTGTGTTTAGTGTGCGTACTTGTTAGTTGATTCCTCATCTTTCTATCTTGTGTTGTTGTCATCAAAAATAACTTATAAATTTTTAGAGTTTTATCCAAATGTTATATCTGTGTGTTGTTGCTTCTCATGGAATAGGATTTCTGTGGTCCTTGATACTCGGCATTCCTGTCGGATTGGTTCTGGTGTTAAGATTCGTCTTCGCGCAAACGCCCGGGCCAAGCGGCACTGGGAGATGGTATCTTAAGTATGACCGCCTCCTCTCTCGTTTTTTTTAAATTTGCGTGCTCAAGCACGTGCGTTGATCCTGGATACATAGAGGTGGAATACACTGCAATGATAAAAAAAAGATGTCGAGGTTGAGTAGTTTCTTGAACCCTAGTGACGATTCAGGGATGACAAAAATAGTTCCTAAAAATTGTAATTCCAGAAAGCCAATTCCAGTGTGCAGCCGAACAGCTTTTACATATCAATGTCAATTCTGTTCACTGAAAACCATTCTGAGCCGAATAATTTGTTTTCTGCAACAAAACCAATTCCTGCAGATATTGATTTTCTGGCCAAAGCCAATTCCAGAAAGCCAATACCTGCGCGCCGACGGACCCTTAGGTTTTTTGTTGGAAAACTTCCAAAAATGGTAGGGTAACCCAAAATCAATGGCTAACATATTGTATTACCTTTACGTGAGAGGGATTGAGGCTCTCAATGCGTCCAACTCCAATATCGCGGTGGATCCCGTACTTCAAAAACTAATTAGGACAATAGGATGAAAATCTAGTTTAGATTAACTTCCAAATCGAAGGATTTCATGAATGAATAGAGACAAGGGAGAAATAAAACTCACAGGAACCAAACGTTTTCAACTTCCACCGAGGGTTTAATCCGGTTCTTCCACACTGAAGGAAGAAAACTCACCGGCGCCCGTAGAGGAAGGAAGAGAAGTCGGCGATGAGTTCTGGAGCGAGGAAGACCGTCGGCTAGGGCAACGGGGGGCGTCGGGCTCGTGCGTCGCCGTTTGCGGAACGGGAGAAGTCGGGAGAACGGCTTGCGGTTTGCGGCTTTTCTCCGTGAAAAGAGAGGGTGTGGGTTATAAAAACTGTCGGGTGAGGGGTTTATGTGTTGCGGTTTTAACCAATCGCACGGTGCGGTTTTTATAAGAACTGTGAGGATGGTTTGATAACCACCTCCCCCACCCATTTACCCAAAATGATAATTCTTACTATACGCACACCCACTCTACACTAACTCCTTTGAATATAAACGATTTCGCCGCACAACGTTACTAAAATAAAATGTGTCACACCACCACTAAGATTGACACACTTCTCAAATTAACGGACGCGATCTTTAGGAATAGTAACATTGTACCTTGACGCCGCGCTGCCTTGATCAAAATTCGTCGCGACTTGACCCTACAATTTAAATAATTTTTTGCATCAAAACTTACGGATGCTACAGGTGGTGAGCGACAAGCCGACAAGAAGAGAGAAACTTATGGAGCAATCCTAAAATCTTTTATACATTCATCATGCCATCACACATAAATCCCCCCCCATATAGATAGGGGGGGGGGGAGAACGGTTTGCGGCTTTTCTCAGTGAAAAGAGAGGGTGTGGGTTATAAAAATTGTCGGGTGAGGGGTTTATGTGTTGCGGTTTTAACCAATCGCACGGTGCGGTTTTTATAAGAACCGTGAGGATGGTTTGATAACCACCTCCCCCCCCCCATTTACCCAAAATGGAGCAACCCTAAAATCTTTCATACATAACTCCTTTGAATATAAACGATCATGCCATCACACATAAATCCCCACCACTAAGATTGACCCCTCAAATTAACGGACGCGATATAGATGTGGGCGCTGCCTTGATCAAAATTCGGGCAACAATTTAAATAATTTTTTGCAAATACGGAGGAGCGACAAGCCGACAAGAAGAGAGAAACTTAATATAAAATACTTATATTCATCATGATCACACATAATCCCCCCCCCCCCCCCATAAGATAATTAATAACGGACGCGATTTTAGGAATAGTAACATATGCGCGCTCCATGATGACTTTTAAATAATTTTTTGCCATATGTGGTGGGAGCGCAAGCCGACAAGAAGAGAGAAACTTATGGAGCCATATCTTTTAATTATGACACACATAAATCCCCCCCCCCATATAGAGGGAGGGCAACCAAACAAGGAAGTATAAAATACTTAATTGATATTATTAATATTCCGCGCTCCATGATGACTTCCAAGTGCGCTTCAATGCATGCGTCCACTTCAGTGAATGTGCCCATGATCACGGCGATTTCCATATGCGCGGTGCATAAATTATGACGGGCGGGGTACATTTGAGTGAATGCGTCTGCGACACTTGGGCCCATAACACAATACACCTGGAAATTTCGAGAAATCAAGATTATAATAGCTCGTTAAGGAGAACAGTGCAAACCCTAGCTTCAGTTGTGATAAAATTCCACATCCAAGAAGAGAAGAAGTGGGAAAGAAGAAGAGATGAGGCTTACAGCTGGGTAGAAGAACTTAGGGCACATACTGAGATGAGGCTTACAGCAGGGTTGCTGAGGCTTACATGCCAAGAAAGTTCTCGATTTATAGAGAGGATTCCCATCACGTTCTCAGAATTAAACATGCTTAAGGCTTAATTAAACCTTCCTTTTAATCAAATCCATCCTATAAATATAAGCCATCTCTTAATTCAAGCCATTTAACTATACACCAGCCGGCCATTTGAAATACACATGAAACCATATTTCTCGTATTAAACAATCAACTTATTGGTACATCCAACCCAAGGCCACTTCACAAATTAATTATCGTCGCTAAATTTCATCGAAAAATGAAACATTGGCGAAGAATCCATCACGAAAGTCCACAGCTAAAAAAATCGTCAAAAACACACAAAAACGAGCGATGGAAATTCTCAAAAATGCTCGACACTGAGTTTTATTTTGATTTTTGTCATGTGGGAATTTTTATATTTCATTATGTTTACAATAAAAATTTGGGTTTTACACCTGATGCATGTCGTATGCAACTTCGTCTAATTATCTTATTATGTTACCCGATGTGTCCAGCATCGTTGCTCAATTTCAAGTAATCTCATTTTTTTTATTTAATATCAAATCAATATTTCCCGCGAAAAATAGAAATCTTGTATTGAAAAAAGAAAACCCCTATATATATAAGGTAATATAAATATTAGCTAACACTTCCCCTCAAGTTGGGCATGTAATGTTTTTCATGCCTAACTTGCTAATAATCGATGCAAATGTTTTCTCACTTAATTCCTTGGTGATAAAATCAACAAGTTGCCTCTCCGAGTGAACGAAATGAGTACATACAATCTCTTTCACTATATTTTTTTA
Organism: Platanthera guangdongensis; assembly: GCA_039583875.1. Lineage (NCBI taxonomy): Eukaryota > Viridiplantae > Streptophyta > Magnoliopsida > Asparagales > Orchidaceae > Platanthera > Platanthera guangdongensis. The sequence goes on from CM077167.1 coordinate 164,154,759, forward strand.
ATGAAGTGTCAGTCAACTTCAACGTGCTTAGTGTGGTCATGCTGGACATGGTTCTGAGCAATGCTGATTGCAGCCTTATTGTCACAATACAAATTGAAAGGTCCGGTTTCCAGTAAATCAATATCATTTAAGAGGGAACGAAGACACATCCCCTCACATATACCATGAGCCATGACTCTAAACTTAGCCTCTGCACTAGAGCGAGCCACTGCATGTTTCTTGCTTCTCCAAGTGAACAGATTAGCCCCAACAGAAGAACAATATCTCGTGGTAGATCTCCTATCATTAACTGATCTGGCCCAGTCAGCATCAGTATATATTTCAATTTTTAAGTGATCATTAGGGGAGAATGAAATTCCCCTACCTGGCGAGGTCTTCAAATATCTCAAAATTCTACGCACAACATCAAGACGTCAGACTTTAGGGGAATTCATGTATTGACTTACAACTCCTACTGTATATGAGATGTCAGAACGGATATGAGATAGGTAGATCAGTTTACCAACCAACTTCTGATAACCAAAAATATCTTCCACGAATTCCCCATCATCACGTCCAAGTTTGTGGTTCACTTCAATAGGAGTATAAGCAGGCTTGCAACCACTCATTTTTGTCTTTTTTAACAAATCAAGGACATGCTTCCGTTGAGAAATATGAACAAGGCGACCTCAATCACTAGAAAATATCTTAAACTTACCCAAGTCTTTCACTTCAAATTCACTCGCAAGTTTGAGTTTCAAGGCACAGATCTCGTCCATGCCATCATTTGTAATAACCATATCATCAATGTATACAATCAGGATAACCACATTCATCTCTTTTTGTCTGATAAATAAAGTGTGATCAACGTGACTTTGGGTATACCCCAATGAGATCATGACTTTGTGAAGTATCCCAAACCAAGCTCTCGGAGATTGTTTTAATTTATATAGAGCTTTCTTCAATTTAAACACTTTCCCTTTAGAGCCGACAGGGACAAGACCAGAAGGCATCGACATATAGACTTCCTCTTCCAATTCGTCATAAAGGAAAGCATTCTTGACATCTAGTTGTTGAAGGTCCCACCCTTTACACACGACACAAGATAATATGACCCGTATTGGATTCATTTTTGCCACTGGAGCAAAAGTCTCTTGATAGTCAATATCATGAGTTTGGGTGTAGCCTCTTGCCACTAATCGTGTCTTGAATCTCTCTACAATACCTTCAGAGTTCTGCTTTACTGTAAAAATCCATCGACAATCAACTGTCATCTTGCCAGGAGGGAGATCAACCAGTTCTCATGTGTGGTTCTTTTCTAGAGCCTGCATTTCCTCCATCGCCTTTGTCCATTTTGGGCAACCAAGTGCTTCCTGCCATGTACCAGGAACGAACACAGAAGAAAGACGAGACAAAGGCTTTGTGAGAAGAGGATAAAGAGGCATATGACATAGTTAGATAATAGATGTTGAGTGGATGAGCGTATACCTTTTCAGAGGGAAATAAGTAACTCCAAGGATGCTGTAGACAAATCCGGTGGCGACTCTAGTATTATGGGATGCGATTGAGTGTTTGATCTTTAACTTCTCTGAGTGTACACATGCAATTCCTTTTCTTTGGGATGCGATTGAGTGGTAATGTATGAAGGAGGAATAGGAAGAGGAAGAGTAGGAGCACTCACTTCCAAGTATGAAGACTTCTCTTGAATTGAGGACTCATAATAGGAGGTACTTTCATGAAACGTAACATCCATGGAGACAAGTTTTTCTGCTTGGAGGATGATAACATTTGCACTCTTTCTGTATAGGGGAATAACCAATGAAAACACAACAAATGACACAGTGATCAAGTTTTGTTCGAGTAGTGTTATGAATATGAACAAAACATAAACACCCAAACACACGGGGTACAAGGGTAGTAGGAGGTATGCTAAAGATATGAAGAGGAGTACACTTGTCTAAATGACGAGACGACATATGATTCATGAGGTAAGCCGCAGTGAGAAGTGCATCACCCCAATAGTATTTTGAAAGAGATATTGTAAATAACAAACATTGTGTCACTTCAAGAAGATGACGATTTTTTCTTTGAGCAACACCATTTTGTGCTGGAGAATATACACAAGTGGTTTGATGAACGATATCATGAAAACGCAAATAGTTTTCAAATTTGATATTCATATATTCACGCCCATTATCACTGCGAAGAATTTTAATAATGACACTAAATTGAGTCAAAATCATTTTATGAAATTTTTGGAAAAGAGGGAACACTTCATTTTTACTATGCATTAAATAAGCCCACGCGACACGAGAAAAACAATCAATGAAAGAAACAAACCAATGATAACCAGAGATCGAAGCAACAAGACCATGACCCCATACATCACTATGAATATTATGAAATGGTACAACAAAATGCTTAGACACGTGATTGGAAGAGACATGCTTATGCTTAGCAAGTTCACATGTCTCCCACATAAAAGTTTTAAAAATAGAAGATGAAAAACTAGAAAATAACGTCTGCATAGTAGAAATAGAGGGGTGACACAAACAACGATGCCAGGTAGCCAACTGAGGAAGCTGGTGATCATGAAAGGTCTGAGGAACAACAACATCAAACACGTACGATCCATCACTGTTGAATCCAAAAACTGGCCTCAACAAGTGTTCGGACATTGGGGTGTAACCGACACCTATTTCTCCCAAACCTCAACCCCAGACTAGTGATAAATGACTAAGAACTGATCCAAATCCACAGCTGGGAGGTCGCTCCTCTAACCCAGAAGTTCTCTGAGCCCTTCCCCTGCAAAGCCAATTGCTGAGCTACGAGTACCTCAAAAAGCTCTAGAAGGAAAAATTAGAATATGAGAAAATCTGCCTTCTGAGGTATCCAGTGGATCTATTTATAGATTTTCAATATCCGGTCTGCAAAAAACGTACTTTTGTTGCCCTAAAATTACTAAAATGCCCCTGAGTTGGTTTGCCAATAGCCAAAATCTGCTGTTATGAGGAGCTAAATGCTGATCCAAGGGTATTTAGGTAATTTCAGGTCTGGGTCCCATCTGGCGGAAGCTCCTCCTACTAAGCTCTGCGGGAACCCTGCTCGTTCTGAGCGCGAGCCTTCCCACCTACCCCGGGCAGAAACCAAAAGACTGAAGGGGCGTTGAGTGGGGAAACATCACTCAACACCGAGGGACGAATAGGCTTCCGCCAACGAGAGGCGCGAGCCATTCCGCCTGCCCAGGAAGGGAGCCTTCTCACCCCTAGTTCTGCTATGGCCTAAACCTAAAATCTGCTCGACAAAAATAACTTTTAGTCGATGGCTCAACTCGGTGAATTTCCGTTCAACGAATAACGTTCTCAGCTCGGCAAATTGAGCTCGACGAACTGGCGTTACTTGACCTCTGGGCGAGAGCCTTCCCGTCTACTCACGGCGTGAACCCTCTCGCCCGCTTTCTTATCTGATCCAATTTGAAGCCCAAATCTAGCCTAATCCGGGTCCTTGGGGGGTCTTGGTCCCACCCAGCGAATATGAGGTTATACACAATCCACGCTCTTTGCGAGCTAGCCTTGCGCTCGGAAAGATACGTCAAATCCCTAATATTCGGTGGGTACTTGCTGACCTGGCAGAGAATCTTTCTGCGGACCCCACCTTTGTCTTATAAATACACCGCTGAGTTTGTCTCTCAGGCCATCCCTGTCGTCATTACTCTTTGCTTGAGCCTCTGCAAGACCATGAAAATGCGTACCAAAAATGTTGAAAAACCGCTCTCGGAAGAACTTCAGGTCTGCCTTGCCGCGGCCCAGGCGCGGGCTCGCGCCAACTGCGCCAAAGTTGCCCCTTGGCTGATGGACAAGAGGCCAGCTGGCGAGAAGCCAGCGGGCGAGAAGTCAGCTGGCGAGAAGCCAGTCGGCGAGTGCTCCCGCCCAAAGAAGAAGAAGGCCAAGTCAGTCAGGCGAGATATTTCAAAAGAGAACCAAGCCTCGCCTACCCCGACTCCTAACCACGATGAGATCCCTTCTTCCCTGTCGGAGGTACTTTTCTCGCTTTACCCATTTGCGCGAACTGTTAAAAAGTTGGAACGAGGTTGCGAACTGATGTATCGCTCTTCTCGCAGGAGACGGTGCCAAAAGATGTCGCCGACTTTATACTGGCGGATACAGAGGCGACCCGCCTTCTGAATGAGGATCTGCCGTCAGCCTCGGGGGCAGCACCGCCAGTCTCAGGAGCTGCCCCTCTGACTACCCCGGCCGATCCCCCAAGCTCTCATGGTATTTATCACTTTCGTTGACTTGACTTCCGCTTTAAATGATCTGTTTCTCCTTTTCGCTGACCTGACCTCTCGCAGCACCTATTCGTGGGAGCCCGAACCCCGTTGGTCAGGGCCCCAGGATTTCTCCTCCCAAAGATCTTACCAATCTGGCGCCCGATCCCGCCCTCCCTGAGCCCGGAGCCATCGGCGAGAGAGGGCGTCTCTGTTTCCCCACTGGGCGAGACCGAGAACTTGGAGCGCAGAACGTTTCGTCCGGGCCGGGGGAAGCCGCTCCATCTGCTCTTCGGAAAAAGTTCAAAGAGCCAGCCCGACCCTTCTCGCCAGCCATCGGGGGAGGATATCCATCGCTCTTCAGGTATGCGAGAACCTTCCAGCTTTTCTTTCGCTCCCCTCCTGTTCTGACTAAAATTCGCCCTCCAGGTCCGAAGGAGCAGGAGGCGAAAGGTGAAGAAGATGAAGATGAAGCAGAAGGAGAAGACGAGGAAGACTCGCCCCTCCCCTCCTCTGGCGTGATGGAGGACTTTTTCGAGGCCTCCGGGAGTGGCAAGGCGCGGATGCAGAGGATTGCCACAGTTTTGTCGAATCTCGCGCGGCGGCAGCGAGCCAACTCCGCGGCGGTGAAGAGAATCCACAGGATGATGGAGCGACGACTGGCGATCGTCGAGCGGGACTGCGCCTACCTCATTGGCGGGGCGGAATCCCAGGACATACTTTCCGCCGAGATCTCCCCAGGAAGATACGTCGCGCGGGTTCGAGATCAGCTCCGCCTGGCCAACCAAGGGTTGACTGCCCCGACGCCCTTCTTCGACCCGCGAGATCCTCCGAGGTCTGGCAGGTGAGGTCTGGGTCGTTGGCGGTGGGAGCCGTACTGAGCCCTGTGGGGCGAGCTTCTTCTTTACCCACCCCCTTAGCCTACCCTTCCCGCTTTGTACCCCCTGCGCCTCATGACGACGAACAATTATTATTTATTATCATTGCTATTTCGCGGCTCTCGCCCAGCGAGAGCCCTTCCATGTCTGTGCTTTTTCTGTCTGTGTTTTATGCTTTCGCATCTGATACTTTGCGAATCTTGACTCTCGCGCCCTGCTCAACATTTCTCGCGTGCTGCCAACGTTTGCTTTTTCCCTAGCCCTCCCTGGAGGTTCTCGCTTCCTGCAGGTCCAAGGAGAGCCGACGAGGCATGACGAAAATCAAGAAGTCAGAACATCGAGATTTGCTGACTTATTGACCGCTCCCCCGCCGTATTTTAGGAAAAAACTCGTAATTACCGTATCTTCTACAAATAGGCCGATCCACCTACCACATTTACTTTTCTGCATTTACTTCTTTGATTCCAAGCATTCGTCCGCCTCCAACTCTATTACGTAGTCGACCAAAAGTCAGCCACTACCCGTGCCTTGATGGAGAGCCTTGGCACGAAGGAGACATCAAACTCGCTGAGCTCAATGGACCACTTGACCCACCGCAGCGAGTGTTCCACCCCCTCAAAAATCTTACGCAGTGGGTGGTCGGTCACCACCTTGATTGAGTGAGCTTGAAAGTACTGCCTAAGCTTCCTGGTCGAGACGACCAAAGAGAAATCCAACTTCTCCAAGATGGGATAGCGCAGCTCGGCCTTCTTTAAGATCCTACTGACATAGTAGATGCGTAACTGTCTCTTCCCTTCTTCCCTTGCCAAAACGGAACTCACCGCCTCCGCTCCTACCCCAAGGTACAAGGCTAGATCCTCCCCTTCCTTCGGACTTTGTAGGAGCGGCACTTGGGATAGTTGAGCCTTCAATGCCCGAAAAGCTTCCTCACATTCCTCCGTCCACTCAAACTTTTTGTTCCCCCGAAGCGTTTTGAAGAAGTGTGAGCACTTCTCCCCGGCACGAGAGAGAAATCGACTCGGCCCGGCCAGCTTACTCGTCAAGCACTGAACCTCCTTGGTGTTGCGAGGCGATTCCAATTCCACGACGGCCTTCACCTTATTCGGGTTAGGCTCGAACCTCGCCGGGGTGAGGTGTCCGAGAAACTTGCCTCGGCTTGCCCCGAAGACACACTTCTCGGGGTTTAGCCTCATCTTGAACGTCTCCTCCAGGTGAAGTAGGTGTGAATCCACATCCATGCTCTTTATCATGAGGTCATCTACATAGACCTCCATTTTCCTACCCCTGTGATTTTTAAACACCCGATCCATCATTCACTGGTACGTAGCTCCCGCGTTCTTTACCCCGAAGGACATCATTTTATAGCTAAAGCATCCCTCCTTTGTGATGAAGGAGACATCCTTGACGTCGGGGGGATGCATGAGGATCTGGTGATAACCTGAAAAAGCATCCAAAAAACTAATAATAGAAAAACCGACGGCTGAATCAACCAGCGCGTCGATTCGAGTCAGGAGGTTGCAATCCTTGGGACATGATTTATTCAATAAAGAGAAATCTACACACATGCGCCACTTCCCATCACCTTTCTTTACCATTACCACATTGGAGACCCACCCTGGGTACTGGATCTCCGAGATGAAACCTGCATCGAGAAGCTTCTTGACCTCCTCGCGGATGAGCTCCTCCAGCTTGGTGGCAATGATCCTCATCTTCTGGCGAATGAGATGCATCTTGGGATCCAGGATCAGATAATCGCAAGCCACATCAGCGTCGATGCCCGGCATGTCCGCTGCGCTCCAGGCAAAGATGTTAACATTATTTTGGATGCACTCCCGCATCCTTGCCCGGTCTTCTGGGTGCAAGCCTCCGCTGATCCTTATCCTCTCCGTCTTCCCTACCTTGCTGATGACCTCCATGTCCACGACTTCCTCTGTTGGCTCCAGCCGGGACTGCTCCCTGCCGGCTCTTTCCTGCTCTTTCCCCAACTCCTCCCCACCTTCTGCCCTCTCAACCTCCATCGCCGCCAACAAGCCTTCCCTGGACAACTCCGCTTCTTCACCCCTCTGGGTCTCTCCAGCCTCTTCTAGGCTCACCACTCCTCTCTCCACCACCTCCTCTTGAGCCTTCTCTCCAGCCTCACCTAGGCTCATCTCTCCTTCTCCCGCAGCTTCCTCCTCCATTGCCATCTCCTTCTCCAGCTCCTCCGCATCCACCATCCAGGATATTGTATTGACGGCAGTCACGTAGCACTGCCTCGCCACCTTCAGATCCCCCCTGATCCTGACCTGCACTCCTCTGCTGTTGAACTTTAGGCACTGCTGAAACGAGGAGGGAACGCAACGAAAGGCGTTGATAAGAGGCCGCCCAAAGGTTGCGTTATAGCTACTCGGAACGTGAATGATGACGAACCGACAGTTTCTCGATACCCCCCTAACGTCACATACAACCCTACTCCTCCTTCAACTTCCTTCCGCTCCCCTGAGAACCCAAACAACGGTCCATCTGAGGCTAAAACCCTCCGAGCTTCCACCTTCATCTCGTCAAAAGCTTTCTTGAAGATTACATTCATGGAGCTCCCGTTGTCTACCAGAATCCGGGAGACCGTGAAATTCTCTACCGCCGTCTGGATCACCAAGGCGTCACAAAACGGGTTTTCGTAGTCGGGCATGTCCTTCACCGAGAAAGTGATTTTTTCCTCCGGGGGGGGGGTCTGGGAGGTCGAGGCGACGCTCCTTCGATACATGGTCTGGAAGCTTCCCTTACGAGTGGCTTCGATCCCCACACCCATGGATCACCCCGATCCCTCCTCGGGCTCCCACGTCCACCTGGTCTTCACATTTATCCTCTCCTCCTCCTTGCAGAACTTCCTCAATCCTCACGGGCGGCTGTTGCTGGACTTGTCCCCTGGCCGCTCTCATCTCCAGAAACTCCGGACAGGTGTCCGTTGCATGACCCACCTCCTGGTGAAAGTCATAGAAGGGCAACGCTGTCACGACCCGTCTCGACAGAAGTCAGAGTGCGCTTCGGGCGGGCCGTGATGCCACAGGCATGAGCGGAAAGAAATCCATGCCTGCTAAGGCGGATGCAGAAAATACTGAAACATAGATTTAAAATAGTTACTGTTAAGTAAAAACAGTTTGATTTTTATTATGCAGAAATTTTTAGAGTTTTTAAAACGGTGAGAATTTTAGATGCACATGTATTTTGTAAAAATTATGTTTTACAAGCTACTACTATAATTTTCATGCAATAATGATTCGACAGAGGGTGCACATGCATTAATTTCAAATTCTAGTACATAGTATTTAATAGCCTAGCAGTTGTCCATGCATTACTGTTCATAATTATCACATAAAGAAAACATCTGACAGTAAAAGAAATGAACCAAAAACATCAAACCTGACACAGCTAGAAGATCAATCATCGGAAAGCAGAAGCTTGGTACAGATCGGGCTCAGGAACCTGGCGGCGCTGACACAAAAGCTATGACAATTCCAAAACACAAAGGAAAAACCTCAGAACATTGGAATAAACAGGGTGAACAGAGTAAAGTATAAAACAATAACAGAAGCAAAAAAACATGATTGTACCAGTTTCTCATGAAGCGATGCTACCAAAACAGACGGGCAAACAAAAGAGCTAAACAGAATGAGTTAGTGTATTAGACTACTCTGAAGCATAGCCTAATATCATTCATGTAATATGTTGTAAGCCGTGATCGATGAAGGGTGTATGTGCTATAGCGGGCGCCCATGGTTCACGATCAGAACTGCGTGCAAGTCTTGTCGGAAAAATAATCCTGCTTGCCGTGACCATGACGACAGACAGATGGCCAGTTAGACGCTACAGTTCAAGTACTTGCTTACAACTACGGATTTGTTTTCGAACTTCATGCTTATGTGTTATTTAACGGAAACGAAAATACTTAAAGTGAGCGATCAGACCAAGAATATGTTTTACTCAGACAGACATACGAAACTAGATTCGACGATACAGAAAGAACCAAACAGTGAGTTTAAGTCTCGCGGGTTTGAGAGGTCAAGGTCATAATATCAAGAAGATTTATCGAGTATATTGTAGAGGTAAGTTGACATGTGTTGAAACAGAGATATCGAGAACTTGCCTAGGTTAAACAAATTCTAGGACACAGTTATCTTCCAAGAAAAACATGCGTTCACTACCGAGCATGATGTAGAAGCACCAATCATATATTTGTTATTTATAATTCGTTACAAGTGTGATCTTCCAATTCAAATGTGTGTACGGTACGAGCGTGACATAACCCACCATCTTTAAATCCCTAATCAGGAGCCTTAACAATGATCATTCAAATCTATTAATGCTCGTACTCAAGCTTACTGTTCTCAAATTATTCATCAAACCAGATGCAAATCTTCAAATTGAATATCCAATTAATTAGCATTCACTAACTCGTCTCCCAATTACTCAAATATCATCATTTACATTTACAACTCGTGCTAATACTATCGCGTGAACCTCAAACTAGTAACAAGTCTAATAAATGATTCAATGTCTAAATTCATCTGACGAAACAACTATGAAAGGTTGATTCATATAAACATAAGATCAGACAAAACAATTAAGTTTAATGTTTGCAAGAGAGAAGTGAGATCTACTTGCCTGAAGGAAGCTGCAATTGGCGGCGGCGAAACGCGCAAGCGAAATCAGAAATCCTGACTGGACCTGTTCATGAACAATCACAGACAAAGTTTGATAATTTGACATGATGGAAAACAAAACGCTAGCACAATAATTATACGTTACATAACTAAATCAAAAGAGGCTAAGAGATTTACCTCCCTCAAGAGTGAGGGGAGAAGAGAATCCACACAGAGACGGAGGCTGAGACTTGGCGACGCTTAGGCTAAGGGAAACCCTAATTCGGAGAGGGCTTCCTTCACGAACCGTCAAGGGGCGACGAACGATGCCGGAGAACACAAATACTCAAAGGTTAGACGATTACAAAGGGGCAAAAATTATGAATCACAAATTAACACAATTTAGAGACAAATATTTTCCAAGAAAATTAGGGAAAACAGAAAAGAGATGAACAAGAGGAGATTCTTACCAATAGGAATCAAAACCGGGCCCAAAGAAAAGAGGAGAGAAAACCCTAGGCGCTCTTCTTGCAAAATCGGCCCAATCAGAGAGGAAGAGGCTGCCGGAGGAAGCAGAGGCGAGATCTGAAGTTGCTGCCCTAGGAGAGAAGGACTGCCGACCAAAGCAAGGGAAGTTGCCGTCGTCGGCCCGAGGGAGATGAAGCAGAGGCTGTCGGCCCTTGCAAGGAACGGGCTGAAGCAATCGGTCATGGCAGGGGGAAGAGACGCCGACCACAAGAGGAGGAGAAGCAATCGGCGGCCTGAGACAAGAGAATCCAGAGGAGGCGTCAGAATCGGGAGGCGGCGAGGGAGTGGGAGACCTAGCCGACGGGGCTTGCGGGAGAAAAGTTTGCGGGATCGGGAGAAACAGAGGGCGGCTCGGGTTTAGGTTAAAAGGGGGGAGAGATAGATTAGGTTTATTTATAATAATAATTATTATTATGATTATTATCATTATTATTACAAAACTAAAAAACCGGGTTGTTACAAACGCCACCCTGCCTTCTCTCCTCCTTGCTCCTCCCCGAGCTCCTCTCTTTCCCCCTCTTCCCCTCACTATCTCCATCGCTTCCTGCTGCGGCGGGAGGGGGGCCCTCTGTCCCTGCCTCCAGGCCGGTTGGTTGAACCTCCTTTGCTTGCGGTGGTTGTCCCTTCCTTGGAAACCACTACCCTGTCCCTGAGGGTGACCTTCCTGGGGCCTCCAACCCAACCTGTTGTTCGGCTCTCGTGGCCCCCAACCTTACTGCTGCCCGTGCCCTCTGGGTTCCTCTCTCCTTCTCTCCTCTCTCTGCTCTCTCTGCTCCCGATTCCTTCCCATCATCCTCCGCCAACTTGGCCAACTTCTTGGCAAACGCCGGATTGAAATCATTTTTTCTTGAGCCGTAGGGCTTGTGTGCCTGAGTGTAGGAGATACTTTTCTCTGAGTGTAGGCCTTGTTGAGGGCTGAGTGTAGGCCTTGTTGAAGGCTGAGTGTAGGTCTTTGTGAATACTGAGTGGTAGGGCTTTGAGCCTGAGTTGTAAGAGTGAGATCACTCGGAGCTGTAGGAACCTGTGTGAGGTTCTGAGTGTAAGATCTGATGAGTGGTAGGGCCTGTGTGCCTGAGTGTAGGAAATACTTTTCTCTGAGTGTAGGCCTTGTTGAGGGCTGAGTGTAGGCCTTGTTGAAGGCTGAGTGTCGGTCTTTGTGAAGACTGAGTGGTAAGGCTTTGAGCCTGAGTTGTAAGAGTGAGATCACTCTGAGCTGTAGGAACCTATTTGGGTTCTGAGTGTAAGATCTTACACTAAACCCTAAACCCTAAACCGTAGGGGGGCATTTTTTATCGACCCTTTGTCTTAGTTTATCGACCCTAAACCCTAAACCCTAAACCCTAAACCCTAAACCCTAAACCCTAAACCCTAAACCCTATAAATTAAAATCATTTTTTCTTGAGCCGTATGAGGATAAAACCTCCTATACGTTTCTAAGGGGGCATTTTTTATCTACATCTATCCCAATGAGCCATCTATCGAATCGTTGCAATTGATGTTCGATCCCGAAGAGAGGGAAGAGATCTTCGAAGAGTTGGTTTTTATGATCCAATAAATAATCAAACTTATTCAAATATTCCTGCTATTTTAGGGTTTAGGGTTTAGGGTTTAGGGTTTAGGGTTTAGGGTTTAGTGTTTAGGCCTCCCCGAGTTGAAGATCCCAGCCAGGCGGAGCAGGAGTAGGGGTTGTTGGAGCAAAGCCGGAGAAAAGGTGCCTAGATCCATGAATTTCATTACTGGGTTGCCGAGATCCCCCCGAGGGCATGGTGCAGTGTGGGTTTTCGTGGACAGACTAACCAAGTGTGCCCACTTTATGCCTTTCAAGTTTGATTATGCCATGGAAAATATAGCTGAGCTTTATCTGGACGTAGTTATCAGACTGCATGGTGTACCTACGAGTATTGTGTCAGACCAACACTCCCGAACCTGTAAAATCTCGATTTCCTTTGCCGCCCTCTCCATCAGCTCCTCGAAGGAGAGGGGGGGAGGGGGAACTCTCTTCAGCTCCATGCTAAAGAAGCCGGACCTCAGCCCAAGGGTGAAGACAAGCATTACCGTGTATCCCGACATCTCCTGAACCTGTAAAATCTCCTTCTGGAACTTATCGACATAGTGTCCCAACGTCTCCTCCGGCCTCTGCTTGATGACAAACAAGCACTGCTCTCTTCTTCCTCTTCTGGGACGTTGAGAACCTTAGTAAGAACCCGCGTCGCAGATCCTCGAAGCAGTAGATCGAACTCGCAGACAACTGGTGGAACCAGTCCCTGACCTTCTCCTTCAGAGTGATGGCGAAGAGCCTACACTTGAAGGCATCCGACATTTGCCTTATGGAGACGACATCTTCAAACCACTGCACACGCTACGTGGGGTCGTCCCTCCCCGTATAGTAGATCATGTCTGGCTCCCGGAACCCCTCTGGAACCGGAGCCGAGATGATGAGCTCACTGAAGGGGCTCCCGCCCCGTGCCTGCCGAGAGGGTTCGTCGCGCGACCTCGGCTCGCTTGCCCTGTTCGCACTGGTCTGTTCCGGGAACAGCTCCCGCCGGGGGACATCCCTTTCCGCTGCCTCTGCCGGAACCTCCTTCCCGGGGCGCTGCCCGGGAGCGTTTTTGCCCAATGACGGGGCGGGAGCCACCGGGACCTGAGGCGTGGTCCACTCGCTCCTTGCCGAGAACACCAAGTAGATGGTTTGGAGGATTTCCCGCATGAAGTCTTCCAGCATCCCCAAAGTCACCCCACTTCCCTGAGAGGGAGAACCCCCCGAGCCAGTTCCTTCTCTTTCGTCTCCAGCCATGAGACTTAACTTGGGATTTTCCTGTGTCAGCTACGGTCCACGCTCACCGCACCAAAAATATTGAAGCCAAAAACTGGCCTCAACGAGAGTTCGGACCTTGGGGTGTAACCGACACCTATTTCTCCCAAACCTCAACCCCAGACTAGTGATAAAGGACTAAGAGCTGACCCAAAGCTTCAGCTCGGAGGTCCCTCCTCTAACCCGGAAGTTCTCTGAGCCCTTCCCTTCCAAAGCCAATTGCTGTGCTAGAAGTATCTCAGAAAGCTCTAAAAGGAAAAATAGGAATATGAGAAAATCTGCCTTCTGAGGTATCCCGCAGGTCTATTTATAGATTTTCAATATCTTGTCTGCAAAAAACGTACTTTTGTTGCCCTAAAATTACTAAAATGCCTCTGGGTTGGTCTGTCAATAGCCAAACTCCGTTGTTCTGAGGAGCTAAATGCTGTCCCATGAGTATTTAGGTAATTTCAGGTCTGGGTCCCATCTAGCGAAAGCTCCTCCTGCTGAGCTTTGCGGGAACCCTGCTCGTTCTGAGCGCAAGCCTTCCCGTCTACTCCGGGTGGGAACCAAAAGACTGAATGGGCATTGAGTGGGGAAACATCACTCAACACCGAGGGCCCAATAGGCTTCCACCAACGAGAGGCGCAAGCCATTCCGCCTGCCCAAGGCGGGAGCCTTCTCACCCCCTGGTTCTGCTATGACCTAAACCTAAACTCTGCTCGACAAAAATAACTTTAAGTCGAAGGCTCAACTCGATGAATTTGCGGTCGACAAATAACGTTCTCAGCTCGACAAATTGAGCTCGACGAACTGACGTTACTTGACCCCTGGGCGAGAGCCTTCCCGCCTACTCACGACAAGAACTCTCCCGCCCGCTTTCTTATCTGATCCAATTTGAAGCCCAAAACTAGCTCAATCCGGGTCCTTGGGGGGTCTTGGTCCCACCCAGCGAATATGAGATTGTACAATCACACATTCTACTAGTGCCAATCACCTTGTTCGTTTGCAGGTCCTGAAAGGCACAATAAGAAGGAAAGAAAGTGACAGAACAATTCATGGAATTTGTAATATTACTAACGGATAAGAGATTGCGAGTAAAAGAAGGGACGTGAATGACAGAAGCCATGATAAGAGAAGAGCAAGTGATAGAGCCTTTTCCTGCAATAGAGGAAAGAGTTCCATCGGCAATGCTTATCCTGTCTCTGTCCGATAATGGTGAATAGGAAACAAAACCTGATGATGACCCAATCATATGATTTGTTGCTCCAGAATCAATAATCCAATGAGTGGCAAGCGGTACAACAATAGAGTGAGCACTTGAACTACCTGAATGAGCAAAGGACGAGGATGAACCAAAAGTGATCTCCGAGGATAACCCCTGCATCATGCGACAGAGAGTCATCATCTCATCAGCAGAAAATGCTTCAGGTAGAGACAGAAGCTCTGAAATTTGGGCACTGCAAGTACTATCATTAATTAACTCAGTCAGATAAGTAGAGCGGGGAGAGCTAGAATTTGAGCGGCCATGACCATGTCCACCATGACCTCCATGAGGAACCATGCCACCTCTCGATGGAGGGGGCCCATGCAATTTGAAGCAAGTGTAGCTAGTATGCCTACTCCGACCACAATAATCACACATCAAGTGGTCTTTGTCCGAGGGCCGGGGCCTAAAGTATCGAGAAGTGGTGCCTCCAGAAGGAGAAGCCACAAGAGCAGAACCAGTAGAAAGACCCTTTGAACTCCAAGATTGACGACGGTCATATTCCTGCCGGACAATGCTATAGGTCTGTTTCAAGGACAATGTTATAGGTCTCTGACAACGAAGAGACTGATATGCGGCCAATGATTTCATTAATCTGATCAAAGTCCCGGTGTAAACCATGTACAAACTCAAACACTCTATTCCAATTTTTATGAGCACGAACAAGAAGAGCATCAACAGTGCAAACAAGGTCGAGAGATGTAAAATGATCATACTCCTGATATAACTGAGTGAACTCTAAATAAAAAGCGGACGGTGGTCGATCCCCCTGTCGAAGGAGAAATATCTTTCGTCGTAGCGAAAAGATCTGAGCAATGTTGCCTTTCTGGGAATAGGTAGATTTAGCACGACTCCAAATATCTACAGTGGTATCTAAGAATAGGTAATTCCGTACAATACTCTCTTGCATGGAATTAATCAACCATGACATAATCAAAGAATTCTCTGATTCCCATTGATCCCATGTAGATGAGGTCCGTGCTAGCTCTGTAATTGTCCCGTTAACATAACTAAACAAACAGTGACTCTTAAGGGCCAAAGCAATAGATCGAGGCCATGATAGGTAATTTATTGTATCAAGACGAATCGTGGTGATCTGAGACGTCGTATGATCATGCCCAACCCGGGTAGATCCAACAGGTTGTGTAGTCAGGAGAATCCATCACGTCAGACAATGAAATCAGAGAATAAAGATGTGCTGGTAGAAGAAAAAAATTTCGAGAAGAAGAAAACCGGCCTCCACGAGATCGCCGGAAAAAGGGCGATACCGGAAAAAATGCCAGATACCACCAATAGGACCACCTCAAATTCTAGAACAATAGATTCTTAAGTGTTGAAGTCAAAGGAGACTTGATTGAGGAGGTAGTAGGCTTTTCATGAGAGAAAGTAAAAGAGAAAAATACCAAGATCCATGATATAGGGAGATCCGGTGGAGAGATTTCTTGATCCCCCTAGTAGGAGGTAGATGGATGAAAAACGAAAAGTTTTTGAGAAAAATGGGGAAAATCAGACGTTTGCCGGAGCGGCGGCCATTCGGGGCGCCGATCTTCCTTGTCCGCCGATCGGCGGGAGCCACGGGAAGAAAAAACGCCCTAGCCGCCGCTTCGCAGCCCAGCGAACTCCACAATATTTACAAATATTGTAAATATTTGTATTACAATATTTATTGTTAGCTAGTATTCAACAAAAGCATCTCCCACTACCATGTTAAACAAGAAAAATTGAAATGTTGTATTGAAAAAAGAAAACCCACCTATAAATAGTGTAATACAAATATTTTTTTTTTTGAAGTTGGTGTAATACAAATATTAGCTAACAATATATGTAGTGGGAGAACACCTAACATGGTTAACATGAGAGAAAACAGCATGATGACAATGTATGCAACATGCTTTTTACTGGATCTATTTTTAATGTCAGAACAATGATTCTTTGTTCGTGGTTTGATTGAATAATTTTTGCATTATACCTTCATTCTTTGTGTTTTATATAATGTTGCGAGAAATTTGACATATTCTTTTGTTGAATGTAACCTTGATTCTTGACTCACATTTCATCCCATTACAATTGGTTTTCTGTCAGCTGGAGGATCTTGTTATGGCACTTCCCAAGAAGTTAATCGTCTTTCTTACACATCATCATTATGATCATATTGACGGTATATTGTTGTTCCATTTAGAGACATCCTATGCAATTTTTTTTTGTTTTCTTCTAGCAGCTCTTATCCCGAATCTGGGACTAAATTTTCCAACATATAATTTATGTCTTTGTTTTTAATTGATTCACATGTTACACAGTGGTCTCTTTTCAATATGAATTCAATTAACCCCCACAATATCCAATCTCTTGTGATGATGATTTTTGATTGACCAGCAAAGCTCGTGATGTTATATGGCTACCATTAAAGCCCAATTTTAAACACCCAATATAAGGGCCCTAGTAGATTCTTCATCTCTCTTGTATTTAATCATACATCCTAATTGAGACTATTTCTCCTCCTCTATTATGTATAAAGTCAACTTAATGTAATAGGCAGATTGATATAATAAGTAATAATAAATATTATTTTTTAAACTTTCATTTGGTATTAGAGCCAGAAGAAATTTCTCGCTCTTCTCCTCCGGTCTCTCATGAACTTCTCCGGTTTCCCATGAACACTCCCGGATTCACATGAGAGCTTTGTTCTTCTGCGCGATTTTTGCTTCATCCACTCTATCTTTCGCACAGTTTTGCTCCAACTTACTACCTCGTGAGTTCTTCGATGATGCTTGTGATTAGATCCCCTCGCGATGAGCTCCTCCACTTTCGCTGTCCTCTCCTGCGATGAATCCTCCTCCATCTTCGATGAAGTCTTAATCTGCCATCTCCCACGATTCCTAACAACCACTGCCTGCGAACTTTAGTGTAAGGAATCACTGAGTTCCAACAACCACCATGAGCTGCAGCTGCACGGAATCATGACTCTAGCTGCAAGGAACCGCGAGCTCCTGCTCCTGATGTTCTGTGATCTCTGAGTCCCGCGAACTCCAGCTCCCATGTGCCCTGTGAGTTTCTACTCCCGCAAGTCATGCGACCTCCCAGTGAGTCTTGCGAGCTCCAACGAGCACGGGCTGCAAGTCTCACGAGCTTCAAATTCCACAAATCTCACTACTTCCTTGCTCCTGTGCTCTGCTACGTCACACGAGCCTCTCCGACGAGCTTCTCCCGTGCTCTATGACCTCCTGAATCATGCAATATCCAGATCAAGGAACCTCGGCTTCTCCTGATGCGATTCCTTTTACTTTCTCCTATTAAAGAGATTTCTTTTGCTCGCATGTGTTATGCTGCTCGCGCGATTCTTGTCGACTCTTGTGGAATTCTTCTTTTGCTCGTACGGTGTTATGAAGGCTACCCCACTATATCTGGCTCCACCTACAGTTGCTCATCCACCCACACTCATTTTAAATACCTTCAGGAACCTTGCTGTTATTTGCAAAGGGGGGATCTAGTCGCGTCACGTGGGCAAAAGGTCAAGGTCAGCATTAAAGAGCATATTAAAGTCAGCAAATTACCAGGGCAGACATTCTTTGTTTCGGGCGTGTATCATATTCTCCCAAGCGATGATGTGTCCTGCGACACATTGTAGTATTTTATTATATATTTATTTACGTATCTCATTTGTGTACTTGTTTTTATTTTCCGGTTCACCGGTTTGACCGTCCGATGGGACTCTAAATAAAGAGATACGATAATTAATAGTAGTACGAACGCAAAGGCAAACACATATTTAATTAAATGAAATGCAAAAATTTATACTAATGCAAGAAGAGTGAATGAATATACCAAAGCAACATGCATGACAACGATCTGCTCGAAATATATCATGCATAGGAAATCAATACCCAGGGCTAAGGGTTCGGCTGCCCGATTCACAGCCGGAGTAGGGCTCACAGTCGACGACTCAGATGTAGTCTAGGTCGTCGAGGGAGATCTCAATGTCAACGACGACCCAACAGAGGCGCTCCCAGGCGGATTGGTTCGATTCGTGAAACATGTGAGAGATCCACTTTAGCGATATTAACGAACTTCTTAACGTTCAAGCGCAACGGGAAATGTTAAGGATCAGATTGAATCCTATGATGTTGGGGTTTCCTTACTGATGGATTTCCTAGTAGGAGGTTTATGTCATGACCCGTCTTGACAGCAGTCAGAGTGCGCTTCGGGCGGGCCGTGATGCCAAAGGCATGGGCGGAAAGAAAATCATGTCTGCTAAGGCGGATGCAGAGAATACTGAAAATAGTTTTAAAGTAGTTAATTTGAGAAAAAAACAGTTTGATTTTATTGCGGAAGCTGTTAGAGTTTTAAAATGGTGAGAATTTTAGATGCACATGTATTTGTAAAAATTATGTTTTACAACCACTACTGTAGTTTTCATGCAATTATGATTCAACAGAGGGTGCACATGCATTAATTTCAAATTCTAATACATAAAGTACTTAAATAGCCTAGCAGTTGTGCATGATATCAGAAAAAATGTCTGATTGCAATTATTACATACAAAAAGTATTTGACAGTAAATGAATTGTAAACATAGAACCTGAAACTTAAAGCTGATCGGGCTCGAGGACCTGGCGGCACTGTACAAGCTATAAGTCAATTCCAAAATAGAAAGAAAAAAGCTCAGAATATTGAAATAAACAAAGTGAGTAAAGTAAAGTACATAACAGTAATATAAGCAAAAAAGTATGAGTGCACCAGTTTCTCATGAATCAAAACTATTCGAGACAAGCAAATAAAAGAGTTGAACAAAACAAGTTAATTTATTAGACTATTCCGGAGTATAACACACAAACAGATCAAAAAATTTCATTACCTGTAATCAGTGAAAGGTGAAAGTGTTTTATTCGATGCACGAGATTCTAATGTAAGTATAAATGCAAGTCTTATCGAAATGGTTGTGCTTGCTATGATCATTTATTGGTTTTCGTTGCCAGTCAAGCGGAAACTCGAGTCAGAGCGTCACATCAATTTAACACTACCTTTCAAGGATTGTGTTAAAATAGTCCATGTAAAAGGCCCATTATTGGGCCCATTTATTGTTTTATCTTCTCTCCTCCTTTAGTCCCACATCTTGTATAGGATTTTCTTCTCTCTTCCTCTTCCTATATATTTGTATTCTCTCCTTGTATTTACATACACAAGCAATACATACAAGTTTTGAGCTCTCTCAACATGGTATCAGAGCCAGGTTGCTGTCCTCTGCGGCTTGTTTTTTTCTAACCGCTAAGCCCGCCCGGTCTTTATTCCCTCCTACCCGCTGCTTTCTCTCTCGCGGCCTGGTAGCCTACCCGCTCCGGTCTTCTGTCCGCCCCTGACTCTGCGGTTTGCAACTTTGCATCCGCTTCTCCTCTCCCTCTCCGTGGTTCCACCCTCTTCAGGCTTCTTATAGCCATCCTCTCTCTCTGCTTCGTGGGGCCCACCTTTCTTCAAACCGCTGCGGGCTCTCTACTTCTGTCCGCTGCCAGCCCCGCTGCGGCTTCGTCTTCAGACCGCTGCGACCTTCGCCTTCAGATCGTTGCGGCCTCGCCTTCAGACCGTTGCGGCCTTGCCTTCTGTCTTTTGCCAGTCTCTTTCCTAGCCGCTCGAGTTCCTACTCGCGGCCTCTCTTTTCTAGCCGCTCGAGTTCCTACTTGCGGCCTCTCCTCTCTAGCCGCTCGAGTTCCTACTCGCGGCCTCTCTTTTCTAGCCGCTTGAGTTCCTCCTCGCGGCCTCTCTTCTCTAGCCGCTCGAGTTCCTACTCGCGGCCTCTTTCCTCTTTCCGGTTTTTCTGTCAACCCGCCCGGGCTGTTTTTCTGACCGCTGCCGGCTTCACCTAGACCGGGGCAGTCTCTCTTTTGTTTCTGCCCTTTGGTCGCGACCTGACTACTCGCTGGTGTCCGGCTTGACCGTGCAGACTGCTTCCTATCCGCACTCTGGTCGTGGTCTTCCTTAGTCTTTCTTGCCGGCGGCTTATCCTCTATTCGCCGCGGTCTGCCTTATGGGCTTTTCCGGTAACTCTTCTGGCTCGACGGCCAGCCCGCCTGCTGACTGCCCGGCCTATCCAACTGACCGCGCGACTTACCTTACAGAACTTCGTGACGAGCTGCGCATCACTACCATTTCTCTTTCTGGAAAGAAGTTCATTCCTTGGGTCCATTCAGTTCGACGGGTTCTCCAGGCCAAGGGTCTTCTCCCTCACCTTACTCAGGCTCCACCCACCCCTCCGACCGATGACTGGCTCCGCAATGATGGCCGAGTTCAGACCTGGATCTTGAATTCTTTGGATGGTGAACCCTATCAAATGGCTATGTATCATGAGACTGCCAAAGATATGTGGACTGAGCTACACTCCTTATATTCTGGCCGGGACAGCCTCCAGCATCTCTACGACATCCTCACTTACCTTTTTACTCTGGACGCTGGAGGGGCTTCCGATATGTCCTCCTTTGTTGCTCGTGCGAAGACTCTTGCTGAAGCCTGGATCCAGCATCAGCCGTTTACCAATGATGCTCTTGCTCAGCGCGCTCAGAAGGAAGCCGCATGTACTGCCATCCTTATGGCTCGTCTTCCCCCTCACCTTCAGAGCATTCGTGCTCAGGTCCTGGCGTCCTCTACCACACCATCTTTTTCTGATGTGTGCTCCATGATTCTCCGAATCCCACCTCCTCCAGATACTACGGCTCCTCCGACCCTTCTTCAGCAGGCACCTCCGCTTCTACCCTTCCCTCCTCCTCCTTCTACTCGGGGGGGGGGGGGGGTCGTTCAGGCTCTCTCGGCCGTGGTCGTGGTGGCCGGGGTCGGCTGAAGTGTTCCTTCTGTGGCAAAGACGGTCATCTCGAGGCAACCTGTTACAAGAAAGTTGGCTATCCTCCTCGCCCGGCGGCTTCTATTGCTACCGATGCTGGTCCTCCTGATCTTGACAGTGTCCGTCTTCAGCTCCAGCATCTCCAGGGCTTGCTCCATCCCCCATCTGCCTCCGTTGCCTCCGTCTCCAACACAGGTACCGCTTGTCTCTCCACCGGCTTGGGCTCGATTGTGGATTCTGGCGCTACTCATCACATTACTCCACATCGCCCTGCGCAGTACCTGAATTCCCCTTATCCACCGTCTATTACTGTGGCCAATGGCGCCACTGTTTCCGTCTCCGGCTCGGCAGATCTTCCTCTCACCTCCTCCATCTTCCTTCGCTCGGCTCTTCACGTCCCGAGTTCTCCGTTCAATTTACTTTCTGTTGGACGATTTACTACTGATTTGGATTGTTCTGTTATATTCACTTCCTCTTCTTTTGTTATACAGGATCGGCGGACGCAGACTACCATTGGTAAAGGCCGGCTGCGGAATGAGCTCTACCTTCTCGACGACTCTCCCACCATCCTCTCCTCCATTTCCTCCACAGATTGGCATCGTCGTATTGGGCATGCTCCTCTACCGGTCCTCCGGCGGGCTCTCCCGGATGTCTCTCTTACCCCCTTTCATTGTGATTCCTGCATCCTCGGCAAGCAACCTCGTTCATCTTTTTCTTCGCATTGTACTCGGAGCGCTGCTCCTTTTAATTTAGTTCATTCAGATATTTGGGGACCATTTAAAATTTCTAGTATTTTCGGTTTCCGGTATTTTATCACGTTTATTGATGATCATTCTCGCACTACCTGGCTATACTTACTTCGTGATCGCTACGAGCTTCCTCGTGTCTTTCGGGCATTTGTCCTCGAAACCCGTACGCAATTCCACAAGACCATCAAAATCCTACGCACTAACAATGCTCGTGAGTACAGTAGTCACGAATTTACTGCTTTATGTTCGGAGTTTGAGATTCTCCATCAAACTCCCTGCGCTTACATGCCGTAACAAAACGGTGTTGCCGAACGCAAGAATCTCCACTTACTCGCTGTTGCCCGTTCCCTCATGCTTCAAATGCATGTCCCTAAACCGTATTGGAACTTTGCGGTCTCGACCGCCTGCTTTCTCATCAACCGTCTCCCTTCCTCTATTCTCAACTACGCTACTCCGTTCAGCATCCTCTTTCCCTCCGCTACAGCCTTTCCTCTCCCACCTCGTGTGTTTGGTAGCCTATGTTATGTCCACCGTTTGGGGCCTTCATCGGATAAGTTCGATCCCCGGGCCGCCAAGCATATCTTTGTTGGTTATTCTCGCACCCAAAAGGGGTATGTCTGTTATTCTTCTGCTACCCGCAAGATCTCCGTTTCTGCTGATGTCACTTTGCGCGAGAATTAACCATTCTTTTCTGCTCCCTTACCTGACCATTCCCCACCTACACCTCCATCCATTCCCCGCCCGGTCATTCCTGCCACTCCTCCACTGCCTGTCATTCCCTCTCCACCGCCTGTCGTGCCCTCCAAACCACCAGTTATCTGTGTCTACACTCGTCGCTCTACCCCTTCCGTTGCCTCTTTGCCGTCGGTCTCTACCATGGATACTCCGCATCCGACTGATCAGGTATCGCCTTCCACTGCTCATCCGCTGGCCAACTCCGTCTCTCTTCATCGTCTCTCTCCCCATTTACGCACATTGGCTACTTCTCTCTCTTCGGTTGCTATTCCTAATTCTGTGCAGGAGGCGCTTCAACATCCCGGCTGACGAGCAGCCATGGAGGAAGAAATGTCTGCTCTCTGGTCTAACCAGACCCGGTCTGTTGTTCCTCTTCCACCGGGCCAGAAACCAGTTGGGTGCAAATGGGTCTTTGTCATCAAACATGCTGCCGATGAGACCATTGACCGTCTAAAGGCCCGTCTTGTGGCTCGCGGTTTCACTCAACAGGAAGGGCTCGATTATGAGGAAACGCTCTCTCCGGTGGCAAAGTTTAATAGTGTTCGTGTCCTCATCTCTGTTGCTGTCCATCGCCGGTGGCCTCTCTTTCAGCTGGATATCAAGAATGTCTTCTTGAATGGGGACCTCCAGGAAACTGTCTACATGCAGCAACCGCCCGGGTTTGAGACCACGGGGGAGTCTCAGGTCTGCCATCTTAAAAAGGCTCTATATGGTCTCAAACAATCTCCGCGGGCATGGTTTGAAAAATTCAGCAAGGTCCTCCGTGCGATTGGCTTCACTCGGAGCTCGACCGACTTCTCGCTCTTTACTCGTCACCACCCAACAGGAACGGTTATTCTGTTAGTTTACGTCGATGATATTATCATTACTGGAGATGACTCTCAAGGGATACATGCAGTCAAAGTCCATCTAAACTCAGTCTTCCAGACCAAGGATTTGGGAACCCTTCGCTACTTTTTGGGCCTTGAGATTGCCAGAAGGCCAGATGGGCTCACTCTCTCTCAACGAAAATATTGTCTTGACCTTCTTCATGATGCGGGTCTGTCTGGCTGCAAGCCCAGTGATACTCCTATGGATGTGAATCACAAACTGTGTGCCCAGGCCTCTGACTCCGATCTCCTTTTTCAGAATCCTGAATATTATCGACGTCTTGTTGGAAAACTGATATATCTCACGGTTACCAGACCGGATATCTCCTTTGCTGTTGGTCTTGTCAGTAGATACATGCACTCTCCTCGAAAATCTCATCTTCAAGCAGTGGAAAGAATTCTCAGGTATCTGAAAACCGCTCCTGGTCAGGGACTTGTCTACATGACCTCCTCTTCTGCTCCAACATTGGTGGCATATTCGGATGCCGACTACGCTGACTCTCTCGATGACCGGCGATCTACGAGTGGTTTTTGCACTTACCTTGGAGGACATCTTGTAACTTGACGAAGTAAGAAACAAGCGGTCGTTGCTCGCTCTTCAGCTGAGGCAGAGTACCAGGCAATGACATCGGTTGTATCAGAATTAACATGGCTTGAGAGTCTTCTTACTGATCTGGGTGTAAAATTACCATCACCGGCTCTTCTCCTTTGTGATAGTCAAGCCGCCATACACATCGCAAAGAACCCGGTCTTTCACGAAAGGACGAAGCATATTGAGGTCGATTGTCACTTCATCCGGGAAAAGGTTCAAATGAAGAAACTTGACTTAAAGCATGTCCCAGGATCGGAACAAGTTGCAGATGTCTTCATGTCACGACCCGTCTCAACAAGATCAGAGTGCGCTTCGGGCGGGTCGTGATGTTACAGGCATGCAGAGAAGAAACATGCCTGCTGAGGCGGAACCAGAAATTCTACAACTAGTTTTTAAATTAGATATTTTTGAAAAGAGTTTTTAAAAGATATTGATGCGGAAGCCATACATAAATAGTTAAAAGTTGTTGTGCATGCATTTCATTTATAGAAACTATGTCACAAGCAATGCTAAAATGAATGCAATTAGTCACAATTGTGGAAAATGCATAAGTGAAATGAAGTAGTACAATGTTTCACCCTACAAGTTGTCCTTGATACAAGAGAAAATGTCTGATAATAACTAATACATGAGTAGGAAGAAAAATCCAACAACAAAAAAACAAAATACATAGAACCTGCTGTTACATTTAAACAAATGAAACCTCCGAACAAGGCTGTATCTGAAGGAAGAAATAACTCAGGAACCGGGCGGCGCAGTCACGAAACCTAAGGCAAATCCAAACAAAAGGAAAGTGCCTCAGAACATGAATATACATGAAAATTTAAATTAATCTAATTGCACAAGAGTAAGCATAGGAAACAAGAGCTTAGTGTACAAATTTGTTACACGTAGCAATCTACTACCTGACAAGTAACCATGTTAAACAAGATGCTTTCAATCTAATGGCCTACTCCGGAGTTTTAGCCTAGCTGTAATACCATAAACGGAAAACATTGAAGGGTGAAGGTGTTGTCATTTGGTGCACAAGATTCTAGTGTTTGAATTGACGCAAGGCTTATCAACAACGGTGCTTGCAATGGTTGACTAATGGTTTCTGTTACCAGTTAGTCGGGAGCTTGACTCGACGCGTCACACCAAACCAACACTCTCCTTTCAATGTTCGCCTAAGATATTAGGCAAATTTCAAGGATTCATAAATAATTAGACGGTTCCCGGTTTATAAGAGGCTACTTCATAAACAAGGTGAAGTAAATTAAATCTCATGCTTGCAAGCGAGAGAGAGTCTCTACTTGACTTAAGGTGATTTCGAAAGTGCTAGGGACAGCTAAGTGGCGCAGGCGAGGTTAAAGCTTGAGCTAAACCTGTTCGAGGTCAAAAATACATTTCAAATTGAATTAACAAGTTTCCTATGTCTGCATATGCGTTTAATAATAGCTCCACACAAAAGGAGAGGGGTTTAGGAGTTTACCTCCCTCAAAAGTGAGGGGAGAAGAGTCTACCGCGAGGGATTGGGAGTTTTGGCGGCGTTGGAAGCAAGAATCCCTAATTCGGAGAGGGCTTGGAATGATTCCACCACCTAGACCCGAAGAGCGGCACCGGAAAACAAGTAAAACATCGAGATTAGAAGGGTACACGACAACCCCAAGAGGGATCGACGTAAATGCATCAATTGGGGAGAGATAATTATTGTAACAAAATTCACGAAGAGGGTTTTCAAAGGAATTTCTTACCCAAGGAGGCCAGATTGGGGCTCCAAAATCCACGAAGAGGGGTTTTGAGCGAAAACCCTAGGAGACCTCTCACGAAATCCACCGGCCGGGACGAGGAGGGGCTAGGGTTGTCGGAGAAGAACTCTGCCTTTGCTCTCACTGGCCGGAGGAGGAGAAGAGGAAGGGAAAAAGGGGTGTCCGTCCTCCTTGGAAGCAGCCGGCCAAGAGGAGGTTGCTGCGGGAGTTGCCGACCAAGGGAAGCGTCGGAGACGGCGGGGAAGCAAGAGGAAGGTGCGCCGGGCCTGGAGGAGGGATTTGCCGGCCACGGGGAGGAGTCTCGGGGCGGCAGGAGGCGCTGGCGGCGGATCCGGGGCTGTCGGGGCGCGGAGACGGGAGCGGAGTCGGGGTCGCGGATTGCGGCTTGCGGGAAATTAGAGTTGGCTCGGGTTCGCTTTATGGGAACGGGAGGGG
Source organism: Platanthera guangdongensis (assembly GCA_039583875.1). Taxonomy (NCBI): domain Eukaryota; kingdom Viridiplantae; phylum Streptophyta; class Magnoliopsida; order Asparagales; family Orchidaceae; genus Platanthera; species Platanthera guangdongensis. The sequence continues at coordinate 164,181,039 of CM077167.1, forward strand.
GGTAGGTTTAGGTGTTTAAAGTCATTTATTATTATTATTATTATTATTATTTATTATTATTATTCATAATTAGGGTTGTTACATTCTCCCCTACTTAGGAAGTTTCGTCCCGAAACTTGCATGAGAACTCTCTGAACGAGACTAAACAACGAAGTTTCAGATGACATATACTTCAAACAGAAGTTCGCAGATTAACGCATGAAAGCTAACTATGAAAGATGTTGAAATAACGAGGAAGTAAGACTAAGAGACGTACCAAGATCAAGAGAAGAGTTGTGGATACTTGCTGCGCATATCAGATTCGAGTTCCCAGGTGTACTCCTCGGACTTGCCATGCAGCCAAAGTACCTTCACCATCGGAATGGTTCTCTTGCGAAGCTTGCGTTCTTGTTATTCGACGATCTTCGAAGGCTCGATCGGATAAGACAGATTGGCCTCAGGAATCACTGGAACTTCTTCAAGAACACGATTTGGATCGTGGATATATTTCCGAAGCTGGCTGACATGAAAGACATCGTGAACACCGGCCAAAGAAGCTGGTAGCTCCAGACGGTAAGCAGATCCTCCAATACGTTCTGAGATGGAGTACGGTCCCACAAACCTCGGGCTGAGCTTATGATGACGGCCGAACCGTTTCACCCCAGGAGTAGGAGAAACCTTCAGGAACAATTGATCGCCCACAGCGAACTCTAACGGACGGCGACGCTGATTTGCATACTTTCTTTGTCTCTCAATGACACGACTGAGCTGAAGACGAGTCTTCTTGGTGGCTTCTTCCATTTCCTGAAGTAACTCAGGGCCCAAAATCACCTTTTCGCCGACTTCCGACCAATAGAGCGGGGTCCTACAGCGACGCCCGTATAGTGCTTCGAAGGGGGCCATCTTGAGGCTCTCTTGATAACTGTTGTTGTAGGCGAATTCAACCAAGGGTAGATGTTCATCCCAAGCTCCCTTGTAGTCCAAGATATAACAACGCAGCATATCTTCAAGAATTTGATTAACTCTCTCAGTCTGCCCATCAGTCGTCGGGTGGTAAGCAATGCTTAGGTTGAGATCAGTGCCCAAAGCTTGCTGAAATCCTTTCCAGAAGTGCGATACAAATCTCGAGTCACGATCAGAAACGATTCGCAGAGGAATACCATGGAGTCGGACAATCTCTGCAACATAGATCCGAGCCATCTTCTCGGTGGAATGACCCTCCTTATACGGAATAAAATGAGCCACTTTAGTCAAGCGGTCCACAATAACCCAAATCGCATCATGTCCTCTCGGAGTGCGAGGCAATCCAATGATGAAGTCCATAAAAACATCTTCTCACTTCCATTCAGGGATAGGCAAAGGCTGCAAAAGACCACCAGGACGCTGACGCTGAGCTTTCACCTTCTGGCATGTAAGACATCGAGAGATAAAACGAGCGATGTAATTTTTCATACCAGGCCACCAAACGATCTGCTTCAAGTCATGATACATCTTGTTGTTGCCCGGATGTCCAGATGAGCGAGACTCATGCGCCTCTCTGCAAATACTATCAAGTAACTCAGGGACATCAGGAATGCAGAGTCGACCTCGGAAACGAAGAACATCATCAGAGATGGAGAAATTCGGAAGAGTCCCAAGCTCAACTTGCCGGCGAATGCGCTGAAGTGCGGGATCAGACGGCTGTAAATCCTTCACCTGCTCTACCCATAACGAATCACAAATCCCTTCATGACCCTCGGGTGCGACGGATATGTCCATCCGGTCGAGGTCATCAATCAGGGCTGCAATAATAGCTGACATGGGCGCACATGCGGCAACAGAAACCTGCCGACTCAATGCATCTGCCACTGAATTGGCCTTACCAGGAACATATGCGAGCTGCAAGTCATAGTCTGAAACAAACTCGAGCCAACGTCTCTGACGAAGATTGAGGTCCTTTTGAACAAAAATGTACTTCAAACTCTGATGGTCGGTGTAAAAGTGGCACCTCACACCATAGAGATAATGACGCCACAGCTTCAAGACGAACACCACTGCAGCGAATTCCAGGTCATGGGTGAGATAGTTACGCTCATGAATTTTCAACTGCCTCGACCCATATGCAATAACACGGTCATCCTGCATCAGAACGCAGCCCAAACCAACTCAAATTTGGTTTCGTGTATGCTTCAAATTTGGATGTTGCTCTGCTTGTTTCTTAGTCATGGTTGCCTCCGAGTTTCCCGACGTGTTCCCCACCGAGCTGCCTGGAATGCCTCCTGATCGGGAAGTAGAGTTCTCTATTGATGTGGAGCCTGGAACGCGCCCCATATCTAAAGCTCCATACCGTATGACACCGCGCGAGTTGGAAGAGCTCAGATTGCAATTGGATGAGATGCTTGAGCGTGAATATATTCGTCCCAGCTCGTCTCCTTGGGGAGCCCCCGTCCTCTTCGTGAAAAAGAAAGATGGTTCCCTGAGGCTTTGTATCGACTATCGGGAGCTGAATAAGGTTACCATCAAGAATAAGTACCCCCTCCCACGCGTAGATGACCTCTTTGATCAGCTCAAAGGCAGTTCTGTGTTTTCCAAGATAGATCTCAGAACGGGTTACCACCAATTAAAGATCAAGGAATCCGACATCCCCAGGACAGCCTTCCGAACTCGGTATGGACATTTTGAATTCTTAGTGATGTCTTTTGGATTGACTAATGCCCCATTTGGCTTCATGGATATGATGAACCGTGCATTCTGTGAGTTCCTTGATAAGTTCGTCATCGTCTTCATAGATGATATTTTGGTTTACTCCAAAACTCGTGAAGATCATGCAGTTCACCTTAGACTCGTCCTATCCACCCTACGCCAGCATCAACTCTACGCCAAACTGGCGAAGTGCGAGTTCTGGCTGGATCGTGTTGCCTTCTTGGGGCATGTCATTTCAGGGGATGGGCTATCTGTTGACCCCGCCAAAGTCTCCGCAGTGATGGACTGGAAGCGGCCTTCTACTCCTACCGAGATCCGCAGTTTCCTTGGGTTGGCTGGTTATTACCGGCGCTTCGTCAAGGGTTTCTCCTCCCTTGCCGCTCCTCTGACAAGACTAACTCAAAAGCACGTGAGGTTTGAGTGGACGGATCAGTGCGAGCGCGCCTTTTCTGAGCTGAAGCAGCGACTATGTTCCGCGCCAGTGCTAGCTCTTCCGTCAGATGGATTGGACTGACAACATCCAAATTTGAAACATACACGAAACAAGCAGAGCAACCATGACTAAGAAGGAGAGCGGCACGCACAACACGAATTACCTTCAGGTGGCTGCGGGTCTGAACATGAACACTGTAGTCCTCGCCGCCAATGCTGAGATTAACCCTCTTTGCTACACAGTCCAGCTTAGCTTGATACGTGACCAACCAATTCATTCCCAAGATCACGTCGAATTCCGACATTTCCAGAACTATGAGGTCGGCGAAAACTTGCAATTCTCCAAGCAAGATCAGACAATTAAGAATGCCGCTGGTTGAGAGGTGCAGATGACCAGGTACAGAAACCTCGAAAGGGACCTCTAATGTCGAAGTAGGCCAACTGTGAAGGTCCACGATGTGGCGAGCAATAAAAGAGTGGGATGCACCGGAATCAAATAAGATTTGCATCCACTTATTCTTGACCCTAAATCTTCCTAAAAAGGAAAAAAAAAACATGACGCATATCAAGATTATTCGAGACTAAGGCAGACCAGTTTATTTGCATGTAGAAAAATTAAAATTAAAATTCCACAAAACAACGTACCAGAGATGACGTCGGTCGAAGCGAGCGCCTCGCCCTGAGTGACGACGTTCAGCACCGCCTTACCCCTGTCCTGAGCTCCGGGGACAACCTGCAGTGGCTGAGCGGGAATCGGGCTTTCCCTCATAGGGCAGTCTAGCTTGAGGTGTCCAACCTGCCCGCACTTGAAACAGGCCTTCTGCCTACGACGGCAGTCCTTCAGCTGGTGGCCCGGCTTCTTCCAGTACGCACAGACAGTGGAGGTAGAGGCAAGCGTCATCTGAGGCGGCGGAGCATGGATGTCCTTCTTTTGCTTTTTTAGGAGAGAACGACAGACTTGGGCAACATGACCCACCTTGTGACAGAAGGCGCACACCTCCTTGGGCCCGGGACCTTGCTCCTGAGATGGAGCACTCTTGCGCTTGAGGTCGGATGCTGCAGCATTGCTGGTGCCATGCTGGACTTTCTTGGTGGAACGATCCAGCTCAATGACTTCCACCCTCAAGGCGGCTCCTACGGTCTCCGTGTAGGTGGTGGCGCCATGGGCTACCACATGCTGCTGGAAGTCATGTCGGAGTCCCTTCACGAAACGGCTGATCCTTTTGGCTTCATCTGGCACGAATTCCACAGCAAGGAGCGATAGGCGGGAGAACTCTCTCGCATACTCGGTCACTGTCCTGCCAAACTGCTGAAGGGACAGGAACTTCTCAGCTAACTTGTCACGCTCCACAGAAGAGAGGAAGTTTTCCATAAGAGCGTCCTTGAACTGTCCCCAAGTCAAGGTGGCAGAATCGGAGAGGCTGCGACGCTGAAGCCACCAAGTGTAAGCATCTTCGGTCAGCTGATAGGCCGCAAGGAGAACCTTTTGGGCCTCGGGAACTGCAGCATACTCAAAGTGTTTCTCCATCTATGAGACCCATTCAGTAATCACAAAGTAATCTCGGTCGCCATTGTAGGTAGGCGGATTTGGTCTCTTGAAAGCCAGAGTGTCTGCCATCGCTACAGGGGTGGTCGGACTTGGCACGAGCGGGGCCTCCATGGTGCCAGCAGACAAGCCGGTCCCAGATCCAGGTGCAGGAGGGGTGATGGTAACAGCGACTCCAGTCATCCCTGCGCTGCCTAAACCAGAGGCTGGATCAGGAGTTTGGCGTTCCCCCTCCAGACGGGAGACACGCTCCAGAAGCTGTCTCAAGAGCTGGGCAGTTTCATCTCTAGGGGCCTCCCTCGCAGCAGGAGTAGCTTTCTTCCGCTGCGAGCGCTTAGGAGCCATCCTAAAAGAGCATAAAAGAATTGAGTAAGAGAAACAGTCAAGCTAAGCATAGTAGATCGAGATTACAAGTTCTAGCATTCTAACACCATTGGATACCTAAATCATGTAATAGTTACAGCATTTTCAGTGGACAACTCTTGGTGAAAGCCATGCAAATGCAAATGCGATGATAGAATCGCGTGCGATAGAGTTATGATTGTGAAATCCATGTGTGCACAATCATCATCTGTTGCTCTTAGCTTAACACTTGTGCAATGAGTTATGATATGCATGCAATGTAATTATGCCTACAATGCATTCCTAAAAATGCCATGAATGGAAACGCATGTCATGTTAAGTGCCCATATCACTTAACATGTCATGCGCATTATGATTCTAATGTCACGCACTTGAAAACATTAAACCGCCCATACAATTTAATATTTGCAAGCGGTGTATATCCTAGTGGAAATTCATATGCATATAAACGTTAAGTTTGCCCATACTCCCTTAACATTTGCATGCATACTACTCATGCTTATGAGTGAGTGTGTGCGTGTTTCAACCTCGAACAACAAATAATGACAGGATGAGTGAAATATGATGCATGTACCTATATTTACATAATAGAATTTAAAATATTTGAAAATTTCAAAATAATTCATTTTTTTTGAGCTAACCTCCCTCTGATACCAACTGTCACGACCCGTCTCAACAAGATCAGAGTGCGCTTCGGGCGGGTCGTGATGCCACAGGCATGCAGAGAAGAAACATGCCTGCTGAGGCGGAACCAAAAATTCTACAACTAGTTTTTAAATTAGATATTTTTGAAAAGAGTTTTTAAAAGATATTGATGCGGAAGCCATACATAAATAGTTAAAAGTTGTTGTGCATGCATTTCATTTATAGAAACTATGTCACAAGCAATGCTAAAATGAATGCAATTAGTCACAATTGTGGAAAATGCATAAGTGAAATGAAGTAGTACAATGTTTCACCCTACAAGTTGTCCTTGATACACGAGAAAATGTCTGATAATAACTAATACATGAGTAGGAAGAAAAATCCAACAGCAAAGAAACAAAATACATAGAACCTGCTGATACATTTAAACAAATGAAACCTCCGAACAAGGCTGTATCTGAAGGAAGAAATAGCTCAGAAACCGGGCGACGCAGTCACGAAACCTAAGACAAATCCAAACAAAAGGAAAGTGCCTCAGAACATGAATATACATGAAAATTTAAATTAATGTAATTGCACAAGAGTAAGCATAGGAAACAAGAGCTTAGTGTACAAATTTATTACACGTAGCAATCTACTACCTGACAAGTAACCATGTTAAACAAGATGCTTTCAATCTAATGGCCTACTCCGGAGTTTTAGCCTAGCTGTAATACCATAAACGAAAAACATTGAAGGGTGAAGGTGTTGTCATTTGGTGCACAAGATTTTAGTGTTTGAATTGATGCAAGGCTTATCAACAACGGTGCTTGCAATGGTTGACTAATGATTTCTGTTACCAGTTAGTCGGGAGCTTGACTCGACGCGTCACACCAAACCAACACTCTCCTTTCAATGTTCGCCTAAGATATTAGGCAAATTTCAAGGATTCATAAATAATTAGACGGTTCCCGGTTTATAAGAGGCTACTTCATAAACAAGGTGAAGTAAATTAAATCTCATGTTTGCACGCGAGAGAGTCTCTACTTGCCTTAAGATGATTTCAAAAGTGCTAGGGACAGCTAAGTGGCGCAGGCGAGGTTAAAGCTTGAGCTAAACCTGTTCGAGGTCAAAAATACATTTTAAATTGAATTAACAAGTTTCCTATGTCTGCATATGCGTTTAATAATAGCTCCACACAAAAGGAGAGGGGTTTAGGAGTTTACCTCCCTCAAAAGTGAGGGGAGAATAGTCTACCGCGAGGGATTGGGAGTTTTTGCGGCGTTGGAAGCAAGAATCCCTAATTCAGAGAGGCCTTGGAATGATTCCACCACCTAGACCCGAAGAGCGGCACCGGAAAACAAGTAAAACATCGAGATTAGAAGGGTACACGACAACCCCAAGAGGGATCGACGTAAATGCATCAATTGGGGAGGGATAATTATTGTAACAAAATTCACGAAGAGGGGTTTCAAAGGAATTTCTTACCCAAGGAGGCCAGATTGGGGCTCCAAAATCCACGAAGAGGGGTTTTGAGCGAAAACCCTAGGAGACCTCTCACGAAATCCACCGGCCGGGACGAGGAGGGGCTAGGGTTGTCGGAGAAGAACTCTGCCTTTGCTCTCACTGGCCGGAGGAGGAGAAGAGGAAGGGAAAAAGGGGTGTCCGTCCTCCTTGGAAGCAGCCGGCCAAGAGGAGGTTGCTGCGGGAGTTGCCGGCCAAGGGAAGCGTCGGAGACGGCGGGGAAGCAAGAGGAAGGGGCGCCGGGCCTGGAGGAGGGATTTGCCGGCCACGGGGAGGAGTCTCGGGGCGGCAGGAGGCGCTGGCGGCGGATCCGGGGCTGTCGGGGCGCGGAGACGGGAGCGGAGTCGGGGTCGCGGATTGCGGCTTGCGGGAAATTAGAGTTGGCTCGGGTTCGCTTTATGGGGACGGGAGGGGGGTAGGTTTAGGTGTTTAAAGTCATTTATTATTATTATTATTATTATTTATTATTATTATTCATAATTAGGGTTGTTACACTTCACAAAGGCTATTTCCAAGACATTATTCTATCATTGCTTGTCCAAGCTTGGCGCATACGATTTGTACGCTCCAGCTTGCAGGGGAGTGTTAAAATAGCCCATGTAAAAGGCCCATTATTGGGCCCATTTATTGTTTTATCTTCTCTCCTCCTTTAGTCTCACATCTTGTATATGATTTTCTTCTCTCTTCCTCTTCCTATATATTTGTATTCTCTCCTTGTATTTACATACACAAGCAATACATACAAGTTTTGAGCTCTCTCAACAGATTGCTTATAACATTAATGATTTTAAGGATTCATGATTTAGGTAATTTCTAACATATCAAGACCTGATACAAATTTTGCGATTCAGTTGTACAAAATTAGAGTTCATAAATGCTTCAAGAGAGGAATTAAGCTATGAAGCAACATTCGCTCAAGTCTTAGAACAGACCTAAGGAACATAATTTGATAATATAAGATTCGAAGACACAAACAAAACTACATAAGGAGCAATATATTTTGCGGATTTTTGCGGATTCAAGTATTTGCGAGTGGTATGACTACAATACTCTATTTTTATGGACACGAGCATGACATAAACCACCAATCATTTAATCATCGCTAGCAAGAAATCTTAATAGTTAACATTCAAAATAATTAATGCTCCTGTTCACAAGAACTATATGTTTTCCAATCATCCATCAAATGAAATATCATTCATATACATGTGAATCCAAATAATACAATTCATATAATTTTTAATAATTCTCATAATGATATTTGTTAATCATTTCCAAAAAAAATCCAACATACTTTGAATTATACATCAAATGAGAAATCCGTTCATCTAAGTGAATATTCAAATAAAATTATCTGTGATCACAATCTCATGACATTCCAAATATATTAACCCTAAGTTATTAACTTATCAGATTGAGCCCTTAAGATATCAATTCATTTGACAGATCGATATATTCAAGAATGTGGTCACGCAGTTAAAAGAACATATGCATTAAAATAAACTCAATGTTGCAAGAGAGAGGGATCTCTACTTGCCTTAAATGAGACTGAATCTGACGGAGGCGGCTGAGCGGCGCAATAAAGATTTAGAAACCCTAATTGGACCTGTACAAGAACAGTGAAACCGACATAGCAAATTAACATCACACTAACATAAGCATGATTCGACACATAACTAGATCAAGTGCGGACTAAGAAAATTTACCTCCCTCATGAGTGAGGGGAGAAGAGATACCATGCAGAGACAGAGACTTGACGGCGCTCGGACATGGGAAAAACCCTAAATCAGAGAGGGCTTTCTTCACGAACCGTCAAAGGGTGCGACGAATGATGCCGGTGGACACATCTACAATGAGAATTAACCGATTATTATGGGGCAAAAATCATGAATCACAAAGTATATAAAATGAGAACATAACTTTCCAAGAAAAATTCATGAAAATCTTCATAGAGGTGAACAAAAGGAGAGGAGTGAGTTTCTTACCCCATGAAAACAAATCCATGCCCAAAAATCCGAGTGGAGGAAGATTTGAGCGAAGCCCTAGGCGATCATCTTGAAATCCATGGCCAAAATGAATGTGAAGTGGCTGCCGGAGGGAGAGGAGGCCTGCTGGAGGAAGAAGAGAGAGATGAGACTGCTGCCGGTCCCTAAGAGGAGAGAAAAAGATGATGCCGACTGGAAGAGGAGGAGAAGGGCTGAAAACGCCTCTTTGGAGGAGGGAAAATTGCCGGCCAGAGCAACATGGAGAAGCGCCGGACCTAGAGGAGGGAGGAAAAGGATGAGGGGCCAAAGGAGGCGTCGGTGCCTGAAGCAAGAGGCGGCGAGAGTGCGGGAGTCGCGGCTTGCGGGTTCCGGAAGAGCGGCATGCAGCTTGCGGGACCTAGACCGAGATTTGATTACGAGAGAAATAACGAGGGGCTCGGTTTATATGGGGGGAGGGAGATTAGGTTATTTATTTTATTATTATTATAACCTAAAAATCGGATTGATACAGTTTACCTACATTTTTTTCCTTAAAGGAGTGGGGCCCATTTAAGTTGCTTGTCTTAACATTTTCTACATTATGTAATTAAATAAATATCAAGGGGGATCGGGAAACATTGTGAACTTCGAGATCAAATGATGAATATTACTTGCATTTTGCTATCTCCCTTTACCTGTATGTGTAATAGCTCACGAATTACATTGCTCACATAGTTATATTTTTATGATTAATTCATTGTGGACCCATTGTTTTAGCCAACAAGAGGATCACCAAGTGCACCGCGAAGGGTTCCCCCAATATATGAAGAGAAACGAAAGTGCGCCGAGGATCTTGCAAAAGTATGGCTAATGATCTTTGTCTGGATCGAGCAAGCGCAAGAAAAACATAAAGCTACCTATGAAGATTATGAGTGTGCTTTCTTTAATGAATATTGTTAGATATTTTTTTATCTGTAAACACATTATGTAAATGTGTAAATAAAGAGATAAAATTTAATGTTATGTTTTTTTTGTACTATGGATTCTTATATTGATTCTTACTGCGACATTTTTATTGAAACTACACTCGATTTTGAATTCCACTGTGGAGGCCGGAATAAGGGTCTTCACAATTAGTGTATGTGGACAAAGCACACACACCCAAAGATACGTGGTGGAAGCTTAGTAGGAGTAATATTGAGAGTGTCCAAGGGGTTTTCTTGCGAAGGGTACGAGCAGGCATGCGATTAATAAGATGTGTAACTGTGAGGATTGTTGAAACCGAAAACTCGGTCTCTCGTAGAGTTCACCCTTGGGGAAGGGGTGATCACGCACCTAGTTCTCTCCTGCAATCAAAATGACAAAGGAAACAAAGGAAAATTGACCCATGGGCTCGGCGTGGAGGACCCACCACACACCCGGAAGATCTTAGAGCGCTTCCCCTACTTAGCCAAAAGGCCGAGCTAAGGCTACCTCAGAAAGCGCTAAAAGATCAGGGAACTAGTGAGCATAAGAAACGTGCCTTCTGAGGTGCCCCTTGAGTCCTATTTATAGATTTCTGAAAACGGCCTGCAAATAGCCAACCTCCGCTATTTTGAACTGCTATGTGCAGCCCAACCAGGTCTGCCAACAACGTAATTCCGCTGTTTTAGCAGGCTATGGGCAGGCCAGCGGGGGCAAAATGGTAAAAATACCTCACAGAACAATGAGCGAGTAGCCTTCAGCAAACTCTACTCGGCAAGGGCGGCGAGTACGGGCCCGGACTGCTCTGCTCGCGAGCTGCGAGCTCGCTCAGCCGCCAGGACTCGGCGAGCTGCCTGGGAATCGACAAAAGGCTCAGGGGTCGACGAACTCCGGGCTCCGTTCGACGAACGCCGAGCTCAGTTCGTCGAACGCCGAGCTCCGGTCGACGAACGCCGAACTCCGAGCTCGGCGAGTGCGGGCCTGACTGGCCCTACTCGCGCGCGACTAGCTGGACTCGCCTGGGCGAGCTGGGGGCTGCTGAGCTTTGGCCGATCTGGTTCCTGGTGACACCACTCGCCGGATACGGAGTTGTACAAGGATGACGCTCCCCAGTAATATTTGGGAAGGTGCATATGAAGTAAGAAACATCAAGTAACCAAAAGTACGTATTGATTCTTATGCCCAACGATCCTATTCTGGGCAGTATAAACACATGAAGTTTGGTGGAAGATACCCAAGTCACTGAGGTAGTGTTCAAAGTTGGAGTCAATATACTCACGACCATTATCACTTCACAACACTTTAATGTTAGCATGAAACTGAGTGGCAATCATTTTATGAAACCGTTGAAACATGAGAAAAATTTCAGATTTGTTTTTCATTAGGCACAACAAGTGCAACTAGAAAATAGTTTATAAAAGTGAAACCATTTACAATTAGAAATAGAAGCAATCAGATAAGGGACCCAAACATCATAATGAATAACCTCAAAAAGAGTAACACAAGGTGGGGACATGAGTAAGAGAGGCCCGTTTGTGCTTACCCAATTCACACACATTACAAGTAAAATTGTTAAACATAGAGTTTGACATAACATGTAATAACACTTTCATAACGCGGATAGAGGGATGTCCTAGGTGACAGTGCTAAGAATCCAAATCAGAAGATGAAGCCACATAAAGAGCACACAGAGGAGGAGCCGAGCTTGAGGGGCCAAACAGATATATGCCATCACACTAGCTATCAGAGTCAGTCAACTTCCCCGTCTTCACGTTCTGAAAGATACATGAAGATGGGGAAAAGTCACTGAGAAGTTCATAAAGTTAGTCAAGTGATTAATAGAAAGAATGTTTCGAGTAAACTTAGGAACATGAAGAACAGAAGTGAAGGCGAGGAAGAGCAGGGAATAGTTCCTTTTCCCGCAATAAGGGAAAAAGAACCATTAACAACGCTCACTTTGTCTCGACTAGTCAGGGGAGAGTAAAAGACAAAATATGAAGCAGAGCCAGTCATATGATCGGTGGCTCTGCTGTCAATGATCCACTGAGTGGAGCGGCTGCTGGTAGAAGAATGAGCACCTGGGGTCCCCTGACGAGCATATAAGTATGATGAAGTATAGGTCTCAGAATGTTGACCATGAATCAGACGACAGAGGACTTGAATCTCTTTAGAATAGATAAAAAAAGAAGCAACGTGAGTAATATGACAACCATGAGTAGTAATATCTTCAAAAACATTCGAGAGATGCGCAGATCTGGATAATGGAGGACGACCTTGCGAACGATCAGAGACACGATCACTACGAGGGGTAGGATCCCCTCTGAGTGGAGGGAAGCCATGAAGCTTGAAGCAAATGTCGCTAGTATGACAAGCTTTCCTCAATAATCACACATCAGATGATCATTCTTTGCAGACTTGGGCTTATAGTCACGAGAAGCACACCCACCAGGGATAAATTGAGCAGCAGTAACAGACTCTTTGAGGCAGAGTTGGGATGTAACGTCTGGCGATGATCAAATTCTTACTGAACAGTACTGTAGACTTCTGGTAGAGAGGGAAAAGGAGAATGCTCAAGAATCTAGACATTAATAAGATCAAAATCTCGAGGTAGATCATGGAAAATTCAAAGATCCGATTGCATTTCTCTCGATCCCTGACAAACACTTCATCTTCAGGAGAGACAAGGGTAAGAGCATTGAAGTGATTATACTCTTGGTAGAGTTGAGTAAACTCCAGGTAATACTGTAGTAGGAGGATGGGGAACGATCGCCTTGCCACAAGAGGTATATCCGCCCACAAAGTTGGAAAATCTGAGCGGTATTCCCACGATAGGAATAAGTAACTTCATCGCTCTTCTAAATATCAGCGAAAGTGTCCAAAAATAGATAATTTTGAGCTATGCATTCCTACATTTAATTGAGTAGCCACGACATCACAAAGGAGTTTTCAGACTCTCATTGAGATCAATCTGCAGAAGTCTGAGCGGGGGCCGTCATAGTGCCAGTAACTTACCCAAACATACATTGGCTTTTAAGGGGACGAGTGATAGAACGAGCCCACAAGAGATAATTGGTGCCATCAAATTTCATGGTGGTAGTTTGAGGAGACCCATGGTCATGGATTGCACGGTCGGAGCCTAATGCCGACATCGGGGAGGACTCAACATGCACACCGAAGGACATATTTGGTGAAACACCCCAACCTAGTTTAACAACAAATCAGCAGTCCGGCCGGGTCCGCGTTAAAGAGTAAACTAAGTAATGGTATAAAAACTGATATAAAGTAGACATACATAATTGTGCTAAAATAAAACTTACATCGGAAGTAGAGTAAGAAAAATTTATGGGTAAAAGTGCATCTCAAATGCTGAATTCACAGAACCAACTAGGACTAAAAATACACTATGAAACTGAAATACTGTCAATCTGAAATAAACAGGTACATCAAGAACATGAATTGAATACAACAAATACATAATGTCTGCAAGAAAAATAGAGTGCAATAACAAAGTGGTACAACTGAAAGAGACTGATGACAGTGAAGATTGCACCGCCTATCCTAAGCGAATCCCCTGACCTGATTCCCCTGTAAAAACAAGTTCCAACTGCGTCATGCCCACTGAAGAGTAAGAAAAACTACTCCTCCCAACAATATTAAAAATAAATGAACATTACTTATATTTAAAATATGTAAAATTATTTACTATTAATCTTGACACTAGAGTTCATGATTTGGACATAAAATTGGCCTACTATGTGTTCTGATGCACTTTTCTTAAATGTATATATCGTCGATTTTTGGAGTTTTAGGAATGTGACTGTTGTAAGTTTCAGCAAGTTTCATTACTGTCACGACCCGTCTCGACAAAAGTCAGAGTGCGCTTCGGGCGGGCCGTGATGCCACATGCATGGGTGGAAAGAAATCCATGCCTGTTAAAGCGGATGCAGAGAATGCTGAAAATAGTTTTAAAATAATTATTTTTAAGTAAAAACAGTTTGATTTTTATGTTGTAGAAGTTTTTAGGGTTTAAAACAGTGAGTTTTTAAATGCACATGCAATTTTTGTAAAAATCATGTTTTTTTATAGGGCACTGATATAATTTTCATGCAATTAACATCCAACAGAGGGTGCACATGCATTAATATCAAATTCTAGTATATAGTATTTAATAGTCTAACAATTATCCATATATTACTGTTCATAATTATCACATAAAAAACATCTTACAGTAAAAAAAATGAATCAAAAACATCAAACCTGACACGGCTAGAAGATCAATCATCGGAAAGCAAAAGCTTAATGCAAATCGAGCTCAGGAACCTGACGGCGCTGACACAAAAGCTAAGACAATTCCAAAACACAAAAGGAAAAGCCTCAGAACATTGAAATAAACAGGGTGAGGAGAGTAAAGTATATAACAATAACAAAAACAAAAAAGCATGAGTGTACCAGTTCCATATATTACTGTTCATAATTATCACATAAAGAAAACATCTTACAGTAAAAGAAATGAATCAAAACATCAAATCTGACACGGCTAGAAGATCAATCATCGGAAAGCAAAAACTTGATGCAAATCGAGCTCAGGAACCTGACGGCGCTGACACAAAAGCTAAGACAATTTCAAAACACAAAAGGAAAAGCCTCAGAACATTGAAATAAACAGGGTGAGGAGAGTAAAGTATAGAACAGTAACAAAAACAAAAAAGCATGAGTGTACCAGTTCCTCATGAAGCAAAACTGTTCAATGACCAATAAATAAAAGAGCTAAACCAAACAAGTTAGTTTATTATACTACTCCGGAGTATACCATATAGACAGATCAAGAAATGTCATTAGCTGTAATCTGTGAAAGGTGAAAGTGTTTTATTTGATGCACGAGATTTTAATGTAAGTCTAAATGCAAGTCTTATCAAAGTGATTGCGCTTGTTATGACCATTTGTTGGTTTCCGTTGTCAGTCAAGCAAAAACTCAAGTCAAAACGTCACATCAATCTAACACTACCTTTCTGTTATGCCGCCGCATCCGCTACAATTTCAAGGGCAAACGTACACTCGGCGACCGAAAGCACGGAGGCCAAACAACGGGGCTGAACCATCCGGTTCAGCCCCCAACCTATGAAGACGCCAAGGGGGGACTGAACCGACCCGGTTCAGTCCCCAAGTGGGGGGGCCGGCCGGCCCCCTTGAGCCCCAGGTATTAATAAACCCGGGGCTCCCTTTCGTTGGCATGCATGATCATTCTCAAGGTATTTCCTCTCTCTCCCTCCCTAACCCTAATTCCTCTCCTTGCTCTCTCTCTAAATCTTCCCCTAGATCTCTCTTCCTCTTGCAAGTTCTTATCATTTGGTATCAGAGCAACATCCTGCGACAATGGTGACTCGCTCAGAAGCCGAAACCGCGCGGCTTGCATCCCTCGGGGAGAACTATGTAGGGTTGTCAGACACGATGACGGCGCTCGAAGAACAAGTGAAATCCTCCCAGAAAACCCTAGAGGATCGCTTGGATGCGCGCATGGAGGAGATCAAAACCCTCCTTGCACAAAATCTGAAGGGAAAAAATCCTGCGGTGGAAGGATCGGAAACGGAGGCATCCTACCATCCTATGGCGCAGAACGGCACTGGAATCGGAAGCGGAGTGCAGCAGGGGACCGGATCGGGGCCGATGGGGGGCGGTTTCGTCGCTGCGGGATCGGCGGAAGCCGATCCTACGCGGATCGACGCGTACGCCTACCGCGCGGCGGGATCGGCACCGGAGGGATACGGGGGCTCTGGGGGCACATCGGGGGGTCGACGGAGGCCGGCTACCGCCGCCCAGGTGGCTGGAGACCGCCGGAGGGCCTGGCGGCTCCGTGCGGACCGTTCGGCGCCCATCCCGCCTGGAACGGACCCGGGACTCAAGCTGGCCCCTCTTGGCGGGGTCCGGGGCAAGGAGTGGCCCCTTTTCGACCAACTGGAGCGAATGCGGTCCCAATCGGAGGAGTGACGGGCATCCTACCGACACCTCCGCTCTACGGAGGACCGACGGACTACGGAAATGACAACCCATGGGGTGGAGGGCAACAAGGAGGCTACGACATGGACCGGGGGCGGGCCGGGCCCACAGCAGCCCCGGCGCAACCTTACCAACCAGCACATGCAGAACCCCGGCCATACATGCAGCCCAAATTGATACGGATGAACTTCCCTAAGTTCAAGGGCGGCGACGCCTTAGAGTGGATCCAGAAGGCTGAGCTTTTCTTCAAGTACCAAGAGATTCCTGAGGGGCAGTGGGTGCAGTTGGCGTCTTTCCATCTGGAGGAGGATGCCTTTCAGTGGACCAAGTGGTTTCTGAGGGGACGCAATTACGCACCGTGGGAGGAGTTTGTGGAGTCCTTCTCGGCTCGTTTCGGGCCCTTAGAGTATGAAGATGTGGAGGCTATGTTACAGAAGCTGCGGCAGAAGGGATCAGTCACAGAGTACCGGACAGAATTCGAACGGTTGGCCAATCGGGTCAATTGGGAAGAAAGGACAATGCTGAGTTGTTTTGTATCTGGACTGAAGGACCATTTGAGAGACGAGGTCCACGCGTACATGCCACGCAGTCTGAGTCATGCCATCAGCCTAGCCAGGATACAGGAGGAGCGGTACAACCGGCAGAAGACCCGAACAACATGACGGGCACCCACAGTGACAGAGGTAATCAGGAAGGAACCACAAGCCGGGGGCCGTCCCACTGTGACGAAGTTGACGTGGCAGGAGCTGCAGGCCAGAAAGGACAAGGGGTTGTGCTTCAAGTGTGATGAGAAATTCGTTCCGGGGCATCGGTGTCAGAAGGTTCAAGTCTTCATGCTGCGGAACGAGGATGGCGAAGAAGACACTACGGGTGACTCAGTTGAGGATGATTTGGATCTTACGGAGTTTGGAATATCTCTTCAGGCGATGGCAGGGTGCACAGCCCCCCTCACTTTACGGATCGCAGGGGAGATTGGCCAGGAGCGGGTTACTATACTAGTCGATAGTGGGAGCACCCACAATTTCATTGACCCCGGGTGGCTCTCAAGACAGGGATTCCTATTGATCGGGAGGCCGCATTCCAGGTCATGGTTGCGGATGGGAGCAAGTTGCGATGCGAAGGGGTCCTGAAGGGGCCGAGCTGCGGATGCCAGGGTACATTTGCCACACCGACGTCTACCTTCTCCCCATTCGAGGCTCGGATATGGTCTTGGGCGTGCAGTGGCTCCGGCAGTTACGGCGGGTGACCACAGATTGGGACAAGATGACGTTGGAGTTTACTCAGCAGGGCAAGGACCACTGTTTGCAAGGCATCAGGACATCTCCACTCAAGGAGATCTCATTCAGGGGTTTGCAGAGACTGGAGGAGCAAGGCGGGACAATAGCCATGATTCTGGGGGTGGCACCCGTGGGATCAGAGGCTAGCGCGGAGCCCGAGCAGATACAAGCACTTTTGGGACAGTACGATGATGTTTTCCAGGAGCCACGCTCCCTTCCACCGTCCCGCTTCAGGGACCATCAGATCCAGTTGAAGGTTGGGACGGATCCCACCAACATCCGGCCTTACCGCTACCCCCATATTCAGAAGATCGAGATAGAGCGTAGCGTACGCGAGATGCTGACGTCCGGTATTATACTTCCCAGTACTAGTGCTTTCTCTTCCCCGATCATACTAGTGAAGAAGAAGGACGGTTCGTGGAGATTTTGCATGGATTATCGGGGGCTTAACAGTTCCACCATCAAGGACAAATTTCCCATTCCCATGATTGAGGAGTTGCTGGATGAGCTACACGGGGCGCACCTGTTCACTAAATTGGATCTCCGGTCCGGTTACCATCAGATTCGCATGAAGGAGTACGACATCCACAAGACGGCCTTCCGTACCCACGATGGTCACTATGAGTTCTTGGTGATGCCATTTGGGTTGGCCAACGCACCTTCGACCTTCCAGGCAGTCATGAATGAAATATTCCGCCCTCTTCTTCGAAGGTATGTGCTAGTTTTCTTTGACGATATACTTATCTACAGCAGGAATTGGGAGGATCACTTGCAGCACGTCCACACCGTCTTCACCATACTGCGAGATCACAAGTTGTACGCCAAGCGGTCCAAGTGCTCATTTGGACAGCCGGAGGTTGAGTACTTGGGACACCTGGTGTCCGCACACGGGGTACAAGCTGACCCAAAGAAGATCGCGAGCATGGTCGATTGGCCACCTCCTACGACAGTCCGGGCTTTGAGGGGTTTCCTCGGGCTGACTGGGTACTATCGGCGGTTCGTGAAGGATTATGGCAAGATAGCCCGCCCCCTCACTCAGTTGTTGCAGAAAGACGGTTTTCACTGGAGTTCAGAGGCAGAGGTCGCCTTTCAGTCTCTGAAGGCGGCTATGACTACTACCCCGGTTCTGGCGCTTCCGGATTTCTCCAAGACATTCGTAGTGGAGGCCGATGCATCGGGGGTCGGTATTGGAGCTGTGTTGATACAGGAGGGCCGACCCTTGGCCTACTTCAGCAAGGGGTTGGCACCCCGGACACTGGGCCTTTCGACGTACGAGAAGGAGATGTTAGCCATCCTGCATGCGGTCGCCTTGTGGCGGCCTTATCTCTTGGGACGACACTTCCAGATCCGTACCGATCACCAGAGCCTGAAACACTTTCTGGAGCAGCGATTAGCCTCACCATTGCAGCAGAAGTGGCTGACAAGGTTGCTGGGATACGATTATGAGATTGTGTATAAGCAGGGGAAGGAAAATGTGGTGGCTGATGCACTCTCCCGCCTACCAGAGAGTTCCTTGTCCCATATCTCCGGACCAGTGATTGAGTCACTGGAAGAGATACAGGCAGAAGTTCAGCAGGATCCGGATTTACAAGCCATCATTGCAGCACTGCGACAGGGGAAGCCTACTGAAGTCGGCTACCACTTGCAGGGAGACAGGCTTTACCATCAGGGCCGGCTAGTCCTCCCTGCCACGTCGGCCTGGCGGACGGTCATGATGCAAGAGTTTCACGCCTCACCCACCGGCGGACACGCCGGCATCTTGCGAACACTACAACGGGTCCGGGCAAATGTTTTTTGGAAAGGGCTGCGACGCGATGTTCAGCGGTTTATACGGGAATGTGAGATCTGCCAGCGACAGAAGTACGAGACTACCTCTCCCGCCGGGCTGCTGACACTGTTGGAGATCCCCCGTCAGATTTGGGACACTGTTGGAGATCCCCCGTCAGATTTGGGACACTGTCTCTATGGATTTCATTGACGGCCTGCCCAAGTCTCAGGGCAAATCCGTCATCTTGGTCGTGGTTGACAAGTTGTCCAAATACGGACACTTCATCGCTATGAGCCATCCGTACACTGGAGCAACAGTTGCTGATGTTTTCGCCAAGGAGATTGTGAGACTTCACGGCATTCCAAGCGCGGTCATATCAGACAGGGACCCCGTCTTTGTGAGCAATTTCTTGCAGGAGCTGTTTCGACTTCAGGGGACTTCCCTCCGCATGAGCACGACCCATCACCCTCAGACAGACGGGCAGACGGAGGTCCTCAACCGTGGGGTTGAAACCTATTTGCGGTGTTTTGTCATGGATGAGCCACGCTCCTGGACTCGGTGGCTCCATTGGGCGGAATACTGCTACAATACCTCTTTCCATACGGCCAGCAAGCTCACTCCTTTTGAGGTGGTCTACGGCCGCCCCCCGCCTACTTTGAGTTCTTATGAGCCAGCCAGCACCGCTCTGCCCGCGGTCGACCGGATGTTACTGGACCGCGACCGGACTTTATCGCTACTCCGGGAGAACTTACGCCTCGCCCAAGATAGCATGAAGATTCAGGCAGACAAACATCGTATCGAGCGGGAGTTTGCGGTCGGCGATGAGGTCTTCCTTAAGCTCCAACCATATCGGCAACTATCGGTCTCTCGACGGACCAACCAGAAGCTGGCACCGAAATACTATGGCCCGTTCCGCATCCTCCGCCGGGTGGGGCCCGTGGCTTATACTCTTGCTCTCCCGGAGGGTTCTCGCATCCATCCAACGTTCCATGTATCCTTGCTGAAGAAGAAGCTCGGGACCTCCACTACCATCAGCCCTACTCTTCCAGAGGCTACTAGCAGCGGCGAATTGCGGCCTTCGCCGGAGGCGATTCTGTTGACCAAATGGAAGCGGCGGGGTGCCGAGTACCGGCTCGAGCTCCTCGTCAAGTGGGCGCACATGGCCGCCGAACATAATTCTTGGGTTGACTTCTTGGAGTTTCACGAGGCGTTTCCGGATTTCCCACTTGAGGACAAGTTGCCGCTTGAAGGGGGAGGGAATGTTATGCCGCCGCATCCGCTACAATTTCAAGGGCAAACGTACACTCGGCGACCGAAAGCACGGAGGCCAAACAACGGGGCTGAACCATCCGGTTCAACCCCCAACCTATGAAGACGCCAAGGGGGGACTGAACCGACCCGGTTCAGTCCCCAAGTGGGGGGGGCCGGCCGGCCCCCTTGAGACCCAGGTATTAATAAACCCGGGGCTCCCTTTCGTTGGCATGCATGATCATTCTCAAGGTATTTCCTCTCTCTCCCTCCCTAACCCTAATTCCTCTCCTTGCTCTCTCTCTAAATCTTCCCCTAGATCTCTCTTCCTCTTGCAAGTTCTTATCACTTTCATTGACAGCTTATGATATTAATGACTTTAAAGATTTATGATTTAGGAGATTTCTAACGTATCAAGATCTGATACAAACTTAGCGATTCAGTTGTACAAAATAGAGTTCATAAACGCGTCAAGAGAAGAATTGAGTTATGAAGCAACATTCGCTCAAGTCTTAAAACCAGACAGACCTAAGAAACAGAATCGGGTGACACATGAAAACTAGATATGGGGCAATATATTCAGCGGGTCAAGTTTTTACGAGTGGTATGACTACTACTATGCATCATTTTTCTCGGATATCAAAATACTTAATTAGATTATTTCATTTCATACACGATCGTCTTACAAGTAAACATGCATTCGATGCGACCCCTTTATATAAAATCACAGATCATCAATTTGTTTACTATCTAGAATCATTATCCAATTCAATTAAGACACTCATTGCACATGCCCAACAATCTATCGTTCTTCCAATTATGTCATAATTGAGCAAATCTGTCATCTAAGCGAATATCCAAGGAAAAATCATCCACGATCACAATTTCATGTAATTCCACAAATTAACTCTAAATTATTAAATTATCAGACTGGGCAATCAAGATTTAAATTCATCTGACAAACCAGACATCCCAAGGTGAAATCCTAGAATCGAACACATAGACAACACAATCAGAATGCAAATCCAATTATCATATCAAAACATACAGAAAAATGCAGTTAAGAATCAAAAAACAAAGACATTAATTAGACACAATGTTTGCAAGAGAGATATCTCTACTTGCCTTAAATAAGTTGAAATTGGCGGCGGCGGCTAAGCGCCACAACCGAAATCAGAAACCCTAACTGGACCTCTCTCAAGAGTGAGGGGAGAAGAGATTCCACGCGGAGATGAAAAGTTGACGACGCTTAGGCTAGGGCAAACCCTAATTTGGAGAGGGATTTGGAGGAATTCCATCACTTGAGTCGATGAGCTGCGCTGGAAATCAGAAATAAGACGAGATTAGAAGATTGCGAGAGAGGCAAAAACCTGGATCCACAAAAATATACGCAAATTGATGCATAATAACACATTAGGGTTATAGAATAAAATCTGAATAAGGGTGGAAGGAGGAAGATCCATACCAAAAGGAGTCCGATTCGGAGCCCAAAATCTGAGTAGAGGCGAAAAAACGAACAAAACCCTAGGAAGAGGGAGTAAACCCTAGCCGCTCTTCTAGCCAAAAGTCGACCAAAACCAAGAGGGAAGAGGGTTGCAGGCCTTTGGAAGAAGAACCAGCGGCCTGAAGAGTTGCTGCAGGAAGCTGCTGGCCTTAACAACGGAGGTGTCGACAAAAGTAGAAGGAGGGGGAAACCGCCGACCAGCACAAGAGGAGAAGCAAGCGGCGAAATCAGGAGTCGGCGCCGGAGCGAGCGTCGGAATCGGGAGTAGGGCTTGCGCTGGAGTCGGGATCGGGAAGAGTGGGATCGAGAGAAAACGGGAGATGGGATACGCGACCTGTGGCTTGCGGGTTGCGGCTTGCAAGAATAAAAGAAAGGGGGGGGGGGGGTGTAACAATCCGTTTATATAAAAAGAACAGATCTAATATTATTTGGATGACAGTTTTGTAATTATGCTGTAGCCAGCCACTTAAACCCGTCGGCCTAGGGATTTTCGCAAACTCGACTCCCGCAAGCCGCTTGCCGCGATTTTTCCTCCAGCGCCGTTCTCCCGATCCCGTCTTCTCCTCCGTCTGCCGCAAGTGCTCAGCCCGCCGCTCGCTTCCTTGTCCTCCGGCGACTCCTGCTTCTGTCGGCCCCCCTCTTCTGCTAGGGCTGGCAGCCTCCTGCGACCTTTCTTTCTCAAGCCGTGGTCAACTCCAAGGGGCCGACGACCTGAAGCCTTTCCCACCTCTCTCCGGCAGCAACCTCCTCCTCTTCTCCTTCTCTATTCAGCTAGGGAATCAACTTCTTCCCTCTTCTCAAGGCCAGCATTGCTTCTTCCTCCGCCGACAACCCTTATTCCTCTCCGTTTTGGCCGGTGAATATCAAGAGGAACTCCTAGGGTTTCACTCGAAACCCTTTTTCGTGGATTTCTGAGTCCAGATCTGGTCTTCCTTGGTAAGATTCTCCCTCCAAAGCCTCATATTCAGATTTTTCTTGCATCATTTACATATTTTTTGTCTCTAATTTTGTGCTCCAAGTTGCGTGTAATTATGAAACCAAGTTTGTGCCATATTTTAATACCAAACCTATTGTGGTATTGGGATTTCCAGCGCCGCTCCTCGACTCAGTTGGTGGGAATCATGGGAAGTTCTCTCCGATTTAGGGTTTTCGCAACCTATTCGCCGCCAAGTCTTCGTCTCCGCATGAGATCTCTTCTCCCCTCACTCTTGAGCGAGGTAAATCTCCTAGCCGCCTTCGATTCTATTTTTGTAGCGAATAAATTGCTTGTGTTAGCATAATGGTAATTTGTTATAGCGCTTTTGTCGTTCTTGAACATGTTCGCTTGAGGAGTGCCAATTTTGTTTGTGCCGCTTAGCCGCCGCCAATTGCAGCTTCCTTCAGGCAAGTAGAGCTCACTTCTCTTTTGCAAACATTGAACTTAATTGTTTTGTCTGATCTTATGTTTATATGAATTAACCCTTGATAGCTTGTTTTGTCAGATAAAATTAGACATCGAATCTTTTATTAGACTTGTTATTAGTTTGAGGTTCAAGCGATAGGATTAGCACGAGTCATGAATGTAAATGATAATATTTGAATAATTGGGAGACGAGTTAGTGAATGATAATTATTTGAATATTCAATTTGAGGATTTGCATCTCGTTTGATGAAAAATTTGAGAACAGTAAGCTTGAGCACGAACATTAATAGATTTGAATGATCATTGTTAAGACTCCTGGTTAGAGATTTAAAAATGGTTATGTTATGTCACGCTCGTACCGTACACACATTTGAATTGAAATTTCATACTTGTAACGAATTATGAATAACAAATATATGTTTGGTACTTCTATATCATGCTCGGTAGTGAATGCATGTTTTCCTTGGAAGATAACTGTGCCCGAGAATTTGTATAACCTAAGCAAGTTCTCGATATCTCCGATCCGACACCTGTCAACTTACCTCTGCAATTTACTCGATAAATCTTCTTGATATTATGACGTTAACCTCTCGAACCCGCGAGACTTAAACTCACCGATTGGTTCCTTCTGTATTGTCGAATCTGGTTTCGTACGTCTGTCCGAGTGAAACCTATTCTTGGTCCGATCTTTCACTTTAAGTGAATTAGTTTCTGTTAAAAATCACTGCAGTGTGAATCTTGTAACTCATAATATCATAAGTAAACATTGAAACGTGTTGGGGTCACTTGAGTTACAGCCCGCCGCTCGCTTCCCTGTCCTCCGGCGACTCCTTCTGCTTCTGTCGGCCCCCCTCTTCTGCTAGGGCTGGCAGCCTCCTGCGACCTTTCTTTTTCAAGCCGTGGTCAACTCCAAGGGGCCGACGACCTGAAGCCTTTCACTCCTCTCTCCGACAACAACCTCCTCCTCTTCTTCTTCTCTATTCAGCTGGGGAATCAACTTCTTCCCTATTCTAAAGGCCAGCATTGCTTCTTCCTCCGCCGACAACCCTTATTCCTCTCTGTTTAGGTCGGTGAATCTCAAGAGGAACTCCTAGGGTTTCACTCGAAACCACTCTTCGTGGATTTCTGAGTCCAGATCTGGTCTTCCTTGGTAAGATTCTCCCTCCAAAACCTCATATTCAGATTTTTCTTGCATCATTTACATTTTTTTGTCTCCAATTTTGTGCTCCAAGTTTATGTCCTATTTTATTCCCAAACCCTATTGTGGTATTGGAATTTCCAGCGCCGCTCCTCGACTTAGTTGGTGGGAATCATGGGAAGTCCTCTCCGATTTAGTGTTTTCGCAACCTATTCGCCGCCAAGTCTTCGTCTCCGCATGAGATCTCTTCTCCCATCACTCTTGAGGAGGTAAATCTCTTAGCCGCCTTCGATTCAATTTTTGTAGCGAATAAATTGTCTGTGTTAGCGTAGTGGTAATTTGTTATAGCGCTTTCGTCGTTCTTGAACAGGTTCGCTTGAGGAGTGCCAATTTTGCTTGCGCCGCTTAGCCGCCGCCGCTAATTGCAGCTTCCTTCAGGCAAGTAGAGCTCACTTCTCTCTTGCAAACATTGAACTTAATTGTTTTGTCTTATCTTGTGTTTATATGAATCAACCCTTGATAGTTTGTTTCGTCAGATAAATTTGGACATCGAATCTTTTATTAGACTTGTTACTAGTTTGAGGTTTACGCGATAGGATTAACACGAGTCGTGAATGTAAATGATAATATTCGAATAATTGAAAGACGAGTTAGTGAATGATAGTTAATTGAATATTCAATTTGAGGATTTGCATCTCGTTTGATGAATAATTTGGGAACAGTAATCTTGAGCACGAGCATTAATAGATTTAAATGATGATTATTAAGGCTCATGGTTAGAGATTTAAAGATGGTTAAGTTATGCAACGCTCGTACCGTACAAACATTTGAATTGGAAGATCACACTTGTAACAAATTATGAATAACAAATATATGTTTGATGCTTCTATATCATACTCGATAGTGAATGCATGTTTTTCTTGGAAAATAACTGTGCCCTAGAATTTGTATAACCTAGGCGAGTTCTCGATATCTCTGATTCGACACCTGTCAACTTACCTCTGCAATTTACTCGATAAATTTTTGTTGATATTATGACGTTAACCTCTCGAACTCGCGAGACTTAAACTCACTGATTGGTTCCTTCTGTATTGTCGAATCTGGTTTCGTACGTCTGTCCGAGTAAAATCTATTTTTGGTCCGATCTTTCATTTTAAGTGAATTAGTTTCTGTTAAAAATCACTGCAGTGTGAATCTTGTAAGTCATAATATCTTAAACAAACATTGAAACATGTTGGGGTCACATGAGTTGCAGCCTTCACGGTGCCAGTCGGGTCCCATTAAGACTCCTTGAGCCGGGCCTGGGCCGTAACGAGGGTCACAACAAGCAGGAAGTTTCCTGATAAGACTTGTATCCGGACTGAGGGTGAACCATGCACACCACTTAAAACACTCACACATTTCATTGATTGCAGCTGATGATATTACTTGTTCTATATATATTGTGCTCCGGGGTAAGTTAAATCCAGCAACTTCTGTTTGACTATCCTACTTGTCTGTTTTGCTAGCATCGCTTCATGAAACTGGTACTCATGCTTTTCTGTTTCTGTTACTGTTTTATACTTTACTCTGATCACCCTGTTTATTTCAATGTTCTGAGGCTTTTCCTTTTTGTCTTGGAATTCCCTTAGTGTTCATGCAGCGCCGCCAGGTCCTCGAGCCCGATCACCATCAAGTTCGAGGTTCTATGTTTACATTTCTTTTATTGTCAAATATTTCTTTTATGTAATAATTTCAATCAGGCATTTTTTCTGGTATCATGGACAACTGTGAGGCTATTTAAATATTTATTTACTAGAGTTTAAAAATAATGCATGTGCACCCTCTGTTGAATTATAATTGCATGAAAACTATAGTAGTGGCCTGTAAAACATGATTTTACAAAATATATGTGCATTTGAAATTTCCACTGTTTCAAATTATAAAAGTTTCCGCAATAAAATCAAATTATTTTTCTCCAAATTAAATATTTTAAAACTATTTTCAGCATCATCTGCATCCGCCTTAGCAGATATGACTTTCTTTTCGCCCATGCCTGTGGCATCACGGCCTGCCCGAAACGCACTCTGACTTTTGTCGAGACAGGTCGTGACACGGAGTAGGGGGGGGGGTGCTCGGGTTATATGAGAGGGTTAGGGGTAATTTTATTATTTTTATTAGCCTTATCACAACAATCGGGTTGTTACTATTACCAACTTATTGAATCTTATTATTAACGACGACTGTGCACAAACTGAGAACTGCAGTCTGAGTGACAAACTTGGTGGTGTCCTGAACTGAATGCCCCTCACGAGAAACTAATACTTCTATTTGAGGAGTTTCATATCTGTAAACAAGGGTCATCGACCCTAAGTCTGAAACTCGTAAGGCGGCATGCCAGTCCTGTGAACGCAGTGGTGTTGTCACGACCCGTGTCAACGAAAGTCAGAGTACGCTTCGAGCGGGTCGTGATGCCACAAACATGAGAGAAAAGAAAACTTTGCCTGTTAAGGCGGAAGCATAGAAGCTGATAATATGTTTTAAAATAATTACTTTGAAAAAAACAGTTTGATTTTATGTGGAAGCTTTAAAACATGCTAGTGTGAAACAAGTGTGCATGCATTTTAATAGGACCAATGATACAAGTTTTGATATAGATTTTCATGCAATGTCATTTTCAGATATATGAACATGCAAATGATGCTAAATTCTAATACATATAATATAGTCTAGCGGTTGTCCATGATTTACTGATCATTATTATTACATAGACGAAATGTCTGACTGTAAAGAAAATGAAATGAAAACCTAAAATCTGAAACTTAATACAGATCAAACTCGAGGACCTGACAATGCTGTCAAGAACGCTAAGACAAATCCAAAACAAAAAGAAAAATCCTCAGAATATTAATATAAACAGGAGCAAAGTTGAATAAAGTAAGAGCAGAGAAAACGTAATTATTAGAGTACCAGATTTCATAAAGCAAAGCGAGCAAAACAATAAGTGCGACATGTAAAAATAATTAAAATGACTAAACTACCTTGGAGTACAACTTAGATTCGATCATGTATTGTCATTAAATGTAATCAAATAAAGGTGTAAGCGTTTCTATTTGATGCACGTGATTTTAATGAGTCTAAATGCAAGGCTTATCAAAGTAATTGTGCTTGCTATGACTATTTATTAATTTTCGTTGGCAGTCAAACGAAAACTCGAGTCAAAGCGTCACATCAATTTAACACTATCTTTCAATTATTGCTTATGACATTAATTACTTTAAAGATTCATGATTTAAGAGGTTCATAATATATCAAGACATGTTACAAATTTAGCGATTCAGATGTACAAAAGTAGTGTTCATTAACATGAAAGTGGGAAATCAAGGCAAGGAATAATAATTCCTCAAATCTTAGAACTAAACATACATAAGAAACAAGATTTGATAACACCAAAAATTAGGAAATAAGTTTTGAACTTTGCGGGTTTGAGGGATTAAGTTGTCGTTGACAAGAAGGTTTTTCAAGTAAAACGCAGGAGTAAGTTGATATACAATGATCCTGAGATAGTAAATATTCATCTAGATTAAGCCATTTTCAGAAATAAATATCTTCCAAATAAAAATGTGTGTACGGATACGAGCATGACATAAACCACCAATCATTTAATCGCTAGCAAGGAGTCTTAATAGTTATAATTCAAAATAGTTAATGCTCATATTCACAAGAACTGTATGTCTTCCAATCATCCATCAAATGAGATACAATTCATATAAATGTGAACCCAATTAATACATTTCATACAATTCTTAATAATTATCATTATGATATTTGTTAATCATGTCCAAAAATCCAACATACTTCGAATTATACATTAAACGATAAATCTATTCATCTAGGTGAATATCGAAATAAAATCATTCATGACCACAAAGTCGTATCATTCCAAACGTGTTGAACTATAAACCACTAACTTGTCAGATAGACATTCATGGTTAAAGTTTACTTGACATATCCAATATCCAAGTGTGAATTATTATAATCATAAGAACAGATCAAATAATTGAAGTTCAATGATTGCAAGAGAGAAAGATCTCTACTTGCCTTAAGACGAGGCTGAAACTGACGGCGGCTGCTAAGCGGCGCAAGCAAAAACAGAAACCCTATTTGGACCTGTTTAAAAACAACGAAATTGATACCTGATATAACAACCCTTGTTTTGAAATCAAGATAATAATAAATGAGGGCAATTTCGTAATTATATGAATTAGTTTTTCCCCTCATTAACCTAACCGAGTCGGTCCACCACTCTTATTTTCCCGTAATCCCGCTCCTTGTTCTTTCCCGCAAGCCACACACCGACCTCGTCTCTTTTCTCCCGTAAGTGCGCAACCCCGCCCCCGATTTTTCTTCCTGTGGCCGACAACCACCATCTCTAGGGCCGGTGGTGATCAGTCCGGATCAAGTCGCAAAAGTACACGACGCCGCACCAGACCGGACCCCTACCGACCCCGTATTTTTGTTTTGTTGTTGTGTGTAATTTTGTAATTTTTATATATGTGAATATATATATAATATATGTATACATATATATTTCACTATTAACATATGCATATATATATATATATAACATTAAAAAAGTATATATATATATATATTAAGTCTAAAGCAGCTGTCGACTGTTCATCTCCCGGTCCTCCCGGTCCTGTTCCTGATAAAAAGCCAACGCTCCTCTCGGTTCAGCAATGGAAAGCAGCCCGCGCTAGAGTTCGGCCGCCACTCTCCCGACTTTGGCGCTGCACCAGCCACGAGCTCTCCACGTTGAATCTTCCTGCCGACCACATCCCTGTTCAGCGGTAATGGAGCACGAGGGCACAAATCCTCCCCGGTTCGCCCACTATAAGCAGCTAGGGCTCGATTTCAACAGCTCCCAGCCGCTCCTTCCCCGATTTTGACGTTGCACCGACTTTCTTGCCCCACGTCGCCGCCAGCCACTAGCTCCAACAAATACCTGTCCACGTTTCTGCCATTCCCGGACGCTGCTTCCTCCTGTCGTGAAAAGACAGTTTTTTTCCTCTGTCCTGTTTTTTTTCTTTCTTCTCAGACTTGTATAAATTGGGAGGGCATTGTTGATTTACAGGGTGGTGAATGCTGAAGTATTGAGAATGATGTATGCGATTTCTGTGTGAGGACTTCTGTGTGATTTCCTGTAGGTGATAATGTTGAATGCTTGTGGTTAATTTCAATTTGAGAAAGAGCCTGCTGTAGAGTTCTGTTTAGGAGTTGATGAATGTAAAAATTGATTTCAATTGTGGATGAAGGTTTTCTTTCCGGTGCTTGCGACTCCTGTGTGAGAGTTGTAGAGTAGTTAGGTGGTTGAATGAAAAATTGAAGATTGACTGTTGTGTTTGATTCCGTGTGAGGTGCTCTATGTGAGAGCTGTAGGAGTTTAGATGTTAATATTTGGAGGTAAGGTTTGCTGCTTCCTGTTAGAGTTAACTGAGAGTTGGATGTTCCTTTTACTGCTTGGATCCAGAGCTGTAGAAAATTGTAATTATAGCTTGCTGTTGAAATGGTTCCGTGAACAGTGGAAGGTGATAAATTGCAGTTAGATTTAGCCTCTATTGAATTCAGTTAGATAAGAATTAAGTGTTAGCTCCTAAATAGTGACTTGTTTGCTTTGAGATCTCGTGAATCCACTTTGAATGATTGATATTACGTGGAACCACCTTGAGTGTGAGAGCGAGTGAATTTTAGGATGTTAGTTTGTGACTCCTTCCTTTGTTGAGTGATTCCGTGAAACCATCTCGTGTGAGGGGGCAATTTAATTCCTTGGTGCCGTTTGCGATAGCGGTCGACCTCGGAGCAAAAGATCAAAAGTGACGAGTAGTTTCTCGCATGATCGCCACCGACTTCGAATACAGAAGACGTCTCTTCCGTGGGTATTTGTTTCTATCTCTTCCTTTGTGTGTGTCTCAATATTTTCTCGTAGGTTAATAGTCTCTTTGCTGGGTTTTCACCCGAGTTTCGTCAGCAAACGCTACGTCGAAAACTCTAAACGGAAACGTATTTGAAGTTCACGATTTCCGTTGTGCTACGACAAGGGGAACAGAACGGAAGTTGCGAACTTCCTTCTCCGGATTTGAAATTGAACCGTTTTATTCAAGAATATTCATTTTGAAACAAAATAGCGATTTTGTGCGTTACAAATAATTTAGTTGCTTCATTTCTTAAATTCGTGCAAATTTCGCTCAAAATTTTATCAAAATTATTTTAATCATCGCATGCATTTAGGGTTTCCTATAAAATGCCGACAGACGCATTAGTAATTTTTTATGTCAATTTTTCGGGTTGTTACAGGTGTGCCTCCACCAAAAATATGAGGGAGAACCTCTCTTACCATTTTCTGAATTGATCTTCAGTCAGTGAGACACTCGCGGGGTATCGTTCTAATTAAGGGTCTGTTTGGCGCAGCTCTGGCGGCTGGAGAATCTCTTTTCCAGCCGTCAGAGCTGTTTTTTCTGTGTTTGAGACAGCTCCTTATGAATAGCTTTTCGTAAATCTGGAGCTGATTTGCAGCTTTTCGGAAATCCCTCCCCCCCAGCTTCTGCTCCCGCAAAATAACTTTCTCTCTCACAAGTTTTGGAATCTACCGGCCCCGACTTTTCCAATTCTTCCTGCAACTCGCGGGAGCCGACAGATCTCGCCGGAGCTGACACATCTCGCCGGAGCCGACGCTCCCTCCTCCTCCCGCTCTCGCTCTATTTCTTCAAAGCGCACTTCTGCACAGAACACACAAACACTCTGCAGCTTTTCAAAACTGCTCCCCAGAGATCTATTTTAAAACAGTTCTATCCGGACAGCAACTTTTCAATCCGCCAGAGCTGTCCCAAACAGACCCTAAGTACACTAGGTTAAGGTTTTTCATGTGACTGAATCTGAAATTTTAGCCTAAGTATACCTTAATTTTGTTCTGACTTTTGATTACTATTATTTAATATTTAATTTCATATCCTACTAAAATAATTTCCTTATCATCTAAATCTTGATTTTTGACTGAATAAAAACTAATTATCCATCATATTAACTTATTCCTTCACTGTTGGTCTGATTGTATTTGATAATAGGAACTTGTATCTTCAAATGCGTAAGCAGGGGAAACCTGAATATAAAACCCATAAAATTCCTAAAATTAGAAACGTTTCCCAAAAGGTATAATCCTATGGTGGAAACTGAATTACTTGAAAAGAATTTCGAAGACATAGGTCTCACCTCGACTCGGAGTTAAATGTAAAACTTCTCTAATCCTTAACTCCAATGATTTCCAAAATCTGAATTTCAAACGGAACACAAATTTAGACGTTTTCCCTTTTTAGGGTTTTAGTGGGAATTTCTCAAAATGTTGACAAACTACTAGTTATGGAGGAAAAAAACGCAAACAAAAGCATTACCTCAATCTAACAGCGGTTAAACCCCAAAATAGGTGGCTGATTTCTGGCTGAGGAAGACCAAGTTCTCTGATTCCTAATTTAGGGCGAAAGAAATGTAGGATAAACAAAGTTGGCATCAAACATTGACGATTTGCACAAGAGAAAACAAAAGAAAGAGGAACGACACTCACCAAAACCAAAAACGGTGCTTCAGAAACCTTTCTGGTCGGCTAGGGTTGAAACAGAGTCTCCTACGGCGCTTGGAGAGAGGGAGAGGAGGCTGCCGAGGGCTGCAGAGGAAAGAGGAGAGGCTGACACTGGTTTCCGGTGAGGAAGGAGTGGTCGACTAGGGCTCCGACAGCCGAGGAAGCCAGCGGTTACGGGAGTCGGCGCGCCAGCGCTGCAGGAGTGCGGAAAGAATCCGCTCACAAGGGGAAAATAAATTACGTGAGAGGGGGTTATCAGGAGTGCGGCTTTTAGTCAAGAAGTTTTCCTTACGACTATAATAACCGTGAACCGGTTACAAGGATAGAAAATTGGTTTTTAATTATTATTATTATTAATATTACTAGTTGTCTTAAGACCATGAGGACTGTTATTTTTGCGAAGTAAACTCACGCGAAATATTAAATCGTCGCGACCACTACGGATTATTAACAATTACATGCCGACTCTTTATTATTTGATTATCATGCATAATAATATAATTAAAAAACAATTATTACCTCCACAAGTCGCCGACTCGATTAAATTTACTCGCGATCGTACCCATACATTAAAATTGATCGCGGCGTTAAAATTTAAGGCGTTATATTTGGAGAATCAACATTCCCTTGCATAGCAATCCGAGAATATAAACCACGGGAATGATTCAACGGGAAAATGGGGCGCAACCCTAATAGCTTCTCATAGAAAGAGAAGAGCCCAAACGATTTCGGTGAAGGAGCCGATCCAAGAACACAAGGAGACGATCAATGAAGGGTTCATCCCCTCAAGCAAAAGAGGCACTGAACGTTAGGAAGTAGATTCTTACTATCGCATACTTTCTACTTCAAGAAGACGTCCGGCGGGAAGAGGAAGACAATGCTGGGTGGAAGCGAAAGGTGCGACGAGCGGGCGAGCGATGTCGCTGCTGGGAGGCGCTGCTGTTCGGAAGCGGAAGGAGCACCGGTATGGCGGGGGACGGTATGTAAAGCGACGGGCGAGCGCTGGCGGAAGTAACGAACGAACGAATGCTATTAGGGTTCTCGCACCTCTGACACCATGTTGGAAGTAATCGGGATTCTATTCATTAAACAAGAAACATTCCTTTATATATAGGAATTACAAAATGTAGATTACAAAGAGAACCAGAGATATTAGGAAAAAATAAAACCAAATAGAATGGAAGCTCTAACAGAAACATAAATTAAAGAAACATGAACTCATATTCATTTTTCCCATATCCCATCTAGGGTCAGTGTTCCTCCCCTCCTGAGTTGTCATCTCTAGTGCAGTAAATCATGGAATAGAACTTGCATAAGCTTTGGAACTCAAACTTTGCAATCAATAATTTTATTTTCATTTCCCGAATCCAATTTATTTCTACATGAGTTGCATTAATCAAGGGAGGACGACCCTAAGAACATAGGAAATAAGGAAATCTTAATAGAACACCATTTCTTTTTCTCCAATTTTTCATCATTAAGATCGATACAAGACAACTAGGGGGAGTATAACATGCAAGAGTAGCAAGGGAGATCCTAAATTGCCAAATTGAATGCAATTAGAGACTTATTTAAGGAATTCAGTAACATGACAACAAAAGGGGAAGAAGGCACCATAAAATTCAGCATTTGGAGGGTAATACAACCCAAATCAGCCATAAAATAGCCCTACAATCAGCCCAAAAACAACCATGTAATCGGCCCAAAAAATGGCCTCATAAAACACAAACAGGGGTCATTAAATCTAATAATATGGGCCCGAAGTAAGTACATTCAAACAACTCTAAACATTAAACAGATTTTATGGCTTTTGTACTGATTAATATGGGCCCGAAGTAAGTGTAACATCATGCAAAGAGCATGCCACACATTCACCAAACCTATTTTTCATCGTTTTCTATTGTGTAAATGCTGAGAATGATTGGTATATATTCTCTAGCTAGAGATAGTGTTAAAACCCAATTGCAAAAGCCCAAATCAAGGGCCTATTGTAGATTTTTCATCTCTTTTGTATAGTCCCACATCTCCTAATGGAAATTATTTCTTTTTCTCTACTCTATATAAACATGAGAGCCTCAATGTAACATGTAGATTAATATAAAAATTAATTTTTTTTTAAACTTTCACAAGTACTGAATTGTAGCCTTGGCGCCCTAGTTGAGATGTTGCGGTGTGACCTCGAGGTCAGGAGTTTGAGTCCTGAAGCAGCCTCTTGGAAAAAATGCAGGGTGAGGTTTGTGTATATTTCACCCTTGTGGTGGGATCCTTCCCCAGACCTTCGCTGCGTGGGGATGCTTTGCCGGGCTGCCCTTAAACTGTCACAACTACTCTTCTGTAATTAAATTTTCTAGATTTCTCATTTAAACAGGGATAAACAAACTTTGAGAAAATCAAGTTTTTTTAATGTTAATTTAACACCTATATCTTATTTACTCTAAACGTTCATGTTTGTTTCAGGTCTTTCAGTTATCAACAAATGCAATCCTGATGCTATTTTGTTGGCCCATGAGAACACTGTAAATCGTATTGGTAAAGGTAATTATGTCACTTCTCATCGAGTGACTTGCACTCTCTATGATACATTTTCTATCTCTGTGAAGCTAACATGTTTTCTCTTCTGGAAGATATATAAACAGTTCCTTATTGATCAAATGTTTCAACTTGTCTACAATCCTTTTCTTCCATACAACTGGAAGTTCTTTGATGTCTATCAATTTTATTTTTTATTTTCTATGATGTTAAGAAATTTTGTTCCACGCGAGGCTGGTTAGGATGTAAGACTGAACCGCTAAGATAACGGTTCTTCAAATTAGAGCAAAAATCTTATTTGATTTGACCAGTTTCGGTTTCAACATAATTTTTGAAACTGTCATCTCATCCCTTCCGGTTACGGTTCAAAAAGAGAAAAATCAAACCGGCCACTAAAGGTTCAGTTCGGTTCTATGCGATTTGGTTTAGTTCTAATTGTTTTTGTGTCATTGTTTGTCATTTTATACCTATATAATTTGAGTCATTAGACACATTCACAAAGAATATTATTTCTTTAAAAATGCTTATTTGAAAAGGAAATTGAAATTCAAATAGTTGGAGCAATAATTTTATGGTTTCTTAAGTCTAAATATGTTAAAAGTAAACCATTACATATATGCATGCAATAATATATGATTTGACGCACTGAATAAAAAAGAATGGTTAATATTATATGATTACTATAAGCCCGATCCAAAAAGTCCAGAAGAAATAAGCTTATCAGACGGTCGTCGAAGTCCCCTAAATTTGAAACCTTAACAACGTGTGAGCCCCCAATTCAGACCCCACAAGAAATCTGTATCTAAGCTTATTTCAAGTCATTCGCCCTAAAATAAAGAAATTCTAGTGAGCATAAAATAAAACAAATAATAATAACTTTTCATAAATTTAATCCATACCTTAGCTTCTTATGCAGTTAATAAATTCTTTTATCCTCTTTCGGTACACTTAAAAATGTGTCAATTACCTAAAATGATAAAACACAACAGGTTTAGTCATAAACATATGACTAAGCGAGTGACATACCTTTTTACTACTGTAGATGCAACAAAGAAACATCAATACCAATATGCATAAGGTTTTAACTTTCGGTGTAAAATGCAGTAAGTATGAAAATGCAGTTTCAGTAAACAAGGTACAGTGTTTATACAAAAATAGTTTATATTTCATATTCTTGTATCAATTCTATTTATTCATTATTCATGATTTTTCAAGTTCCTTTTCATTTGTTTACATTCTTTATTCATGTACATTGCATTTTCATTCATCATCAATTGATTTTCTTATTCAATTCATGTTTATTCATACTCAATCTTCATTCATATTCGTTCTTCATCCATATCTCATGTGATTCACTTTCAATCGTTAGAATCTTCATCCATATTTAGTTATCTGATTTAAATTTCTCGTTTGTCTTTTTATTTTTAATCTAGGAAATCATAAGGATACTTGCAATTTCATCTTGATTTTCAACGACCTCTTGGCCTTCATTGACCTCACATCTCAAAAGTATTTTGCCATAATAGGGTATTCACACCCTACGACTACTGGGTTAATCCTTATCATTTTCAATGCATCAATGCGTTTTGTCTTTTATTCATATTATATCTTTTCTTTCTTCTTAGGTTCTTTTAAGTTGAATTCTCGTGTCATTAAACAACAATAACAACACTCAAGCCTTTTTCCCACCATAGTGGGGTCAGCTATATGGACCATTTGTCACCATTGCTCCCTATATTTAATCACAATCTCACTAATGCCTATGTAGATTGTCTTTCCTTATTGTTTCATTCCAAGTATTTTTTTGGTCTACCTCTCCCTTGTTTAGCATGCATAGTAGCTAAGCTCTCACAACGCCTAAGAAGTGCCTCTAATGGTCTCCTTTGTACGTGCCCGGATCATCTTAATCTAGCTTCTCGCATCTTCTCTACAATTTGTGCAACTCCTGTTTGATCTCCAATACATTCGTTCCTAATTTTATTCAGTCTCATGTGTCCACACGTCCACCTAATCATTCTCATCTCCTCAACTCCTATTTTTTTGCTCATGTACATAATTCACTGCTTAACACTCAGAACCACAGAGCATCGTTAATCTAATTGCAATACTGTAAAGCTTGCCTTTAAGTTTTAATGGTATTTATGATCACATAAGATCTCAGAGCGCATCTCCACTTCAACCAGCCTACTTGGATTCTATGTATCACTTCTTTAACCACACCTCCATCTTTTTGAATTGTCGATACCATATATCTAAAGCACTCACTGCGGGAAATATCTTGGCCGACTAACTTAATGACGAAGTTATTAGTCCTTCTTGTACTACTAAATTTAAGTTTCATATACTCTGTTTTGTCCTGCTCAACATAAAACCTTCTTTTCTAAAATGTCTCGCCAAAATTCAAGTTTTGCGTTCACACCCCACATGTTCCATCGCCGGGGGGGGGGGACGCAAAACTCGAATTCTCGTGTCATTATCTTTTAAATTTTCCCATCAGAATTCTTTAATCGATTCATTCTTGTTATGTCAAATTTAGCATCTTTTCGGAGTTCCCATTCTTTCAATTTCTTGTCATTGCACAAATACTAAAATATGTTTTGTATGAAAAAGCCCTCCAGATGTATTCTGAAAATAATTTAAAGCTACACATAATTAAAGAGGTAATTACTCACTATTGCTTTTCTCCTTTCTTTGTTGATCTCGAAATTCTCATTACATCTAACATTTGTTGTCATTCTTTCGCGATATCTGTAATTAGGTGTCGTATGAATTAGACATCTTTTAATAGTTACAACATTGATTCTACCCGATGAATTCAACTATTGTTAGGAGTTATATAAAAATAAGAGATCTTAAGCGAGCAATGTCCTAAATTAACAGATCATCTTTCCCCAAACTGATTGAAATCCCTTCACCACATTAATGTATACATCCTCTTCATTAATTTTTCAAACCAGATTTAAATCATCACATAAAAGCCCTATCAAAATAATTTAACAGTAGCTGCTTAGTGGTTTGGACTTCCTCCATAATTTAAAACAGTCGTTTCTCCACATAAATTCCCCATATCAATTTATATCTCCACAATCAATGACAGTCAACCACTTTTCTCATAACATAAAACCCCAACCATAATAGTTGGCTTAACATCTAACATCAACTTCTCAAAAGTACCAAACAAAGCTTCACAGAAATTTCCTCTTCAACTATATTACAACCAGCCAACATCACAATATATTCAACAAACAGAGGAACTAGTAGGAGCAGCACAAAGGAACTCTCCCCATATAGATTGTACTTGAGCTATCACAATAGATTATTGATTTTTTTATGCTTAGGTTATTGTCCAATAGTTGATTTTCCATCTATAGTAGTTGTGTACAACAATTTCCAGTAGTTATATACTCAGTTTCTACCGTGGATGTAGAAATTGTGGTTTGCTTTTTGCTAGACCAAGGGATAAGCCTAGTTTCACGGAATTGACATTTCCCTGAAGTGCTTTTTCTGTCCAACCCACGTGCTGCATAATCAGAATCTAAATATCCTTATTGTTTCAAGCCTTGCAACAGGTGTAAAAGTTTAGTCATAGTCGATCCCTTCTCCTTGTTTGTATCCTTGAGCAACTAGTGTTAATTTATTCCTAGTGATAACACCACTTGCATCTATCTTGTTTCTGAATACCCAATTGGTTCCTATGACAGGGTTGTCCTTTGGTCTGGGAACAAGTGTCCATACTTGGCTTCTTTCAAACTGTACAAGTTCTTCTTGCATTACCATGATCCAGTGTGGATCATTATTGGCTTCTTCAAACTTCTTTAGTTCTATATGAGATATGAAATATTTGAGAACCAATCCTCTTTAAATTTGGCTCCTTGTTCTTACTCCAGATGTTGTCACTGATGACTTGAGATGAATGATGATCTTTTAATATTATCATCTCAGTCATAGGAACAGGTGCAACAACTTGAATTTCTTCTTGTTAAGTTTCATGCAGTTCAAATTGATTTTCCTCAATAACAACATATTGAGTCATGATAATTCACTATTTGAATTATTTTTTCTTCACTTTCTTCATCCTTTAAGTATATCATGGTCATCTTGTAACTCGGTATTAACAAGAGGATTGAGAGGAGTTTGAGAATCCTCATTCACATTCAATTCTCTAAATTGAGTGGCCAGATCTTCTTCCTACACAATGCTAGTGGATAGGTTTTTCCCTACATTTATCATGTTGGTTTCATCAAAAGTAACATGCATAGTTTCTTCTATCGTAGAGGTTTTTTATTGTAACATTTATATGCTTTACTTGATAATGAATATCCCAAGAATATGTCATCATCACCTTTGTTGTCAAATTTTCGTAAATGTGATTTACCATTGTTTAAAATATTGCTTGTGCTTCCAAAAATTTTGAAATAAGAAATATTTGGAGCCTTCCCTTTCAAAACCACATAAGGGGTCTTCTTCTTGCTCTTATGAACGAGACTTCTATTAAGAACTTAGTTAGCTATGTTGACAACCTCATCTCAAAATTGTTTAGGCAGGTTGGCCTCAACTAACCATGTTTTACTTGCTTCTATAAGTGTTTTATTCTTTCTTTGAACTACCCCATTCTGATGAGCAATTCTACTAGCAGAGAGAAAATGTTTGATCCCTTCATTCTCACAAAAATCACACATCCTGTGAGACTCAAACTCAGTGCCATGATCACTTCTAATCATGACAATTTAAGTATTAAGTTCATTTTAGATCTGTTTTAAGTTCATTGAGAGAATCTTTAAGGTGTCCGACTTATTTCTCATTAAGAACACCCAAGATATCTAGAGAAGTCATTCATAATTACGAGAGTGTAGGACTTGTCTCCTAAGCTATGAACAACAATCATGCCAAACAAATCAATGTGGATCAAATAATGGATTTTTGGGGAATCATTTTTGGAAACACTTTTAAATGAAGTCTTAGTTTATTTACCTAATTGACATGCCTTATAAGGTCTTTACTTGGTGTACTTTCCTAGAGGAAGACCTCTTACAAGATTGTACACTATGCCACTGTTCACTTTTACTAATATTTGTGTTGAAGAGACAAATTATTGATTTATTAGAAAAGAAATTTCCTAGATATATGTTACCTTTTTCTAGTATTCTTAAGAGTGATATTATTAGATTCATTGCA
Source organism: Platanthera guangdongensis (assembly GCA_039583875.1). NCBI lineage: Eukaryota > Viridiplantae > Streptophyta > Magnoliopsida > Asparagales > Orchidaceae > Platanthera > Platanthera guangdongensis. The sequence goes on from CM077167.1 coordinate 164,220,763, forward strand.
CACTATCTGGCGTTCACTTTGAGAGAAAATCACCTTGTATCTTCCATCACATAATTGACTTATGCTGATTAGATTGTCCTTGAGCCCTTCTGTGCTGGCTACCTTATTGAAGGTGATGTATCTTGCCCTAATTTTGTCTATAGCTGGAGTCACCAAAGGTAACCTTAGGGCCTACCTTTTCTTTAAACTCTTCCAGCAGGCTCCTATTTCCAATCATGTATCTGAAACATCCACTATCCAAGTACTATATCTAATTTGTGGTAGATTTGGTTTTAATCTACAAGACGATCAATGATTTGGAGGATCCCAATGCATCTTGGGTTCTTGATTTCCAGCATAAGGTGCTGCATAAGAATTTTAAGGTCTCTCATGTACCCCTTAGGATGAGAGATTGATGGTAGGTTATACCAACAATCCTTCATAAAGTGCCCTACTTTGTGGAAACAATGACATTTATATTAATGAGAGGAAAAGAATTGTATTATTCATCTAAAAATAACACGTCAATACTCTCCCTCAAGCTGGCGTGAAGAGGTCAAGAAAGCCCAGCTTGCCACATGTAGAGAGAAGTTTGGAAGGCCCAACCGTCATGGTGAAGGCATATACAATCTGCTATGTGGAGGGAACATAGTACACTTCAAGAGTCCCTGGACGGATGTGCTCCCTGAGAAAGTGAATATCAACCTCAATATGCTTAGTCCGCTCGTGCAGAATCGAGTCAGAGGCAAGCATGAGAGCAGACTGATTGTCACACACAAGAGTCGAATAACCAGAGGGAGGAGAGCCAGGCTCGGTCAAGAGAGTACGCATCCAAAGGAGCTCAGTAGTGCCATGGGCCATAGCCCGGTACTCAGTCTCAGCAGACGAGCCAGAGACAACACTTTTCTTCTTGCTCTTCCAGGAAATAAGATTGTCACCATAGAAAGTGCACATCCCCGAAGTAGAACGTCGATCAGTGAGGGAACCAGCATAGTCAGAATCTGTGTAACAAGTGAGGCCAGGGGCCGAAGATGAACGGTAGAAGAGCCCTAGGCCAGGAGATCCCTTCAAGTAGTGGAGGATTCGAAATGCTGCATCTAGGTGAGAAGTCCGGGGAGCATGCATGAACTGACTGACCACACTTACAACAAATCTAATGTCAGGGCGAGTGTTGGTCAAGTAGATAAGTCTGCCAACAAGACGCTGATATCTGCCCGGTTCAGGGAGAGGATCGCCTGACTCGGTGTGAATGCGGTGGTTTGGATCTATGGGTGTAGACACAATAGAGCACCTAAGAAGGCCAGTATCACTTAATAGGTCGAGTGTATACTTGCGCTGAGATAAGGAGATCCCCTGCTGAGATCTTGCAACCTCAATCCCGAGAAAATACTTCAGAGGCCCCAAATATTTCAATTCAAATGCCTTCTGAAGAACCCCATTGATCTGAAGTATCCCCGAGTTATCGTCACCGGTAAGGATGATATCATCCACATAGACAATAATAATGACCCTACGACCATCCACAACAGTCCGAACAAAGCACGTGTGGTCGACATGATATCTGGTGAACCCACTCTGAAGCACAACAGTATCAAACCGCCCAAATCACGCACGAGGAGACCGCTTCAGCCCATACAAGGACTTCTGCAAAAGGCAAACATGACCCAAATACTCTCCCAAAAACTTGTAACCGGGGGCGGATCCATATAAACTTTCCCAGCAAGATCGTCATTTCGGAAGACATTCTTCACGTCCATCTGATGAAGAGGCCACCAATGGCTGGCAACGAGAGAGACAAGTAGACAGACAATAGAAAGCTTGGACACCGGTGTAAAGGTCAAGCCGTAATCCCCAGGAGTTTGAGTGAAGCCCTTCGCGACAAGAAAGGCCTTGTAGCGGTCAAGAGAACCGTCAACATTATACTTGACAGTGTAAACCCAGCGACAGCCAACAGTTTTCCGACCTGCAGGAAGAGGGACCAAACGTCAGGTGCCCGTCTTTTGTAGTGCGGACATCTCATCCTCCATGGCTGCCACCCACTCTGGGTACTGGAACGCCTCAGTCGTCGAACTCGGAGCTCTAATCTGGTCGGTAGCAGTCAGGAAAGCCTGGTAACCCTGAGAAAGATGCTAGTATGACACATAGCTTGCTACAAGATGATCAGTAACATGAGAGCGCTTGCCCTTACGAAGTGCAATGGGTAAGTCAGAGGAGGGAAGAACATCACCTGCCAGAGGATGTGACACAAGGTCCCGTGAGGTGGGCGTAACCAGTGTATCCCAAAGAATGGGGTGGACATGAGAGGGTTCGCGTGGGCCACGAGTGTATGTCTACAACAGAAGAGAGTCGTGCAGTGGAGCAAGGGTAACCAGTGCCGGCTGTGGCGGAGCAGAAGGAGCAACATGGACATGAGAGGTTCCATAGAAGGGGACATCCTCAAAGAACATAACATCTAGGGAGTGAAAAGACATGTTAGAAGAGTGGTCAAAACATCAATAGCCCTTGGAAGAGGAGGAATATCCCAAAAATAGGCACCAGATAGCTTTGTCATCAAGCTTTTTCCGAGTCGGACGACGGTTCTAGACAAAACACACACACCCAAACACCCAGAGAGGTACGAGAAACAAAGGGCAGCGGGGAGATAGAAGACTAAGGGGTACCCGACCCGCTAAAGGCTGACAAGGCAGACAGTTGACCAAGAAGGTCCCCGTAAGAAGGGCGGCACTCCAAAACGACTTGGGAACGTGTGATCCATGAATAAGAGACCGAGTCACATTCAGTAGATGACGATTCTTGCGTTCCTCCACGCCGTTCTGTTCGAGTGTATATGGACAGGAGAATTGATGAAGGGTTCCTTGGCTAGCAAGGAAAGCAGTGAAAGAGAAGGTATACTCTCCCCCGTTGTTGGAGCGAAGGTCCCGAATACGAGAGGAAAATTGAATCTTAATCATACTAGTAAACTGAGTATATAAATCAAAGATATCAGATTTGGCACACATAAGATAGACCCAACAATAACGAGTAAAATCATCTATAAAAGTAACAAAATACCAAAAACCATCATAAGAAACAACTGGGGCAGACCCGCAAACATCTGAATGAATAATGTCAAACAGTACAGTACTACGAGAAACAAAAACATGATAGAAAGTGCGTGTATGTTTGCTAAGCTGACACACATCACACTGAAAAGTGTTCTCAAGCGAGACACTCGAAAAAATAAACGACACAATCTGGGGACTCGCATGCCCCAGTCTAGCATGCCAAAGAGCAGGTGAAGTAGTAGCAACAATGATGGATGAGGGTGAGAGACAATGCGAAGGAGGTGGAAGATCTAGCTGGTATAGCCCGTCGCACTCACGACCGTAACCAGAGGTCCTCCTTGTGGTCAGGTCCTGAAAAACACAATCAGAAGGAAACAATTTCACTGAGCAGTGCATCGAACGAGTCAACTGAATAACAAAAATAAGATTTAAAGCAAGTTTGGAAACATGAAGAACTGAGCCCAAGGAGAAGGAGGGAGGCAGAGGAACTGTGCCCCGAAGAAAAGAACAAGCGTGTCTCACCAGTCATGTGATCAGTGGCCCCAAAGTCAATCACCAAGGGAGAAGAAGACCCCTCTTGAGTGCCATGAAAGGCCATCAGAGTACCTGACACAGACGCTGAAGTCGACGAGAACGACGAGGAGGCAGGCAACGACTGAGCAGGAAGATGTTGGTGCGTAGTCTGAAACGAAGATTGCAGCCGAAGTTGAGACTGGTGCCGCTGCACTTGAGCCATAAGCTGACTCCAGTCGGTGGAAGGAGCCCCAGAAGAGGCACTGGAATCAGGTTGGCCCCCAAAGTCGGAAGACGTAACGACGACAGCATGCGTAGCGGGGAACTGCTGGTGTAGGTGAGGAAAGAGCAGCCAACATCGGGCCTTCTCATGCCTAGTCCGGAGGCAGTGCTGACACTGAACAGAGGCAAATAGGCTGCTGAGGTTCCCCCCGCGACCTTTAGAGGTAGAAGTACGCCGCCCACGCCAGGAAGAAGTACGACTTGATGCCAGGGCCATTTGGTCTGGAAGAGGAACAGAAGCTGGAACGGGCGAAACAACAGTCAGGAGGGCACGACGCTCATGCTCCTCCACCATGGAATACACATCCAAAATATCAGGAAGAGAGTTCATGCTGACAATCAGAACCCTAATCTTCTCAAACTCGGGCCTCAAGCCCATCAGGAACTGATAGGTCTCCCGCTTCTCCTGCCGCCGCTTGGCAACAAGCAGATCCTCTGGATGTGGAAAAGCACTAAGCGGCTTAAGGTCAGAAAGCTCCTGGAATCTCCTTGAGATAAAGGTAAAGTACTCGTGCACAAAACGCCCCCCCTGACGAGCAGTATAAATATCCTGGAAGACAGAATAAATCCGTGTATCAACGCGTGTGTGACCGTAGGTACGCATCAAGGCAGCCCAAAGAGACGACACTGAATCGAATCACATGAACTGCTCGTAAATCCGGGGCTCCATGGAGCACTGAAGCCACCCGAGAATCTTGAAATTTTTCGTGCGCCATTGACTGATTGCCTTTTCATCGGAAGGCTTGGGAACACCATTAGGTTCAAGCCAATCACGCTGGTCATGTCCGGCAAGATGGACTCGCACGGAGTTGGACCAAGCGATAACATTTTTTTTAGTGAGAAGGGCGGTAGTAATGCGCCATGCAAAGCCATCATTCGAACCAAAGAGGGAGTAATTCATGAGATGGGAACAAGAGAACACAAAAAAAATCTCCAAGGGAGGATAACAGGGAAACCATTAAACAGAAGAAGAACCCATCCTAAAAAAAGAAAGATCGTAGATCACAGATCTAGGTCATGAGAAGAAAAGAAGTGAGGGAAGGGGCGGTAAACACCAACCAAATCAACGACAGAAAGGAATGATTGAAGGGAAGAAAGGATCGACTACAACAGGGATCGGCTATCACGCAGGAGCGGCACGATGCGGGATCAACACGATGCGGGAAGCGGAAGACGCACGATAGCCGATTGACAATCGATGGGGAGAGGCAAGGCCCCACATCGACGCGGAAGACGCACGATGCGAGATCTGCACGATGCGGGAAGCGGCATGATGCGGGATCGGCAATCGCGCGGGCGACAAAGACGCACGATTCAAGAAGATAGGGCACGACGGATCAGGGCACGCCTCCCTCTGATACAAAATATGAGGAAAAGAAGTGTATTATTCATCCTCATAGGGGGAATTTTTATATATATATATAGGCGTTAATGTATATACGCCACTTGTGCACATAAGTTATATACACATGGATGCGTAATACGAATAATATATCTAGTAAAATGCATTTTTAGAAAAAGTGGTGAACATAAAAGTTGTAGATCTTATCGAGATCTACAACTTTCATGTTGAACACTTTTCCTAAAAATGCATTTTACTAGGTGTACTTTCAAATGGCGCGGAACCGAATCGCAATAGGTCCGCCCGGTTCCGCGCCATTTGAAAATACACCCACTAAAATACATTTTTAGGAAAAATGGACAACATGAAGGTTATAGATATCGCCGAGATCTACAACTTTCATGTTGACTATTTTTCCTAAACATGCAAAACCGTACCTAAGAAATGTGCACAGGCTGCGTTTTTACATTAAATCTCTCTCTCTCTCTCTCTCTCTCTCTCTATATATATATATATATATATATATATATATATATATATATATATATAAGATACAAGGAGAATCCCATCCACACACATAAATTTGAAATAAAATAAGGGGATATAAAAATAACACGTCAATAATATTTATTGTTTCTAGTTTTTCTTTTTAGATAATTATTGTGAGGGTGTATGTGAGAGGTATACAAATTTGTTGTATCAGAACTACTAGAGGCAGCAATTTTGGAGAAGAAGTTGGGTCAAATGGTATTTGATGGAACTAGATAATTACATCAGGTAGCATTTGACGTGGCATTATTGCGTCGATTATCAATCAACACATACTTTGAGTTGCATCGAGTATTATTTGACGCATGCTTTGAATGCTTAGCAATTTTTGACATTCATTTAGGCTTTGTCTTTTCCGTAATTTTTCTTAGAGTTTTTATAAAAATTCCTTCCTTAGAGAATGAAGTTGAAGGTGCATCATCGGTTAAGGGTAGATGACTTTTTCCTTTAGACTTAACAAAGGTCATTGGAGTCTTCCAGGCAGGTGTATAAGAGGTATCTTGAGTATTCGATGGATTAGCAACTAAACCCAAGTGTTTGAATCTCATATTGAGATTTTGTGTTATATCCTTGAACTTGTTGCTTCTTCCATTTAGGTAGTCCTCAACTTCTTTAGCTTTGGTAAGAGATTTTTGGAGGCCGGCATTTTCTGTCTTCATGGATGTTATGTTTTTTTCAGAGTGAATATTTCACATCTAAGTTTATAATTTTATGCTTTAGAAACCTTCTAATTTAAAGCAGAAATTTTATCTTTTAGTGATATAATCTTTTTCTCAGCTTTCTCTTGTTCAAGGCACATTTTTTTGAAAAATTGCTCAAATTTATTTGAAGTAAAATATATTTTTGTCTAATAGACATGATGTACTTAGGCATTAGTCAGATTATGACAAAAGATAGGGCACAATGTCGACAAAGGATCCATATAGCTGACCCCACTATAGTGGGATAAAGACTTGAGTGTTGTTGTTGTAGAGTTCTCTTTTTTCCTCTTGAGGAAGTTCTGAATCAGAATCATCTATGACCATGTGAGCCATCATTCAAGAACCTTCTTCATTCTCAGATCTTGAAGAGCTATTCTCTTCAGAGTCACTCTAAGTTTCAGCCATAAAGTCTTTTCCTTTCTTTTCATGCTTCTTCTTCTTAGGATCATAGTTTCTCTTCTGATCATTTCCTTTTCGGCTGTCCTTTATATTTTCTAGATATTCTGGAGCAATGTGTCAAGTTTTCCTGCAAGTATAACAAATAATTTTTTTAGTTGGAGGAGTCTTTTCATACCCGGGTCTTGAATGCTCCTTATCCCTCCTTGAACTTTTAGTTCTGATCCACTTCCTGAACCTTCTTGCCACGAGGCTCATTGCTTCATCTTCGGCGAGTGAATTTTCTTAATTGTCAACCTTCAAGGCAATGGATTTCTCCTTGGAAGAGGAGGATTTCTTTTCCGTTGCAGCTATGACTTCCCTAGTCTTGAGGAGGAGCTCATAAGATTAGATATTTCCCAGGAGATTCTCGGTTGTGCTCTCCCTTTGACATATGGACTCTCTTTTGGTCCGATTCGGGTATCCCATGAGCTTGGGAGACACATAAAGAATTTATCATTTATCTCAGTTAGTGAGATCTCCTTGTTCAGTTCCCTTTGCTTACCAACTATTGTGTCGAATCTGGTGTATATCAACCACATATTCTTTAGGAGCCTTCTTGAAGTTTTTATATTGAGAGATTAGTGAAGATCTCTTATCTCTTCTCTCATCAGATGATCCCTCTACCATTCTTGTGAGAGACTCCCATATTTATTTGGCAGATTGTCAGTCTTTTTTCTTTCATCTTTGAAGGATGTCATCCGACATTGTGGTGAATAATATGTTCATGGCTTTTGCATTATTAGCTCTAGCCTTTTTATCACCTTCAATCCATTTAGCCTTGGGTTTAGGTACCAACTTTCTTTCAGAGTCCAACTTAAGTTAGAATCACTGGACTATTCAAAATAGAGTCAAAGATGTCTTCATCTAAAAAGGTCACGCATAATTTAATTCTAGATTTTCGCAAAGGAATTTTTTGCAGATTACACAAGGGAGGTCTTGTTGTTGCATAGTCTCTGGCTTGTGGTTTACTCATGTTTGTGATATATTATTTTTTGAAGTGATTGGTTTCTCAGGGGATCTTGTTGATCAATAGGTTAACCTTTTTTTGATCAACCTCCTTCTGTACCAATTGAAAGAGTAGATAATCTCTTAAGAAGAGATCTAGAGAGGGTGAATATAGTATTAAAATTTAAGTAGATTTAGTTTTTTGCTGTTTTTAATATTTTAATGAAATGCTCCAAAATATATCACAACCACAACGATGAGTGAAGTGCGGAAAATAAAAGCACAGAGAAGATGCAATCAACACAGATGACACACAAATAGTGGTTCCCCAAACACGGTACGTCTACTCTTCTGTCACAGTAGAAATTTCACTATCATTAGTGTCGAGTCTTTTGATGAGAAGAATCTTAGAATCGAGACTGTTAATGAGATGTCCAGGAATCGATGAGTGTTTTGGTAAGAAGACTCTTAGAACCACCGAGTCTTTTGGTAATGAGATTTTTAGAACCAGGACTTTGATAAGGTGTCCAGGAACTGCTAAGTCTTTTTGTAAGAAGACTTTTAGAACCACTGAATCCTTTGAGGAGGAATTCTTAGGTCTCCTTGTACAAATTTGAGTTGAAGTTAAGTTTTCACAAAGATATGTCATTTTTGTAATGTTCTGGAGAAGTAATCTCGATGACGCTGTGTGGATTCAAGTAGAAAGTATGCTTCCTTGATGAAGGGAGAAAAGGAAAATTGATTCACAAAAGAAAGTGGAATCTACTCGTTATCTTCTAAGGATCAAAGATTTCTTGTTGCTTACTTGCTACACTTTATTCTTCAGAGATGAATAATGTTCAAAGTGTAGAAGTTGTTAGAGCAAGCATTGGAGAGAGAGAGAGAGGCAGAGCTCTTCAATTGCTGCTTTTCTTGTATATATATGTCCTTGTTGATCTTCTCTATAGTTCTTGGCATAAACCGTTGATTCAATTCAAATTTTCGTGTCTTCTTCTGAGTCATTAAAATGATTCTTGCATACTTAGCAATATCCAGTTCTGGGGTTATAGTTCCTTTCTTGAAATAGGTGGCGGCAAAGAAGCAGCTTTCCTTATAAAGTTATATTTTTCTTGAAACTTACTCAAACGGCTAGAATTCAATCTTTCTTGATGCAGAGAAAGATATTATAAGAAGAGTTTAGCTTGCCTTAGAAGACAAGTCAACACTGCCTTGATATTATAAATCGGCATGACTCTTTGAAGTAGAAAGGAGTGATCTGAGTGAAGATGACGCAGCTTGGACTTCTCTTTTTGTCTTAGCTTTTAGAGGTAAAGAGGAGAATTCTAAGTAGCTTAGAAGAGACGTCAGCATAGCTTTAAAATGACAAGTTGAGGTTGCCATTTCAGTGAAGTAGAGAACTCTGAGTGGCTTCCTGAGTATATGTTGTGTCGATTTCTTTTAACATTGCATTGAATACTGTAGAGAGAGCTCCAAACTTTGTATATACTTCTTGAATTGTAAAGTTACAAGTATGAATACATTTATATAGGAAAAGAAGAAGGAGAGAAATCTCACTCCAAGATGTGGGACTAATACAAATGTTGAAGCCAGTAACCCGACTTCGCTTAGAGTTCAGACCTAAGTTGCAGCTCACACCTACTCTTCTCAAACCCTCCTCTCGACGTGAGTCTCAGAACCAGAAACAGACTGAGGGTCTTAGCTTGGAGGTCCTATCTCTTACCCAGAAGAATCAAAAGTTCTCCCCCTCCCTAGCCAGTGCTGAGCTAGGTGCCTTAGAGGAAGAAGATAAAAATGGTTCAACAACCTTTTCAAGGCACCTTATCGGTCTAGTTATAGGTCTCTGAGTTTGACCTGCCAATAACCAAACTGAACCTGACCTGAAATTACTAAAATACTCCGGGCTGGGTCTGCCAACAGCCAAACTCCGATGTTCTGAAGGGCTATACGCAGACCACCACGGGCAAAAGGATAAAATTACCTGGGGTAGAAGAGTAAAATCCCCCTTGGGGGTAAGAAGGTAAAAATACCTTTTTTCCTCATGCGGCGAGTGAGAAATTGGCCAGCGGGCGAGACGAGCCTACCTGCTCGTCTCGCTACTCTCCCGCCTTGCGAGTCATCCCGCCTCCAAGGGCCTGCCCGCGACGCGAGAGAGGTCTCGCCCACTCCGCTGCACCCCATCTCGCCTTCGGCGTGTGGACCCCATGGTCTCACTCGCGCCCTGCAGTCCCTCTCACCCCTTGCCCAGCGCTCCCACTCGAGATTGCCCTCCACGAGCCCAAGGTTGTACACAATTCCCGCTCTTTTCGAGGTTGTCCCAAGCTCGGAAAGAAAGTCCAACCGAGGCTCGCGGTGTTAAGATTCATTCACGAGAGAATCTTTGGCGGGGCCCTCCTCTGGAGTCTATAAATATGTGACCCCATCCCATCGTGGAAATTTCCCCCCTTTCATTTCCTCCTCTTTTACCGTCAACATGTCTCATAGTCAGAGTTTCCGCGAGCGCCTCACTATGGTCCGCAAGCAAAATAAAGCCAACGTGGCTGCTCTGGCTCCGGCTCTGGTTCACACCCCGCTTCTGCACCTTCATCGTCTCGCCTGAAGAAGGCAAAAAATGCTGGCCCCCCCTTCTCGGCCGATGAGACTACTCCAGCTGATAAGCCCGGAATCCGCGACCTGTCCGCGTAGTTTTCCAGACCGGGCGGTCTGATTTATCAAGCCGCCAAGCCTCCCAAACCGGGCGGTCTCCATGTCAGGCCGCTGCCAACGCCGACCCTGCTCAGCGACAAGGCCCAAGGACCCAGCCGTCAGCTCGCCAGGAGGAATCCGCCAGGCCGCGCGGCTTCCCTCCTTTCTTGTTTCTTTCTCTTTTGCTTCCCCTCACCTCTGCCCGGTTCTCCTGTACCCCGGGCAGCCGGTAACTTTAGCCCTGCACGTTTGGGCAGGCCCCCGAGCCTATAAATAGGGGGAGGGTGCACTCCCCAAGACACGCTGACTTGTACCCAGGAGCTCGCCTGTTAAGAGTTGCGGTCTCAAGTCTAGTGTTTTGCGGCTTGTAGTCCGGCCGGCTTCCTCTTTTACTTCTTGTAACTGTTTCTCATTTCAAGTAAAGGAAAGACCGCCGCAAGAGTGGCATTTAAGCCGCGGCGGGCGAACTCTGCTGTTGCCGCTGCCAGCGGCCCCCCTTTTTTCTGCCCTTTAGCCGCGACCGCTAGTAACCGATTAGTCGACAGTCTCCTCCTTTCCTTCCCTATTCCCCGGTGTTCGAACCGTTAGCTGGTGGTGCCCGACTCCCTGTCCGTTTTCGTGCATCAACAGTTAACACGCGACCTTCAGATCTCGACTAATCGATGAAATCAACGGTCTAGGTATCCAGACCGCTCTATCCTCTAGAGTTCGGCGGCCTGTCGAGCAAGCCGCGACTTCGCCGGCTAAGGCTTTCAGCCCGCCTCCCGCACTGTAGAACCTGGCATTCTATCCGCTCTCTTTTCAGCCGGTCTTCTTATCGGTTTGCAGTATCGTCTAGCCGCCACGTTAAGCCGCTGCTGTTCTGCGGTCTCTTGAAAAATTTCGGTTATTTCTCTCTTTTCAGGATGAATCCTGCAAAGGGTCAGGATAAATCGAGCCGCATCTCAGTTACTACAGATCTCTCAGAAGTGCAGGATTGCTCGTATTTGGATAGTGAGTTTGTGGACACTCATGGAGAAATTTTTGCAAACAGTGTTGAGCGTGGACTAGAATCTATTGCAAATGAACCTCTTTGTAAGGAAGAAGAAGAGGCCCCTTCTCCATTCATTAATCGAATTCAGTGGGATACTGTCTCCGATGACTTCAGAGTACCGCGTCTCCCGGAGTATTCTGGGTGTGATGATCCGTTTTCTCATTTGCAAGCTTTTGAATCAGCTATTTCACTGAGAAAAGTGTCAAATGGAGTAAAATGCAAGCTCTTTGTTATATCTTTTGGCAATGTTGCAAGAGAATGGTTTTATAGCCTCCCACCTCGATCAGTAACTAGCTTTAAGGATCTTCGAAGTCAATTTATTTCTAGATTCACTATTTACAGGAAGCGGAAAAGAGACGTTGGAGCTCTATTCCGAATCAAGCAAGGAATTGACGAGTCTAATCCAGATTTTGTTGATCGGTTTCAAAAGGAGGTTTTAGATATTTGTAGCGTCCATCAAGACTATTACTTGCATGCTTTCATAAATGCACTTCAAGAAGGCCCATTGAAATTCAAGCTCACCACAAAGTATCCCAAAAGCTACGGAGATCTTATTGATATAGTTAATACATTCATAATAGGCGAAGAGGCAAATAAAGGTTATGTTTCGTTTCTGAATCAAATGGCTAAACAATCTCAAGGGACTTTTGGTCAACAACAATCTATTTCCTCCCAAGATGTTTCGCAAATTGAATATTGCAAGTCTCCTCATTTTCTCCAGGATAAAACTCCAAAGTGTGAAAAAGGTTCAGGTAAGTATGTTAAGTTCAAAATTCCTATGGAAGATCTTTTGATAATCATTCAGGGAATGCCTGAGTTCAAGAAGCCTCGGCGTATGAAATCAAAAATCAAGTATCGGCACGAGGAGCTTTTTTGCAAGTATCATAAAGATATTGGTCATCTAGCAGAAGATTGCATCGCTCTCAGAGAATTGACTAATCAACTTGTAGGAGCTGGAAAGCTGCAAGAATATGTCATTTAGTGACTCTCTAAGGCAATCTTCCATTTCTTGCTCAATGGTTCAAGCAGTGATTCCTCTTTCTTTCTATAATGAAAAGTGCTTATGTTCAGAATGGTATATAACGTCCCCTTCACAACCGGTATTAACGATGCATGCTAAAACTACAGACATATATCCTTTGCCACTTCCTTAACATCATGCAAATGTTATTTTTTCATTTGAAGCTTATTTTTAGCTTTACTTTTTATGCCAGTATGCACGCATGTAGGGGCAAAAGCCCCTTTCGAATTCTTAATCCCTCCACATCCCGCTTGACTTCAGTCGCAGATGTGTAGTGGGGGTTCCGCTTGGCCTTCAGTCGCAGACATTGCGTACCCGTCCCGCTTGACTTCAGTCGCAGACATTACGTACTTGTCCCGCTTGACCTACGTCGCAGACATTGTGTACTTGTCCCGCTTGACTTCAGTCGCAGACGTTGCGTACTTGTCCCGCTTGACATCGGTCGTGGATTTTAAGAATTTCGATCCCGCTTATGTGTTCTTTGTGTGGAAAGTACTGCCGCGCGCACCTGCCCACATTGACACATAAGTGCATGTCTTCACCTATTTTTGCAGTACAACACGAGCCTATCCGCTACCTCGCGGTTTTACTAAGCGGCCTGTGCAGGTTGTATAATTAATTATACAGGCCGCCCGGTTTCATATTCCGGCTTAAGTTTTTCAACTTCCCTGTGCCTACCTGCCGGATTATTATTAATATATTTGGGAACTCGGCCGACTTATGTCCGCCTATCCTCTATTCAGTATCTTATTTGGCTTCCATATATCAATTGCCGGTTTGTTATTCATATGGAAAGGAAGTCGGCCGGCCTGCTTCTGGCACTTAATTCCTGGCTTTGATCTGCCGACTTATGGTATTAATTATATTAGCTAATCAGCGAACTGTCGTCACAAAAATTCTCGGCTTCCATATGCCTATATCGGCCTGCATTATCGGAAGCCGAAGCTTATTTCTCTATTCTTGTTCCTTTAATCAAATGGGCAATTCGTTTCAGAGTTCGCCCTTGCCGCAATCTAATACTTCAATGTTACGGATGTTTGGCGACTGCGACAGGTGGCCGCGCGGCTTAGCGGTCACGGTTTATGTATGAGCAAGCCGCGGTAATCCAGCTCTTCCAGCAGATAACATTGAGTAATTCATTAAGGAAGATTGCGGTTTAATTTGTTAGCCGCTCGACTTATTGTCGACGTGCATTCCGGTATAAACCGCAGGGAAATATATCTCTCTTGCGGATAACTTTGTTGAAGTCGCAGCGCAAACTCAGCCGGTTTACATACTTATATTTTAAATCGGAAGCTATACTGAGACCGCGCGGACTTTATCAAGTAAGAAAAGTTAGAATAGTAAAGAGAAAGGTAAAATTGCCTTCATTTCTATTTCATTAAGTACTACAAAGCATTAATCGCGCGGTTACAAAAACAATACCGCCGATTTCCAAAAAGTTCAAAATACAAAAAACAAGTTATAGATTTTCTAATCGCCCGGTTTAAGCTTCTTAGTCGCAGGAGAATCCAAATCACCGCCATCGCCGATATCGACGGACGATAGAGAGTACCCGCTGCTGGTCGCTGAGCTCCCTGAACCGCCAGAAGTTGTCGAGTCTGGCCGCGCGGTCTCAGATTCTTGGCCGCCGGACTCAGACGATGTGCGTGCACTCCGGCTTCCCTGGCCGACCTCTTCCACGACGTCTCCCACCACCTCGCCGACTTCTTCCCCGACCTTGTCCTTGCCCTTGATCGACCTGTAGACGTCGGCCACCTGCTCTCAGGGAAGGGTAGATGTCGGCACAAGTAAAGTCGGTGAAGCCGGTGGCCAAGCCGCCAAGGTCCCGGAGGCGGTTAAGCGCTCCATCGATCCCTTGAACGAGTTGCGGGAAGACTTGGTCTTGGAAGATGGGGTTGGTCGGGTTGTACATTTCCTGCAGAACAAAAGTACAGGTAAGGTCGCGCGGTTACATAATGCTAACCGCACGAGTAACGGTAATGACTTACCGTCTCCCTTTCCTTTAGCCGCTTGTTCTCTTCTTGTTGTTCCCCTAACTGCCTCTTCAGGCCGCTATTCTCCTTCATCAGCTGCTTGTAGGCAAGGCCCATGAAGTGACTTGCCACGAAGCTCCTCGCCCCGACTTGCGCGGCTAGCCGCGGCAGGTCGTCTGGTGGAACTCGTCGCATCGCCTTCAAGTTGCGCTTGCTATACAGCGCGCCGCCAACCGCGCTCGCGTGGCGGCTTATTTCTTCTGCCCCCAGTAGGGGAGGGCGGTGGAGATCGTCACTGACTTGCCGTCCGGACTCCACCGCAAGGCCGGATCGCCGTGGACATCCTTCAGGCTGCTGCCTGTTCCTTGCAGTATAAACTCTCCAGAGGAGCCCGACTCCTCCTCCGCAACTCGCGCCGGCTTGGCCCACTTCGCTCTCTTCTCTCTTTGAGTGAGGGTCAAGCCGCCAGGAGTCTGCGGCTTGTTCAGCGGGACCGCCACAGCAGCTGCAAAGATAGACGCGTGTTAACTGTTGATGCACGAAAACGGACAGGGAGTCGGGCACCACCAGCTAACGGTTCGAACACCGGGGAATAGGGAAGGAAAGGAGGAGACTGTCGACTAATCGGTTACTAGCGGTCGCGGCTAAAGGGCAGAAAAAAGGGGGGCCGCTGGCAGCGGCAACAGCAGAGTTCGCCCGCCGCGGCTTAAATGCCACTCTTGCGGCGGGCTTTCCTTTACTTGAAATGAGAAACAGTTACAAGAAGTAAAAGAGGAAGCCGGCCGGAGTACAAGCCGCAAAACACTAGACTTGAGACCGCAGCTCTTAACAGGCGAGCTCCTGGGTACAAGTCAGCGTGTCTTGGGGAGTGCACCCTCCCCCTATTTATAGGCTCGGGGGCCTGCCCAAACGGGCAGGGCTAAAGTTACCGGCTGCCCGGGGTACAGGAGAACCTGGCAGAGGTGAGGGGAAGCAAAAGAGAAAGAAACAAGAAAGGAGGGAAGCCGCGCGGCCTGGCGGATTCCTCCTGGCGAGCTGACGGCTGGGTCCTTGGGCCTTGTCGCTGAGCAGGGTCGGCGTTGGCAGCGGCCTGACATGGAGACCGCCCGGTTTGGGAGGCTTGGCGGCTTGATAAATCAGACCGCCCGGTCTGGAAAACTGCGCGGACAGGTCGCGGATTCCGGGCTTATCATAATCCCCGCACATTTTTAAGTTTCCAGAAAAACTTCGAAAATGTAGAACTAAGCCGGAGACCGCGACTGCTTCATCGTCGTCTATAAAATCCCCTGACCCTTGACATTCTTCAGGATTCCTGCCAAGCCACGGGTCGTTACTCGCCACTTGCGGTCAGAATTTTGCAAGTCGGCACGATTTCTCTGAAGATGGATGTTATGTCATCAATGCTAGCCCGCAACAATGAAGCCGGTGGCCAAGCCGCCAAGGTCCCGGAGGCGGTTAAGCGCTCCATCGATCCCTTGAACGAGTTGCGGGAAGACTTGGTCTTGGAAGATGGGGTTGGCCGGGTTGTACATTTCCTGCAGAACAAAAGTACAGGTAAGGTCGCGCAGTTACATAATGCTAACCGCACGAGTAACGGTAATGACTTACCGCCTCCCTTTCCTTTAGTCGCTTGTTCTCTTCTTGTTGTTCCCCTAACTGCCTCTTCAGGCCGCTATTCTCCTTCATCAGCTGCTTGTAGGCAAGGCCCATGAAGTGACTTGCCACGAAGCTCCTCGCCCCGACCTGCGCGGCTAGCCGCGGCAGGTCGTCTGGTGGAACTCGTCGCATCGCCTTCAAGTTGCGCTTGCCATACAGCGCGCCGCCAACCGCGCTCGCGTGGAGGCTTATTTCTTCTGCCCCCCAGTAGGGGAGGGCGGTGGAGATCGTCACTGACTTGCCGTCCGGACTCCACCGCAAGGCCGGATCGCCGTGGACATCCTTCAGGCTGCTGCCTGTTCCTTGCAGTATAAACTCTCCAGAGGAGCCCGACTCCTCCTCCTCCGCAACTCGCGCCGGCTTGGCCCGCTTCGCTCTCTTCTCTCTTTGAGTGAGGGTCAAGCCGCCAGGAGTCTGCGGCTTGTTCAGCGGGACCGCCACAGCAGCTGCAAAGATAGACGCAATGTTAGTTTTCAGGCCGTGCGGCTACGAATGCAGTTCGGCCGGTTTGGAGCTTACTGTCTTCCGCCTCAATTCCTACTAAAGACGGCAACAGCGGGATGTAGTGGTTTACATCAAGCCGCTCGCCTTTGAAGAAGTTGTAGATCTCCTTCTCCATGCCGTCCAAGCCGCTGCTGCCGAAGGCGGCCTCTTCGCGGATTTGGGGGTCGACTGACAGCAACCCCAGGTTCCCCTCGAAGATGAGAAACCGCTCGGGCCAGTTCGCGATCTTGTTCGCCAAGTTGACTATCTTCAGCCCTCTGCAGCCGAAGTATAGGTGCCCCCGGAAGATCTTTGTCCCGGAGTCCGGGATAGACCGCACCGAGAAGCATTCTCGGAAGAGCCTCATAGAGAAGCGGACTCTTTCCGACCTCAGGTAGGAGATGAAGCTGTAAATGGCGGCTATCGAGTTTGGGGGTAGTTGTCCCGGCACAACTCCGTAGTGGTCAAAGACCGCTACGGCCTCCAACATGACCGGGAAGCTGAAGCCGCAGTCAAAGTGGTCGATGGGGACCGCGATCTGATTCGCGTGGGAGGAGTTAATCCGCTCATCCTGTCTTGGAAGCCGCGCGACCAGCGGACTTCCCTGCATGTGTTTCTCAACAAAATCCTCCAGCTCGGCTTTTGTAAGCCGGCATTCTTTATGATCTGCAGAATGGAAAGCGGAGGCCGCGTCTGTCCTAACCGCAGTGGCCTTGTCAGACCGCAACGACTTGGACTTAGCCCGCATCCTTCTTGATTTGTGATGAAATCTCCGGGGTCAGCTCTATTTATAGAAAATCCGTGAAGGTACAGTGCCCAACGTCAAATCGCGGCCAGTTGTCACGCCGCGCGACCTAAGTCCGCTGGAAGTGCAGATCAGCTTAATGACCAAGCCGCCGTTTAGTCCGTCAGTCCGCACGGCTATATCCCCGCACTTGGAAGAATTCTATGGCGAATCATGTGGGTATCAAGTATTTAAGCCGACGCTCTGTTCGCCGGACCGCGCGGCTACTATCCTAAACTTTAAATTTCTCAGAACAAAGCAGCAGGCATGTGGATTATAAATTCAAGCCGCATAAGCCGCATTCAGTTCGCAGCATAATAAAATACAACAGTTTACAGCAATCAAATTGTCCAACATCCAGAGAAAAATATATATTACAACATAATATTCGAATGTCCGCGCGACTTAATTCTCTCAAGTCGCTCAGGATCGCTTGTCATCTTCCGGCCTGTCACGTCCTATGTGCGCGACCTGTTCACCGGTCTGCACAATCGCAACGTACACCTGGCTAACCAGATTGTGAAGCGCGTGCAGAGACCGATGAACTCGCGCAGTGTCGCGCTCTACTCTCGCAAACGGTATCGTGGGGATCGCCTGGACCCCCAGACCGCTTGGAACTGCGACCTGGTTAGGCGCCGCGGCCACCGGCGGATGCGGAGTCTCGCCAGAGGCCGGGCGGCTAGTTCCCGACAACTCTCCAGAAGTTGGTAGTGCAGGCCGCAGTTCTCCGCCGGTCTCCGCTGGCAGGTCTTTGTTATCGCCGCGTTCGGCATGTGGGATCTCTTCTCTGTCTCCTTCCAGCCGCGCGGCCATCAGCAAGGACTTCTCCGCCTTCTCCTGCTCCAAGGCAACCTGCATCTCAGCAATCTTCGCCTCAGCGGCTTCCATCGCGATCTGCAGCCTGGCGGTCTCTTCCTTCATCGCGGTCTGTAGCCTGGCGGTTTCTTCTTCCATCGCGGTCTGGAGCCTGGCAGTCTCTTGTTCCATCGCGGTCTTCGACCTCGCGGTCTCCAGCTCAAGCGCAGTTTGCAACATTGTGGTCTCTTGCTCCAGGGTGGTTTGCAACTCTTGGATCCTTTTTTCCGCGCCACCTGGGCAACCCGCTTCTCTTCGTCCTTAATCCGCACGATTTCGGTGGCCGCGTCCAATGCCGCCTGCAGCGTGCCGACCTCCTTCTGGAAGTCGGCCATCTCCTTCTGGCGAACACTTGGCGGAGGCAGCATAGATATAAATGTGGTCAAGTCGCCCGGTTTCATCGCGGTCTCCGGTACACCTGCAGAAGAAAAACCGCAGTCAGGTTCAGCCGGATTGTTGCGACATTCTAGTAAGGAAATCGGTAGGATAAGACCGCCGGTTTGATGTTTATCTCGTCCAGAGGCCGCGGTATGGATTTTAATCACTGGCCGCCTGAGCCGCTCAGGATCTATCCTCTTCAGCTTTTCTTTCCATAGCCGCTCGGTTTTCCTTAGCCGCTCGGTTTCCGCCGTTTCAGGGAGCCGAACACCTTTTCAGTCCGCTTGCGCTGTTCAACCAAAGTCCGCTCGGGTTCCTGCGCCTTCTCCGGCTCGTTGTCATCCACAACGATTACGTCGACCTTGTCCTGCAATTCGGACGTTTTCCCAGATTCAACACTCTTCTCCTCCGTCCCACCGATTTTTAGGAGTGGTTCTCCTGATGGAGAGAAAGTCAGGTCGAAGGATTTGGCAATTCCGGTTTGTGGTGGAGCAGCCTTCGAAACCGCTTTGGGATCTACTGCGGGCTGCGATGATCCGCCGACGATCTCTGTCGGCCTCTTTTCAGGTCCAGAAGCCGCTGATGTCTCCGGCTTCCCAATCTTCTTGGCAGTAGGACGGGCAGAATCATCCGAGTTCTCGCTCCGGCTCTGCTTCGTTTCTGGCGGTTTCTTGTTGCGGGCTAGCATTGATGACATAACATCCATCTTCAGAGAAATCGCGCCGACTTGCAAAATTCTGACCGCAAGTGGCAAGTAACGACCCGTAGCTTGGCAGGAATCCTGAAGAATGTCAAGGGTCAGGGGATTTTATAGACGACGATGAAGCAGTCGCGGTCTCCGGCTTAGTTCTACATTTTCGAAGTTTTTCTGGAAACTTAAAAATGTGCGGGGATTATGATAAGCCCGGAATCCGTGACCTGTCCGCGCAGTTTTCCAGACCGGGCGGTCTGATTTATCAAGCCGCCAAGCCTCCCAAACCGGGCGGTCTCCATGTCAGGCCGCTGCCAACGCCGACCCTACTCAGCGACAAGGCCCAAGGACCCAGCCGTCAGCTCGCCAGGAGGAATCCGCCAGGCCGCGCGGCTTCCCTCCTTTCTTGTTTCTTTCTCTTTTGCTTCCCCTCACCTCTGCCCGGTTCTCCTGTACCCCGGGCAGCCGGTAACTTTAGCCCTGCCCGTTTGGGCAGGCCCCCGAGCCTATAAATAGGGGGAGGGTGCACTCCCCAAGACACACTGACTTGTACCCAGGAGCTCGCCTGTTAAGAGCTGCGGTCTCAAGTCTAGTGTTTTGCGGCTTGTAGTCCGGCCGGCTTCCTCTTTTACTTCTTGTAACTGTTTCTCATTTCAAGTAAAGGAAAGCCCGCCTCAAGAGTGGCATTTAAGCCGCGGCGGACGAACTCTGCTGTTGCCGCTGCTAGCGGCCCCCCCCTTTTTTCTGCCCTTTAGCCGCGACCGCTAGTAACCGATTAGTCGACAATCTCCTCCTTTCCTTCCCTATTCCCCGGTGTTCGAACCGTTAGCTGGTGGTGCCCGACTCCCTGTCCGTTTTCGTGCATCAACACCAGCACCCTTGGGAGTCAATGCGCCTCCTCCCGCGTCCCCTCGGGAGAGACAGGTGATTCTTGATTCCTCCTCTCGCCTCCGTCTTTTCCTTTTCTTATTATCGTCTCACCTACTAACTTAGAGCTTTTTCAGGGAAACCTTGCCTACCCCCCACTCCCCCCCCCCCCCCCGCCTGCGAATCCCCTAACGCCACCGACCAACATTATCAAGATTCCGACTCTCCTCATCAATCGATGCCCCCTATCGCGAAGAATGACGACCTCTCGCGTCTTGTGGGTAACTTTCGCATCCCAAGTAAATGAATCAACCTTTCCCTTTCATCCGCGTACAGCTCGTGGCCTCCAAGCCTTCTTGCGAGGCCATCCTGCATTTTGATCTTCGACTTTTCTTGTGTAGGTATTCATATCGACTCGGCCACTGAGGACTTCTCCGGGCCGCTCGCCTCTCGCCTCTTCCTCACCCAGATGAGATCGAAGACTATCTGAGTGATCCTATGGATCCGCTGGAGATGAAGCGCAGGACGTCCGGGATGCTTCGAAAGTATACGCACATTATCTGCGAGATGGAACAGGAGAAGCAAGCCACCGACTGACAAATTGACTGGCTGGAAATCGAGTGCGCCCGCCTCTCCTCCGAGATCGATGCCGGGGTTGAAATAGATGAGACTGACCCCCAGACTATCATATGCGAGGCGGACCAGCACCTCCGTCTCGCGCGCCTCAGTCTGGATGCCGTTCACGCCTTTCATATCCCTAGTCGGCTCCCATGCACGGGGTCTCGCGGTGGTCGTTGGAGGTGGCACAAGAACTGAAGACCATCCACCCCGTCTCGCTTATTCAATCGTCTCGCTTATGTAATTATGTTTAAGTCTGTGGCTTCTATCAATTTACTGTCCCGCCTGTGTAATCATAACTTATTATTTTAAGTGCCGTGAATATGATGCCCGCCTCGTGCGGAACGAAATAATTAATGATGGTATTCTATTAACCTCTTTCATGCTGAACTTTTTATTATAGCTGCGTTAACTGCTACATTTTTCTTTTCATTTTGCCTCGTTGGAAAGATCACCGCGGAATTTCGCTCCTCGAGGTCAGGAGAGAGAGAGGGAAAACGAAACGTCGGGCTGCCTCTTCGACTTCCCATTCACGTTTTCCCGCCCATTTTTTTCACTTTCTCCATCCGCTATAAATACCCCCCTCTAGATCAAAATGTTTCACGCCCGCGCTGTCTCTTCCTGCTGCATCTTAGATCCAGGATTCTCACCTGCTTCCTCTCGCCGGCTTCTTCTCGCGTCCTACTCTCATCACCCCCTTTTCTACCTCCCTCTGCTTTTGCCGTCTCGCCTGCCATGGGAAAGAAGAAAGCTGAAGTGGGCGAGGGTCGCAGCCGTTGCGGCAGGAGATTCGCCGACCACGATTTTCCCCCGGGCAAAATCTCAGAGGACGACTATAGCCGCTTCACCCGCGAGTTCCTAGTGGAGGGTTTTGAGTCTCGGCCGCGGAAGGTCGGGGAGTCGATCAATACTTTCTATCCCGGCGAACTCGCTTTCCCCATCTCGCACTTCGAGTCGGGGCTGAGACTCCCCCTCTGGCCAGAGGTAAAACAGGTTTTAAAATATTTCTGGGCTGTCCCCGCGCAGCTCAACCCGAACGCCATCTCGGTGTTGGTTGCATTCACCAGTTACATGCGCCGCGAGCGCATCGAGTTTAGCCTCACCGTCTTCCGCAAACTATTCATCTACCACGCCAAAGATGATGGCGTCTCGTACTTCACCGGCCAGGGCTTAAAGGTATGCGAGACCCCCAACAAAAATCACCATTGGCTCACCCGCTTCATCTTCATCCGCGGGAATCTGGGAGGAGTTTCACTCGCCCCAGTATCTCCTGCCGAGATATATTACGAGACCCCCAAGGTTGGGGGCGCGGAAAAAGCGCTCTGCGATTTCTTTGCGGGGAAGAATTTTGAAGTCAACTTACTAAGGCGAGATCTTGACTCGCTCCTTCCCATCTTTCCCGGTGAAGGTACACTCGCGCTGCCTTAGTCTTATGTTTACCATCCACTTGTTTCGTTCTAACCGTTTTCTTGTTCAGGAGAGAGGACTTTCCCCGTCCATCCCCCCTACCTGAGCAATGCAGGGCCGTCCAAAGATCTCGCCCTCGCCAGCATGGCGGCGGAAGCGACAAAAGAATCGCTGACCCCCGCCCCCAAGAAAAGATCCGAAGATGAGGCCGCTCCTTCTCGGCACAGTCCCAAGAAAAAGATCAAGAAGGTGGTGTCGCTCCCGAAAGGGAAAAAGGGAACTACTCCAAAGGAAAGGAAAGAGATGTCGGGATCTCTGACCCCCATCTCAGTGGAAGAATCGCAATGCCCTCGCCCCCAAGCCGTCTCGCCCTCTCGCGAGACGGCACTATTCGACCGAACCACCACCACTTCAGCTCAATCCGCCGAGCTTCCTCCTCGCGAAACAGGCTCCTCCAGTCGCCCGCCCCCTTCCTCGCATCAAAACTACAATATGGGGCCTGTGGTAAAAGACGCTGCCGGCGACCCGGTCCTACTGTGGGAAAAGGACTCGAACCGAGTGTTGGTGTCCACTCTCCTTCCCTCCTGGAAGGAGCGGGACCCTCCCACCAGCCACGCCTTCTCCCTCGGCTATGGGCTCTATGGCGGCCTTGGGACAAAGCCCTTTGACAACGAGTCGTCGCGAGACCTCGTCTTGAAGACTGCCCAAGCCCAATTTCGTGCCCTAAAGCTCTCGCACCGAGTCTCGCGCCGCCTCGTTTTCAATAATAAGAAGTGGAAGGAAGCCGAGACGGGCCTAGCAGCAGAGCGAGAGAAGTCGAACGATCTCGAGAAGAGGCCGACGGTCACTGACAATCTTCTCGCCAAAAGCCAGGGCGGCGTGGTAAGCCTTTTAACTGTCCTTTGCCAGTTTCACTCCTTCCTAGTTTCACTCTCGCGTAAATTTTTGTCAACTGATAGCCTTCTCGCAGGATGCCGAGACGATCGATCGAATGCGTTTGCGCATAACGGCTTTGGAGGAGGAGAACAAAAATTTAAAGGCTCAGAACACCCGCCTTCTGGACAGCACTCAACTTCACTCTCATCCGAATCCGCTTCAAGCACCCCCGCCCACTCATTATTCTTTGGACGAGGTCGACGACCTTTGCCGAGACGCCAATATCAAGACGGCCGAGCTTGTTTTGATGATGATGAAGGAGCTGGGGGTTGTTAAAGAAGATGCCGAGACGGTCACCGCCCGCGACCTGGTCCCCCAGCTTTATGGCGAGACGGAAGAAGGTTCTACTTCCAGTGAAGAGGAGTGAAGGGGCGTCAGCCGGGCCCGAGACCTCTCCCCCCTTTTTTGTTTCTTTTACTTGTATACTTATTTTTTAAAGCATCAAAATGCTCTTTCATGAGAGTATCCCCTTTTTTGTAATGAACATAGAAACTTCTGTTACATATCCTTGCTGTGTTCTTTTCCCTTTATTTCATTTTACTGTATTTATTGTTGATAACCCTCTGCTCTGTTTCTACTCGCGAGGTAGAGCTCCCAGCCATCTCGCTTAAGAATCAGTTTAGGGCGTGAGTCGTTAGTCTTCTTCTCGCCTTCTCCGTGCGCGAGACCATTTGGTCTTTTGTCCTCGCTTCGCCTCGAGACCAATCCAGCGCGAGTAGACCCAGGAGATCAGTCCGCTTTTGTGAGAAGTCATCCCTCTTTAACCTTTTGTGCGAGGCTTGCCCTTTGCTAGTGAGCGCCTGCTCGCTATAGGCGAGATCCTCTATGCCGAGCGCTGGTTGGGAATATCCATCCTCATTTACATCTCACCAATCTCTCCCACTCAGGAGTTTTTCTTTCTCTATAAACCTTCTTCATTCTCTGATACGTTTAGATATTTTTTCTTTGAGGTAATCTTATCACTTGCCTTGCCACCGAGTGAACCAACCCTGTCAGCTTGATGGGAGTCTGGTCAGCTGGTCTGCTCGGGGCCCGTTCTCCAAACAACCTCCAACCACCGAGCGAGCCTACAGCCCTGCCAGCTAGGTGAGAGCCTGGTCAGCGGGTCTGCTCGTTGTCTCCCCTCCAAACAACCTCCAACAACCGAGTGAGCCTACAGTCCTGCCAGCTAGGTGAGAGCCTGATCAGCGGGTCTGCTCGGGGTCTCCTCTCCAAACAACCTCCAACCACCGAGTGAGCCTACAGTCCTGCCAGCTAGGTGAGAGCCTGGTCAGCGGGTCTGCTCGGGGTCTCCTCTCCAAACAGCCTCCAACCACCGAGTGAGCCTACAGTCCTGCCAGCTAGGTGAGAGCCTGGTCAGCGGGTCTGCTCGGAGTCTCCTCTCCAATCAGCCTCCAACCACCGAGTGAGTCTACAGTCCTGCCAGCTAGGTGAAAGTCTGGTCAGCGGGTCTGCTCGGAGTCTCCTCTCCAAACAGCCTCCAACCACCGAGTGAGACTACAGTCCTGCCAGCTAGGTGAGAGCCTGCTCAGCGGGTCTGCTCGGGGTCTCCTCTCCAAACAACCTCCAACCACTGAGTGAGCCTACAGCCCTGCCAGCTAGATGAGAGTCTGGTCAGCGGGTCTGCTCGGGTCTCCTCTCCAAACAATCTCCAACGACCGAGTGAGCCTACAGTCCTGCCAGCTAGGTGAGAGCCTGGTCAGCGGGTCTGCTCGGGGTCTCCTCTCCAAACAATCTCCAACCACCGAGTGAGCCTACAGTCCTGCCAGCTAGGTTAGAGCCTGGTCAGCGGGTCTGCTCGGGGTCTCCTCTCCAAACAATCTCCAACCACCGAGTGAGCCTACAGTCCTGCCAGCTAGGTGAGAGCCTGGTCAGCGGGTCTGCTCGGGGCTTTTTCATCCATCCTTTTCACTCTCATGTCATGAAAGAAGACACCTGAGATTCCATTATATCAAAAGATCACCGCAAATTTACAAGTATTGAAAGATGAAAAAAGGTTATGGATAGAATCTGTTTAAGTCGTCGCCGCTTCGGGCACGATCGAGGGGTACCCCGTCCACATCCTGGAGGTGGTGCCCTCCTGACTTCAGGACCTCCTTCACCACAAAGGGACCATACCAGTTGGGATTGAGCTTTCCCACTGAGACTCCTCTGCCCGCTGCGTCTACCTTTTTGAGAACCAAGTCACCCTTCTAGAACTGTTTGACCCTTACATGTTTATCAAAGTATCTTGCCATCCGGTGCTTGACTTCTTCCTGCCGGATCAATGCTAAATCCCTGAGTTCCTCCACCAGATCAAGAGAGAGTTTTTGCTCCTCCTCGTTCTCTGCCTTCCATCATTCGTCTCCCTTCTTTGCAGCGGCTACTCTTGGGGACATGACCTCGAACTCTATCGGTATGACGACCTCCGATCCATGAGAGAGTTTAAATGGAGTCTCCCCAGTGGCGGTGTTTAGTGTGGTTCTCAAGGCCCAGAGAACTGAAGGGAGCTGTTCCACCCAACTTCCCCTTAGGTTCTCCACTTTCTTCTTCAGAAGATTTACGATAATTTTGTTTGCCGCCTCCACATGTCCATTGCTCCGAGGATGGTGAACCGGGGCGAAACAGAGGTCTATGCCCAGCCGGATACAGAAATCCACAAATTCTCTGCTAGCGAATTGTGGTCCATTGTCAGTGACGATGGACAGTGGAAGCCCATGCCTGCAGATGATCTCCCCCTATATGAAATGTTTGACCACTTGTGATGTCACCTTGGCCAACACCTTTACCTCCAGCCATTTTGAAAAGTAATCCACCATGACCAGCAAAAATTTCCTTTGGCCACTAGCTTGAGGAAAAGGACCCACCAAATCTAGCCCCCATATCGCGAATGGCCAGAGAGCCGTGATCGTACGTAATCTTTGGGCGGGAAGGAGTTGGAGAGGGGCGAACTCTTAACACTTTTTACATCACTTCGCGAAATCCTTCGCATCCTTCCTGAGGGTAGGCCAGAAGTAGTATTGCCTCAATACTCTCCCCTCCAAGGTCTGACTCCTCGAATGACTCCCTCACTCTCCTGAATGAATTTCTTCCAGGACCCTTGGAACCTCCTCCTCAGATACGCAGCGAGCCAGCAAACCTGATAGCGTCTTACGGTATAATGCCCCATCCTTCAGCAGGTAGTATGTCGATTTATACCTGACCTGCTTCTTATCGAGATCCCTCTCGGGAAGTTGCCCCGCGGTCAAAAAGACGATGAAGGGGTCCATCCAAGACCCTTGCTGATCCACCTCCATTAATTCTTCTTCCTCTATGGATGGCTTGAAGAGTTTCGTCACTGTTCTTCCGGCCCGAGGGCCGTATTTGGCGAGCTGGTCAGCCTGAGTACTTTCATCACTCGGGACGTGTTGAATCGAAAAGCTGCGGAATTGCCCGATGATGTCTTTGACCTTCACTAGGTACAACTGAAGGGTGGGTTCTCTCGCTTCAAACTCTCCTTTGATTTGACCTGCAACTACCATAGAGTCCGTAAAGACCTTAATGTCCTGTATGCCCAGCTCCCAAGCCAACCTGAGTCCCGCGATGATTGCCTCATATTCCGCTTGGTTGTTAGTGATCGTGAAGTGGATCCTCAGAGCCTGCTCAATTCGGGTCCCTTCTAGCTTACCAAGATCATCCCTCCTCCAAAAGAATTTTTTCCCGACGCTCCATCTACTAGTATCTCCCAAGCAGCTCGAGGGGGTGCTTCAGCCTCCTGGACCTCGACTGCGTAATCTGCCAGTAAATCGGCAACCACTTGTGCTTTGATGGCTAGCCGAGGAGTAAAAGTGAGGTCGAACTCACTGAGCTCTATCGATCATTTGGCCAACCTCCCAGAATGCTCCACCCCCTCCAGGATGCGGCGAAGGGGGTGATCCGTCACTACCTGAATCGAATGGGCCTGGAAATATGGCCTGAGCTTCCTGGCTGATATGATGAGAGCGAATGCCAGTTTTTCAAGGACAAGGTACCCGAGTTCCGCCTTCTTTAGGACCCTGCTCACATAATAGATTAGGAACTACTTTTTTCCTTCCTCTCGTACAAGAACCGAACTCACGACTCCGGTCCCCACTCCTAGGTACAAGAACAAACCCTCCCCTTATCTTGGCCCTTGGAGTAGAGGCGTCCAGGTGAGCTGTTGTTTAAGAGACTGAAAAGCCTTTTCGCATTCAGGGGTCCATTCGAATTTCTTGCCCCCTCTTAATGTTCGGAAGAAAGGCGAGCATTTCTCCCCAGCCCGAGAGAGAAACCTGCTTAATCCGGTCAGCTTGCCGGTGAGACGTTGGACTTCCTTGGCGTTTTTTAGAGATTCTAATTCTAGGATTGCCTTCACTTTATCTGGATTGGGTTCTACTCCTGATGAGGTAAGGAGATGTCCTAAAAGTTTTCCCTTGTTGGCTCCAAAGATATATTTCAGGGGGTTGAGTCTCGTCCTGTATTTCCTTAAGGTCCCAAAGGTTTCCTCAAGATCCAAGATGTGAGACCTGAGATCTCGGCTTTTGATCATCAGATCGTCCACATAAACTTCGAGGTTCCACCCTTTCTGCTCTCGAAAGATTCGATCCATCATTCTTTGATAAGTCTCCCTCGCATTCTTCAATCAAAAGGGCATCGTGTTGAAACAGAAGCATCCATCCTCCGTGATGAAGGTGACGTCCTTGACGTCCGGCCGGTGCATGCGTATTTGGTGGTACCCTGAGAATGCATCTAGAAAGCTCATTAGTGAAAAACCGACGGATGAGTCAACCAGCGCGTCGATTCGAGGCAGTTGATAACAATCTTTAGGACATGCTTTATTCAAAAGAGAAAAATTCACACATTCTCCATTTTCCCTCCCCCTTTTCACCATTACAACGTTACTCACCCACCTCGGATATTTACATGCAGACACGAACCCCGCCTTGAGCAGCTTCTCTACTTCTTCTCTGATGGGTCTGACCATCTTAGTTGCGATGACCCTCTTCTTCTGCTGTATAAGACAAGCGTTCGGGTCGAGCTTGAGGTGGTGGCACGCCACGTCCGCGTCAACCCCCGGCATGTCAGCTGCGCTCCAGGCGAAGATGTCAATGTTCCTCTGCACGCATGCCCTGATCTCCTCCCGGTCCTCGGAATTGAGCTCTCTACTGATTTTTACCTTCTCTTTTCTCCCTTCTTTGGTGAAGATCTCCATCTCCAGCACCTCCATGGCCGCCTTCAGCCTTGACGACTCCTCCTCTTTCTCCTGCTCCCCCAGCATATCCTCCTATTCTCTGGTTTTATGGTTCGCTGCCTCGTGCTCCGTAATAGCCACAACCATTTCCTCCCGAAAGTTCTCCACCTCTACCTTGCTTGTGCTTCCTCCTTCCAGCAGTGAACTTCCCCTCTTCTTCAGTCGAGCTTCCCCCCCCGGACGATTCTCCCACTTCCTCCATCCTTCTTTTTTCTTTCCTCCCCCCTCCACTTTTCTTCGACTCCACTTCTCCTCCTTTTTCTTCCCCTACCCCCATCTCTCCTTCTTTCTCTCCCGCCGTCTCCGGCTCCACCGCAATGCCTCCTACCATCTCTACTTCTCCTTCCCCTTCGACCTCCCTATCTCTTTTCTCCTCCTCTACTCCCATCTCTCCTTCTTTATCTCCCGCCGTCTCCGGCTCCACCGCAATGCCTCCTACCATCTCTACTTCTCCTTCCCCTTCGACCTCCCTATCTCCTTTCTCCTCCTCTACCCCCATCTCTCCTTCTTTCTCCCCCGCCGTCTCCGGCTCCACCGCAATGCCTCCTACCATCTCTACTTCTCCTTCCCCTTCGAACCCCCTGTCTCCTTTCTCCTCCTCCGAACTCTTGCTGACACCGCTCCATCCTTTTCTCCATCTCATCGGCCTCTCCCTGCCAAGAAATGATGTTTACCGTCGTCACATAGCATTCCCTGGCCGCCTTTGGGTCTCCTCGTACTCTGATCTGGGTCCCTCCGGCATTGAGCTTCAGGCATTGGCGGAAAAAGGACAGGACACATCTAAAAGCACTGATTAAGGGGCGCCCAAAAATGGCGTTATAACTGCTGGGGGCGTCCGCTATGACAAAACGGCAATTCCTGGACAGCCCCCCCCCCCCCCCCCCACACACACACACAGAGTTATCTGGAGTCCCACTCCCCCTCGACTTCCTTCCTCTCCCCCGAGAATCCGAACAACGGCCCATCCGCTGCCATCACCCTTCGGGCCTCCACCCTCATCTCATTGAACGCCTTTTTGAAGATGACATTCACCGAACTCCCATTGTCGACGAGGATCCGCGACACCGTGAAGTTTTCGATGGCCGTTCGGATCACCAGCGCATCACAAAAGGGGTCTTCATAGTCCGGCATGTCCTTTTGAGAGAAGGTGATCTTCTCGTCCGGGGGAGGGACTTGTGACATCGAGGCTACGCTCCGACGGTACATGGTATGATGGCTCGCCTTACGGGCAGCCTCAATCCCTACTCCCCCATGGATCACTCTGATCCCACCTCGATCTCCTACATCTGCTCGGTCCACACACTGATCCTCCTCCCCGGTACCTGTCACCTCCACTATCCGCACCGACATCTGCTGCTCCCCTGCTCCCCTAACTCTTCTCATCTCCAAGAATTCTGGGCAGGTTGCCGTTGAGTGACCCTCCTCCTTGTGGAAGTCACAATATGACAACATTACCTCCTCCCCTCGTCTCCCCTCCTGAGGATTCCTCCTTCTTCCAGCTCCCGGTCTTACTCTCTCTGCCTCTACCTCTTCCTCGGCTAATGGCCATAGCTTGCTGAGGTGGGGGTAGGGGTGGTCTTGGACCATATCCCCACCCCTGCTGGTTGAACCTTCCGGGTCATCCTTGCTGGTTCCTTCCCCCCTGGGGAAAACCTCTTCCTTGCCCTTGGGCAGGGCCTCCTTGCTGCCTCCACCCTAACTCTTTGTACGCTGGCGCCCTCGGCTCTTCCCTTCTTCTCCCTTCTTGCTGTCTCCCTCCTCCTGGTTCTCTCGATTCGACTTCCGTCAGCCTTGCCAGCTTTCTAGCAAAGGCCGAGTTTGCCGCCTCCATTACTATCTCTTTCGCAGCCTTCTCCATCAATCCTTCAAACGACAGTGGCGCCTTCCGAGTGAGGCTCATCTTAAAGAAACCCTCCCGTAGTCCAACAGTGAAGACCATCTGGAGGGAAAATCCAGGCACCTCCTGAATATCCAAGATCTCTTCCTGGAACCTGTCTACATACTGGGCCAAGGACTCATCTGCCCTCTGCCGAATCAGAAAAATGGACTCCAGATTCTTCTTCCTTTCCTTTGAAGTTGAGAAACGTAACTGAAAGCTTCTACTTAGATCCTCAAAGCTGTATATTGAGCCTGTCGGGAGCTGATGAAACCAATCCCTAGCTTTATCTTTTAAGGTGATGGCGAAAAGACGACACTTGAACGCGTCCGTCATTGGCCTGATGGAGACCGCATCTTCGAACCATTATAGGTGCTGGAGAGGGTCGTCTTTCCCCACGTAGTAGTTCATCTCGGGCTCCCTGAACCCTTTTGCATGCTATGCTTTGCAGGGAAGAATACCGCTGCCCGAGATAAGGGGTAGGGTCGTTATAATTTGGTCAGCGGAATGCTGACCGTTGCCTCTTTTGCCACCATTGGGTGGCCCGTCCCTGTGCAGATGTTGGAGAGCCAAGCAAGACGCATAAGAGCTGAAGTCCCTGTTGTTGCTGCTGCTGCCGCCGCTAGCCCTTGAAGGCTAAAGAAATGAAAGTGTGATGTTTTCTTTTGTGTGGCCGGCCTGCGCGCCATTGTTTATGACCACTTGTATGAAAGCCCTGTAAGGCCTTAAAGCCAAGTCTTTGTCTTGGTGAAATCGTGGCCATCCATTCCTTCAGCCTGGATCCAAGGACTGAGAGGCCTCCCTGTCTTCTTAAGGCCGAGAATGGGTTGGGGAAACTCATTTGGCTTTTGAATTTCTCTTACTTCACTTCTAGAGAGAGAAAGAGAGAGGAAGAAGGAAGAGGAGGAGAGGGGGCTGATCACCGGTGGTGCTGCGGTTGGCTGACGAGAGATCCGAGGCCGACGTTGCGGAGGAAAAGCTCTTGTGAGTCGTTCGAGCCAGCTTGGAACTCATGGTCTTGAAGCGGTCTTCGAGGGTAACGACTTTTCTTCATAGACATGTGAAGACTTTCTTTTTGCATATGCACATGATTCCCCCACCAGCGGGTGGTCGGTTATGGGGATCATTGGGTTGATTCATGAAATCCCCAAGTGGTTAGCATATAGATCCGGAAATGAAAGTACAGAATAGGCATGCTGTGTGAAGCCCATCTGGACAGGTTGGTCTGGATTGGTGATGTTGCATACGAACCAGAGAAGACTCCGTGATAAACGTGTATTTTAGGAGTCGACAGATTGGACCTGTGAAGGAAGTAGCAGGAAGTACTGGAGTGGTAGTACATGAAAATATTCGTGTCATGCTTGTGCTGTTGGGTCATGCCTGTGAAGATAATAGCAGGAAGTACCAGATGGAAGTCTGGGAAAGGCCTATTGTAATGCTGAATGTTTAGGTGGTACCTGTGAAGAGAGTAACATGAAGTACTTGCATGGTAAGCCAGGAAAGACCCCTGACATTTGTGATATGCGTGGTGTTGTACCTGCAGAAGCAGGAAGTACTGGTGTGCCCAGGAAAGACTCGTCGACGCTGTGATCTTTGTGGTGTGGTACCTGTTACTGATAGGATTAACCCGCAGAATGGGGACCCTCTCGCCACGGGTCTCGCCGCTCCCACTCGCGCGACGACGTCTATCAGCGAGACGGCACGCGCAGGGCTTGGGAACAACTCCCTTCCCGCATCCCTCTACCATCACTTCTTTTCCAGGTCGCCTCCCAGGAGCGTCCTCTCCAACTCTTGCCGAGACGAGCTCATCCTACTGCGCGAGAGCGCGCGCCTGAGGTAACGGGGTCGAGCAATAGCCCTGCCGCGAGATTCTCTGTAACATGTCCATAATGCCTTTGATTGACGCCATGAATTCCTCCCTTCCTACGAATCCTCCTGGGTTCTTTGACCCGTCCCTGTCTCCTTCTCCATGTTCTCCCGCCATGAGGTAGTTCAAGATTCTTCTGTGTAAGCTGCGGTCAACGCTCACCACACCAAAAATGTTGAAGTCAGTAACCCGACATCGCCTCGAGTTCGGACCTAAGTTGCATCTCACACCTACTCTTCTCAAACCGTCCTCTCGACGTGAGTCTCAGAACCAGAAACAGACCGAGGTTCTCAGCTCGGAGGTTCCACCTCTTACCCGGAAGAATCAGAAGTTCTCCCCCTCCCAAGTCAGTGCTGAGCTAGGTGCCTTAGAAGAAGAAGATAGAAAGGGTTCAACAACCTTTTCAAGGCACCTTATCGGTCTATTTATAGGCCTCTGAGTTTGACCTGCCAATAACCAAACTGAACCTGACCTGAAATTACCAAAATACCCTGTGCTGGGTCTGCCAACAGCCAAACTCCGCTGTTCTGAAGGGCTATACACAGATCACCAAGGACAAAAGGTTAAAATTACCTGAGGTAGAAGAGTAAAATTTCCCTTGGGGGTAAGAAGGTAAAAACACCTTTTTTCCTCATACGACAAGTGAGAAATTGGCCAGCGGACGAGACGAGCCTACCTGCTCGTCTCGCTACTCTCCCACCTTGCGAGTCATCCCGCCTCCAAGAGCCAGCCCGCGACGCGAGAGAGGTCTCGCCCACTCCGCTGCACCCCATCTCGCCTTCGGCGAGTGGACCCTATGGTCCCACTCACGCCCTGCAGTCCCTCTCGCCCGTAGCCCAGCGCTCCCACTCGGATTGCCCTCCGCGAGCCCAAGGTTGTACAACAAAGAGAGAAAAGAGAAAAAAATGGGCCCCTAGATGGGCCCTTAACTATGCTTTTCTAACTCTCCCCCGCAAGCTGGAGCGTACGAGTCGTAGGCACCAAGCTTGGATAAAAACTGGTAGTATAGCGGCCGGGAGAGAGCTTTAGTCAGGATGTCAGCAACTTTGTTTGTAGCAGGAAAATGCTCCAAATGTATCTTCTTTGACTGTACCTTTTCCCGGATAAAGTGACAGTCAACTTCAATATGCTTTGTGCGTTCATGAAAGATCAGATTCTTGACAATGTGTATTGTTGCTTGACTGTCACAAAATAGGGTCGTCGGTGATGAGAGACAAACTCCCAAGTCTCCCAGAAGGCTCTCAAGCCAGGTTAACTCGGAAACAACAACAACCATAGCCCGGTACTCGACTTCAGCAGAAGAGCGAGCAACCACAGTCTGTTTCTTGCTCCGCCAGGTTATGAGATGTCCACCGAAGTATGTACAGAAACCAGTCGTGGAACGCCTATCATCAATGGATCCTACATAGTCAGCGTCAGAGTAAGCGACAAGAGATAGAGATGTGGATTGCTTGTACACAAGCCCTTGTCCTGGAGCGATCTTGAGATATCGAAGAATGCGCTCGACAGCTTGACGATGAGATGTCCGAGAAGCATGCATAAAACGACTCACGACTTCCACGACAAAAGAGATGTCTGGTCGAGTAACCATAAGATAGATCAGCTTCCCAACCAAGCGTCTATAGTATTCCGGATTTGTAAGCAGCTTGTCAGAGTCAGAGTTGTGGGCCGAGAGCTTGTGATTAGCGTCCATAGGAGTATCCGCAGGTTTGCATCCAGAATAGCCGACATCATGAAGGAGGTCCATACAATACTTTCTTTGGGATAACACAAGACCATCAGGGCGTCGTGCAACTTCAAGCCCAAGAAAATAATGAAGGTTGCCAAGATCTTTGGTCTGAAAAGCGGAGTTTAATTGTTGTTTGATATGTTGTATCCCTGTAGTATCGTTGCCAGTAATGAAGATATCGTCAACATAGACAAGTAGGATCACAGTTCCGGTTCACCGGTGTCAGGTGAAGAGAGAAAAGTCAGTCGAGCTCCGATTGAAGCCAATATCACAGACAACCTTGCTGAATTTTTCAAAACAAGCGCACGAGAACTGTTTGAGACCATAAATAGATTTCCGAAGATGACAGACCCGAGACTCCCCCGTGGTCTCAAACCCGGGAGGTTGGTGCATATAAACAGTCTCCTGCAGATCACCGTTGAGGAAGACGTTCTTAATATCCAGCTGATAAAGAGACCAATGACGATGAACAGCCAAGGAGAGAAGAACGCGGACCGTGTTCAATTTGGCCACCGAAGAGAAGGTTTCCTCATAATCAAGGTCATGTTGCTGAGTAAATCCCCGGGCCACGAGGCGGGCCTTTAGACGCTCAACGGTGCCATCCGCCGCATGTTTAATAACAAGGACCCACTTGCAGCTAACACAGGGTTGGCTTGCAGGAAGAGGAACCAGATCCCAAGTCCGGTTAGCCCAGAGAGCCCGCATTTCATCGTCCATGGCCGCTCGCCATCCCGAGTGTTGAAGAGCCTCCTGTACAGAATTATGGGTAGAGATAGAGGATAAAGAGAGAGCACTTTGTCGGAGTTCCGGAGAGAGGCGGTGAAAAGAGACATAGTTGGCCAGCGGGTGGGCAGTAGAAGCAGTTGCTGAATCTGCAGGCTATAAAACATCATTAGAGCAAGGCAGCTCCCGTAGGGTAGTAGACTAGGAAGGATGTCGAGTGTACAAACGAATGATAGGTGGTGTAGGTGGTATGGGTGTGAGAAGGATTGGTGTGGGAAGTAGAGGTGGAAAGTTTGAATTAACAGGGATAACAGGCCGCGAGAGAGGTGGCGGAAGGGGGAATCAACAGGTTGAGAGTAATGTGGCTGATCTTCGAGGAAGGTGACATCAACAGAAGTAACCACCTTACGATCCGTGGGAGAAAAACAAACGTAGCCCTTCTGAGTCCGAGAATAATCCACAAACATATATTTAGTGGCACGGGGAGCAAGTTTGTCAGTGGACGGGCCAAGATGATGAACAAAGCATACACAACCAAACACGCGATGGGTGATGGAGAAAGGAGGTTTGGAGGGAAAAAGAAAATTGAAGAGAACCGCAAAATTAAGAATAGAGAAAGACATGCGGTTAATAAGAGTGCGGGCGGTAGAGACCGCAAAATTCCAATGCTGTTTGGGAACATTCATCTGAATCATAAAGGGAGCGGGTGACCTCAAGAAGGTGTCGATTCTTGCGTTCAACAATGCCATTTTGTTGAGGGGTATAAATACAGAAAGTTTGATGAATGATCCCAAACTTCGCACAGAGGTGAGCAAAGACATGACTAGTGTATTCACGGGCATTGTCAGTGCGGAGAGTTTTAATGGTAGTGAAAAACTGATTACGAGTTTCAATAAAAAAGGTACGGAATACACCAGACAATTCAGAGCGGTCACGAAGGAGATACAACCAGGTCACCCGAGAGTAGTCATCGACAAATGTGACAAAGTAACGGTATCCAAAAACACTCGCAATTTTATAAGGTCCCCAAATATCGGAGTGAACAATATCAAAGGGAGCAGGACTCCGAGTAGGATGTGGTGAGAACGTAGAGCGATGATGTTTCCCATAGATACAAGACTCACACGTGAACCCTTGGAAGGACACGTCTGGGAGAGATTTTCTGAGTATGTTTAGAGGAGCATGACTCAGACGTCAATGTCAATCAACAGAGCTAATAGAAGACAGCACCGTTGGGGGAGAGAGGTGAAGGATATAGAGACCATTCGACAGATGCCCTTTTCCAATGATGGTTTGTGTCTTGCGAGCATGCACAACACACAAGTTAGAAGAAAAAATAACATCTCAATCGAGGTCAGTAGTGAGTCGACCAACAGTGAGAAGGTTAAAAGGAGAGCCCAGAACATGAAGGGCGGAGCAAAGAGTAATGGAGGGAGTGAGGTGAATATCTGCCACGCCAGAAACGAGAATTGTGTCCCGACTGACAACAATAATGAACTTGGGATGCACGAAGTTCAAATATTGTGGTGGTTTCCGTGAGGTAATGTGGTGAGAGGCCCCGGAATCCAAAATTCAGGATGAGCTATGAGCAAGGCTGGAGGTACCACCATTGGAAACAGACACCACAGAGCCCGGAGGACAGTTGATCATCTTGCAAGGAATAGCCCGTAGCGGTCACGGTGACAATGCTCCAGCGGCAAGAAACGACCACGACCAGCGGGCAGTGCGGTTAGGAGAAGAGCCCGCAACGACTAGAAACACGCCGCTGCGGTTAGAAAAACCAAGCTGGCAGTGCGGTTAGGAGAAGACTGCAACAGGAGCAAAAAGCTGGCGAACAGGAACTAGACCGGGTGGATAGAAGCAGACCGCACCAAGGTCAAACACAGAAGGCCGCAGTAGGAAGACAGAAGGCCGCAGCGGGAAGAGAAGAGAGACCACCTGGAGAGAGAAAGAAAAGAGAAGCTACCCGATCACTTTGATAATACCAGCGGCAAGGAGAATGCCACGACCAGTATGCGGAGTCCGCAACAAGAGGGAGAAACCGCTAGCAACAAGACAGGTCGCAGCGACTAGGCAGCGACAAGTAAAGATGCCACGACCTAGATGCGGAGCTTGCCGAGAAGAGGAGAAACCGCTAGCGACAAGACAGGTCGCAACGACTAGGCAGGCAAAGCTGCTAGCGACAAGGCAGAGCAGTGAGCAAGAGAAAGGCGAGTAGAAGAGGGGGGTTGCGCGTAAAAGAGATCGTTGCGGGTAAAAGAGGTCGCCACGAGAAGAAGCAGCTGCTGCGAGTAGAGAAATCCGCGACGAGAAGAGAGGGCCGCCTCGGGTAAAGGCAGATGCCGCGGGAAAGGGGTAGCGGACAGGGCGGTTTAGAAATAGACCGCACCCAAGCGGATGCCGTGCGGTTAGGAGCAGACCGCAGCGGTAAGGAGCAGAGAGAGACCGCAACGGATAGAAAAACTAACTGAACGAGGTGGGGTCGACGAGCTAGAGAGGAAGGCTATATAAAAGGGGAAAGAGAGATGCATCCACGGGAGATGAGAGGGAGGCGGGTAGAGGGAGAGAGGTCGCAATCAACCAGCGGTAAGAAGGATGATCAAACCGCCGCGGTCAAAAAGGGAAACCGGGCGGACAAAGAAGCCGAGCGGTCAGAGACAGGCCAGATCGGGTTGCCTCTGATACCATATAGAGAAAGCTCCAAACCTTGTATATACTTCTTGAATTGTAAAGTTACAAGTATGAATACATTTATATAGGAAAAGAGGAAGGAGAGAAATCCCACTCCAAGATGTGGGATTAATACAAAGAGAGAGAGAAAAGAGAGAAAAATGAGCCCTTAACTAAGCTTTTCTAACAAATACCATTCAACGTTGTCTTTCAGAACAATTTTTTTTGACTTAGAGACAACTTGCTGATGAATCCCTACCTTTCTTAGAATTCTAACCGTATAATAGTATTTTCTATAGAATTTGTAAAAGGCTTATTCTAAACTCACTTTTAACCATAATCTGTTTTTTTCAAATCAAAGGTTTTTCCCAACAATCTCACATGACCTTTAAAGTTTTATTGTGCATGACCATTCAAAATGGCTCAGAAGCCATTGCTCAGCAGGCTTAACAAGAGGTCTTGAGTCAGTTGATGAAGAAGACCCTTAGTGTAGAGTACTCAGCACATCGAGTGGATCCACTTAACAAAGTTCTTCTTCCTTGAGAGGGAAATGATGTTGATCTTCAATTCATCTCTGACTCCATATATTAGAGCAGGTGCGGGAGTGACCAGAATGATGATCTAGGATGCAACGGCATTTGAGCCCATTTTACTGTTGAATATTATAGGCGAACTTCTAGGGAGCTATTGTGGGCTTAGGAGAGATAGCGATAGTGAGATTAGTAGCTTCAGCGAGTCTGGGGGAATCAATCGGCTCGTCCATGGGTGTCAGCGAGATCAGAGGATGTCGCGAGTACAAGAATCGTGGAGTACTCTTGTTCGGGTGGGATTCCCTAGCCAAGGAGGCCAATGAGCTGCTTTTATAAATAATAAAGGGGAACAAAAGGGTTGGAAAAATGTGTAGAAGATTAGTGAGATCGATGAGCTAGAAGTCGCATG
The DNA here is from genome assembly GCA_039583875.1 of Platanthera guangdongensis. Classification (NCBI taxonomy): domain Eukaryota; kingdom Viridiplantae; phylum Streptophyta; class Magnoliopsida; order Asparagales; family Orchidaceae; genus Platanthera; species Platanthera guangdongensis. The sequence continues at coordinate 164,258,974 of CM077167.1, forward strand.
AGATTGGCGAGCAGGAGGTTGTGCGTCCTCGGCGAGCTGGAGTGGACTATGCTCCGCCTGCGATGATAGTGAATCCGCAAGCTGGAGTGAATTGTTTTTTATTTGGGTTAGCTCAAATCCTTCTTCTGATTCCTATAAGGTCAACAGTGAAGCGACGGGCACGAGGCCAATATTCCCATAAGCCTACCAGTCACCCCTCACTTGCTCGACTATGTGAAGATCGCGAGACTTGAGAATCGTGCAACGAGTTCAGAAGTTGGTCGTAATTTTATTGGGAGAGGAAGGGGGACCTCAATCGGTAAGAGCGTGAGCTCAAGCTGCTAGGGCATGCTTTAGGAATCGTGCTACTCTGGTGCCATGTGAAAGCAACATCAAATAGGACGTAAAGATTTTATTACTTCACACACATAATATAAAACATGTGCACATATTTATTGTTGTGAGGAGTAACAAGACTTTAAACAACAATGCGTAACTATGCTATACAAGGTGCTTCTAATGAGCCATAGAAATGGCCTTTATATTGGGATTCATACACTCCGCTTCTATAATTTTGGAGGTTTCTGGGATTGTTTCGTTTTTTTACAAATGGTATTTGCATTCTGTTTTCTTAATATACAGCAGTTTCTTTATTCAACATAAAGTATGTATAACTAATCTCTAGTTCCAGTTGATAACTACTTTTGTTTTGGTAACTTGTTGAAAACTAATATGTAGGAACTTGGTCTCATCAGCTTCTCGTGATATTTGGTGGTGAGAAGATAAATATAGGAAATAATAAACTAGAAGCAGTTTTTGCGCCGGTAAACCCATCATTCTTTTCTTTGTGAATCTGTGTTTCATTTAGTGCTCATTTATAATTATATATATATATATATTATTTTGTCTCTTGTTTCCATTAATTAATGTGTTTTTAAGAAATAATTAATTAATTTTTCTCTCACGCCATTTCCAACATGGGATCATAGGCTAGGGTTCGCACGTTTGCTTGCTTGCCGCTTCCGCCGATCGTTGCTTCCGCGTCCTACATTCCTGCCGCCGGGCCGTTTCCGCTGCCGCTCCCTCTCCCTCGCCGCTTCCTCTCATCAAACCAGCGCCTCCTTCCTCTAGGGGCGCTCCCGCCTTCACTCCCGCTTTTTTTTCGCTCTCCCATCCTCTAGGGGGTTTGGTCTCATGGATTCTTGATCCCTTCTTTCCGACGTTCCCTCTCCTTTTTTTAATTCCTTCGTCTTCTATTGGGCATGTGGGTTCTTCCCCTCTTTCTATGAGGGCCACCCTTTTCTTCTGACATCTGTTGTGATCTCTTGTGTGTGCTCTCAATTTCTATTCGGGGTCTTCTATAGCTGGGAGTGACTCCTCTACAGATGTCTTCCGGTAGAGCAGCTCCTACTCTGGCTTCCGTTGGATCTTGTCGTGTAAATCCGGAACATGGTACCCCTCAAATCACTGCTATGAAATTTGATGGCTCTAACTACATCCCTTGGGCATGCTTTATCATTCTTGCCGTCAAAGTCGCCGGTTGTTTGGTTATGTCAGTGGCACGGCGAAGACACCTTCTGTTTCTTCTCTTGTGTGGCCTCAGTGGGAGTCTGAGAACTCCTTGGTGATGTACCGACTGCTTAACTCTATGATGTAGCCCATCGCTCAAAATTTTCTATTCTTGGATACTGCATCAGATATTTGGAAGCACGCAGAGACCACCTACTCATGCCGTGGAAATGCGACTCAGATCTATCAACTTCGACGCAGGATATTCCTCCTGCGACAGGGTGATCGACCCCCACCTGCCTACTACTCGGAGTTCACCTAACTCTATCAGGAGTATGATCATTTTTATTCTCTGATCCTCGTGTCTCCAGAAGATGTGGTACTGGTGAGAGCAAGGGAAGCACATAATCGCATCTTCAAATTTCTTCACGGCTTACATCGGGATTTGCTATTGTCACTCTTTCTCACCATGTGGTTCGTCTTACTCGATTAACATTCAGATCCTTGGACACTCTCCTCTTCCTTCTTTACTAGAGGTGTACAACTTTGTCCAACAGGAATTCGACCGCCGACTTACTCTTCTTCCCGACTCTGTCACTGAGGGATCTGCTATTGTCACTCTTTCTCATCATGTGGTTCGTCTTACTCGTGACACTAGATCGAAGCGTATGAAGAAAGATCACCTTGTCTGTGATTATTTCGGGAAGTCGTGCCGTACCAAAGATACTTGCTTCAAGATCCATGGTTTTCCTTCGCCCAGAGGCAGCCTTGCACCTCGTTGTGGTCCTGGTCGCTCCCAACATCAATCATCCCTGTCTAGATCGGCACACGTGTCTGACGCTGTGGCAGACACCTTTGTTCATCACTCTCTGGATTCCAACGCGACACTCCCTGCTCTTTCGGCTGAAATTTTTTTGGCTTTTCACCGGTTGATGCATGGCTCTCCTGCCGAGCAATCTAGTTCATCTTCCTCTTCCTTTGCCCACCAGGGACCTGTATGTGCTCAATCTGCTTCCACCCACCTGTCCTCATAGTGGATCATTGATTCCGGAGCCACTGATCACATGGTTGGATCAACCACAGATTTTGTGTCCTACACCCCTCTGTCCGGTAGGAACAAAGTGAACATTGCTAATGGATCACTATCTCTCATTGCTGGGAAAGTGTCCATTCCATGCTCCTCTCTTACACTCTTCTATGTCCTTCATATTCCTGCTTTCACTCAAAATCTTTTGTCTATTAGTGATTTGACTAACTCTATGAACTACTCAGTGACCTTTTTCCTACATCTTGTATTTTTCAGGACTTGAAAACGGGGACAATGATTGACTCTGGTAGACTGTACACCAGGCTCTATGTGTTCGACCCCTCAACCTCCACTTCATCCAGCCTCACTCTGCCTCCAAAAGCTCTTCATGCAGATCTGCGATCTGATTTGAATTCCTGGCATTGTCGCCTTGGACATCCTCCTATCGCGACTATGAAGTTGTTTCCTACTATTTCTTCTACTTTGTTTAATGTTTTCATTGCAATAAATATGAACTTGCTAAACATCATCATAGTACTCTTCCTCTTATGTCTTCACATAACTCACTGCCGTTTGCTCTTATTCATACTGATGTTTGAGACTCCAGTCCTACTACGTCTATTTTTGGTTGCTCATAGTCCTCTTCCATGTCTCAACAAGAGTCTTGACTCTTGCAACAAAAGAAGTCAAGTCACCAGTTGCCCCGGGGTCAAGTGTTTGAAGGTTAGTAATGATGTCAAACAGATGTTGGAGGCTGAATAGAGGGAGTGAAGTTCTTCCCACATAGTTTTAGCCGTCTTATGTTACATGGCCATCCGATATGCCTCGGCGTTCATGTAATTGAGGATCCATGATTGGACATAGCCATCATCACGGTCCACTCCACGATATGTGCGGTAGGAATAACCCTTGTCAAATGATGAAGACGACCTTTGGTCTGCGGAACGCGGCAAACCGAGTGTACCCACTCAACAAAATTTTGCTTCTCACTATGAGAGATGGTGGTGATCCGAAATTCATCCCGAAGTTTAGAAAGAGGAGCAACAACATGTGCAGAAAGTGAGGAAGTAGCTGTCGTATCCATAAAATAGTAATTGTGGCAAAGTGTTGATAAAAAGAAGGGACTAAGTAGTAGGAGCAAGAGACGCAGCTAGAAAAGAAAAAAAGGCGGCCAAAGACACGCGAACTGCATTTACGGTAGAGCACCGACTAGGGAAGCAACGAGTAGAACTTCGGCAGCAGGGAAGGCGGCTTGGATGGAGTTCCAGCAGAGAAGGCGGCCTGGAGGTCTTCAACAGAGAAGGCGACCTGGAGGGAGTTTCCGCAGAAAAGGCGGCCTGGAGGTCGTCAGCAGAGAAGGCGGCCTAGAGGTCTTCAGCAGAGAAGGCGGCCTGTAGGTCTGGTGGTCTTCTACAGAGCGAAAAATCGAAGCAACCAGAGAAGAAAAAGACACACAGCCTGCAGAGAAGGCGTCCTGGAGGTCTTCAGCAAAGGCGGCCTGGAGGTCTTCGATAGGTTGCGGCAGGTCGGTGCAGCAGAGAAGGCGGCCAGGAGGTCTTCGCCAGGTTGCGGATAGCGAGAAGCCGGAAGCGGTGATAGCATCGGCTAAAATGTGGATCAGTACTGCGAGTAGAGATAACGACCTGAGAATAAAAAAGAATGTGGGTAGATACGACTAGCAACCCGCGGACTGCAAATGCGGCTAGGCGAGGAGAAACAACTAGCAATGGAAAAGATCCGCGACAATGGGCGGGTTGAGCAGCGGAGGCGACAAGCGAGGACCTTGCGGATTAGAGAAGAATAGTGACTTGGCTCAACAGTCCACAAAGAAGCAAGAAAGTGGGACTCAGTGGAAAACCTATAAAAGGAGAAGAGAAGTGGGCAGAGAGCCGGAGACGGGAATTCCACCGAACCAGTGAGGCGAGCTACGGGCTGAAAAAACAAGTCGCTCGCAGGAAAAAAAGATAACACCAAGGAGACTATAGTCAGAGAAAGCAATCAGGACCGGAACCTCGCTTTGATACCATGTAGAAAAACGGTAAGGAGAGAAAATAACCATTTTTTTATTAAATTCCCAATTGTCTCTTACATTATAATACTTGTATGCGTACACTTATAAGAAGAGAGAGAGAGAAGAGAGTTTCCAATCCTAAGATGTGAGACTAAACTAAAATACAAGTGGACCTCAATTTGGGCCTCAACATTGGGCCTTTTCCATGTTATTATTTAATAGAAACAAATATGTTTCTAAGTGCTAGACAGATGAGTCCATGCACTGTAAGGAGAAATTGAATCAAATCTTTATGAGCTTGATATCACTAGGAATATAATTATTCCTCTTTTATTTGATAGAGGATTTGATTTCAAATGAGGAATCAACTTGGTATTAGAACCTTCAGCTGAATTTGCCACTATAGCCTAAACCATACCTTTCTTCCATCTTTAGCCTTCACCTCACCACAACCCCACATTCATTTCTACAATGGATTACATCATTTGTGGTACACTCAACAACTTTAGTGAACGGCAACCTTCAATGGACTGTATGCCTACCAGGAGCTACGAGTTTGAGAAGTCAGAGTTCATATAGTTGATTTCTTTTTTGTTTGACTTGCACCAGGAGAATGACAATCTCCATTCATCTGAGATAAATATTTCTTAGCCAGGGAGATTGATGGAGATCAATCATGCCTTAGTTGAGCATTTTCATTTTCAACATTTTTAGATCATTGGATGGGCGATCAGAGATCGTGATTGCGACGAAATCGAATTTTCCCAATATATCTTTGTATATATACATATGTGTGTACACACACACATATACTTCTATTAGGGCTAATATGGGGCATCGTGGATTGAAGCCCTTGGCCCCCTCTATCCTTCAGTGCTAGATGGGCGCAGATTTTCGTCTCCCTTAGTTGGTGCTATGCCGAGCGCCAACCTCCCCACTCTTTCTGCATCGCGAGGCCTTACCGCCACTCATTCCAGCTTTGGGAGGGCATCGCCGCCTCCTCTACCCTCCAACAGCCTCGTAGACCCTCCTCCCCCCCGCCTCTCACATCACCCCATTCGACAACGACCACCCTTCCCTTCCCAGGCCGTTGTCTTTCGGCCCATTCCCAACACATCCTGAGATCTCCCATGCCTCCTCTAGCCATTGTTGCTCCTCCAACCATCTCTAATCACACCCAGTCGAACCCATCATCCCTCCATACACCCTTTGTGCATCCCAAATTCACCCAACAACTATTTACTCTTTGTATTTCCCATCTCGCCGACCTCTAAGAAACGATCATCCCCTCTTATCACCTCTCCTACGATGTCTGACCATTTCCTTCCCCATCCAATGACTCTACAACCACCCCATTCGATTTCTACACTTTTTCACCCTTCACCCTGCTCATCCAGAGCCTCTGTAGTCTCCATACCCTTCATCGCCAGTGCCTGTGACCTAGTGAACCTTATAGTTTTCACTTTCTCGCGTTTCACCGATGTATCTTAATTGCTAGATATATTATCCTCTAATGTAATTTGACTTTATCACGTTCATTTGATCCATATTTCCTTATTTCCCTATATTTAATTTCAGCGCAATCTCATTTAATTTGTAATTTTTACCTGTTCGCTTAACTTGGAACATTTGTGATCAACTGTGACATTCACACGAAATGTCAAAATAATGTTATTTGGTTAATTGATGAAGGAAAACATTCACGCATGATTTAATCATTTGCATTAGGTTCATAGTTTATGTTGTGATATTTTGTTTATTGGATTGTGTGAATGCATTCATTCGCATCTGTTATGGGCCTACTTTGGGACTTCGCCGGAGGTGGCGGTTGAGGTGGAGATACAAGGGAAGCCGAGCTCGACCCACAACGAATGCATGGGAAGAGGAAGGAGAGTTGCACTCAACCTTAACCCTAGAAATTGAGGTAGAAGAGAGAACTAGAACTAGATAGTGAAATAAAAACTTGGTTACTTTCATTCATCACTTATACAATGACCCGATGGGTCTATTTATAGACTTACAAGTGATACGAGTTTATACATTAAAATAAAAGTTGATGCACAAAATACTAAAATCATGATGACTCTAGTTAGTCGTAACTACGACTCGAACCCTCGAAATAACATACATAAAGAAACGTAAATGAAATATGTGTAATCGGTGATGGATGGTGGATACCTATAACATTCCACCCACCCTTCAAATCGAGTTTGCGCTCAATCTCAAACGAGGCTCGAATACGTTGGTCATCGGGCAACTTGTTTTCTCACCAAAACATCTCCCGATAGCGCATTGTTGTGGAGGCAAATGCAACGAGTGGTGGGCCCGCAACTTGCTTACAGGTGGTACGAGAGACTGCAAGGATCTGATGTGGACGAGGCGCATGTGGAAGGAAGACTGTGAGACAGAAGCTCGGGAGTCAGGGTGAGTGTTCCCAGTGGATGCAAACAGACGAGGGAGACGGAGGCCCTGAATGACCGTGATTTGTGACGATCAGAAGCATCGGCATCGGCACGGGGGAGGTCATTTGAAGGACTGCATCTAGTGAGGCCGACTGAAGACCGAGTTGACTGTGAGCATCACTGATCAGAAGCGGTGGGGTGTTCAGGGAAGGAACGATTGGGAGCGATGGTTGAGCGGCAAGAACTGCGAAGAGCGGCTGTTACTTCGGCGGGCTCGGGTGCTGCTCCGGTCGGACCACGCCCCATAACTGTCGGTCAATGCTGGCGGTGAAATGTGGAAGCGCGGTGACAGACGATGCCAATATCTCCAAGTGCATCGAATGGAGGGCAACCTCCATAGTGGCGCATACCTTCATGCCGAAAAATCAAGGATGCAATTAATCCCCAAAGAAGGGTCAGCCGGAGGCTGCAACAGGGAACTCGTGGGCATGCGTAGGGCGGTTCGATATTGGCAGTGTGTGGCTCGAAACATAAAAAGTGTCACACGTCTATGGTGACAGACTCAATGAGGAAGGATGAGTGGCTCGAGGATGAAGGGACTGCATAATATTGGATTAGGCGGAACGAAGAGCAAGGTTGAGTTTGTCGTGCGGCGAGTTGCTTGACGTGGGTGATGAGGAGCGGTGGATGTGGAGTTACAAGGGCAACCGAGCTCGGCTCACAAAAAATGTAAGGGAAGAGTAAGAAGTGGAGTCGTGCTCAAGGTTGTCAGGATTGCGATCCAAATCATATGATCTTACGATTCTACGATCCAAATTTTGTAAACCGATCCTGATTTTGTAAAGCGATCCTCGATCCGACCATACTATCAGATCCGATCGTACCTCAAAACGATTTTATCTAGGATCTTGATCCGGACAACCTTGAGTCGTGCTCAACGCTAACCCTAGAAATTGAGATAGAAGAGGGAACTAAAGAGAGGTATAGAAACCTGGTTACTTTCATTCAGCACTCATACAATGACCCAAAGGGTCTATTTAAAGACTTACAAGTGGCACACATGTAAATTCCCTAAAATAAGAGTAGATGCGCGGAATACTAAAACATGACGACTGTAATTAGTTATAACTACGACTCGAACACTCAAAATAATACGCATAAAAACGCGTAAATGAAATATTTGTAACCTGCGATGGATGGTGGAGACCCATAATAACATCTCTATTGTCGTCATGTGCTTGCTTGCATTCATCTAGGGTTAGATTTTGCGTGTCTGTCTCTTATAGATTCATCCTGCATCAAAAAACCCAATTACCTTTATGAACGACAATAGACAGCTTTTGGGCGGGATCATACCTTAGCATGTAGGGTCAGATGGCTGGAGTGATGAATCTGGTGTAATGACAGTAGCATCCTTACATGTTTCCCTTCATGAATAGGTGTGAATGTCAGAGGGTTTCTTGGTGTGCTGCTCTACCTTCCCATTATTAGTCTCATGAAGTATGGTGGCCTCAATAGTAATGCGAAGCTCAAAAAAACAAAGCTTCAAATGTCACTTGGGAAGAGAGATCGAAATCATACGTATGAAGATGATTCAAAGAAGCTTTGCCTAAGGTCTGGTGTCTAAGAAGGTGACTGCACGACATACCAAGTATCTCCAGAGGGCATGGCTGTTATACTTATAACCTTTTTGACCTCGCGAATATTCCAAAAGGATATATTTTGTAGCAGTTGGGTTAAGTTTATCCAAGCCTTGATCTAGTTATGGACATGGCGGAGGAGGAAATAAATCTTTCTGGGGAAAAGTTGCATGATAAGGAAGGGCTCTATTGAGAATAGAGAAAGATGTCTGATTAATTAAATGATAGTCAGGACAATAACCCAATGTGATTTAGAGAGATTCATTCGGAGCATCATAGTTCAAGTGACTTCAAGAAAGTGACAGTTCTTTCTTTTTGCTACATCGTTCTGTGCAGGATTGTGAGGGCATGAACTCTCGGGGAAAAATACTCTGTCGAAAGCTAAGCACAAACCAACATGGATTATTTATATTGTGGATCATCAGTCCTAAGAGTTCTAATAATATATTGAACTTTTTTAAAATTTCATCATATATTTAAGTGAAAGCTTTGCATAAATCAGAATAAGTATGCAACATGATTACCCATGTAACACATGAGAAATCATTAATAAAAGTAACAAAATATCATGTGTTATTTAAAGAAACAGTACGACATGGACCCCATACATCATCATGAATAAGTTCACAAGGACTCATCACTTTAGTAATAAACCGGGGAGGATACGACACACATCGATGCTTCCCATACTCACATGACTCGCATTCTAATTTAGATGCATAAGAAATCTGAAGGAAATATTAGCTTCATTCGAGAAAGATGTGGATGACTACATTGCTACTGAAGAATTTGGGCTGTCAAATGCACTTGTTCTGCGGGTGAGGAATATTTAATCCCCAATTTATGATCAGGCAACTTAGCACTTAAACATTAGGCGTGCAGAATTTGTTACCAGTTAGAAATTAGAGATGATCAAAGACTGATTGTTCTTTTCACACATTGACTGTGACCAACCCCTAGATAAATTCAGCAGGATACTGGTTGTTATTACTAGCTCCAGCTGGATTTTACTGAATTCAATTATTCATTGCTAGATCAGGTAGTAAGATCTAAAAGATCATGCTATATAGGGTATGGTGTCCTATTTTTTTCTTAGGTCATCTATGGTTCAAGAAATCTCATCTAAATCCTGCTAAATTTGTTGAACCACAAATCTATCTCCTTGAACTTACTGTTAAGGAAAAATGATAAAAGCCCAATATAAAAGCCCACTCTTGGGGCCCATCTAAATCTCTCTTTAGTCCCATATCATAGGATTGAAGTTCTCTCCTCTTTTCTCGTCCTGTATAAGTGTATGTATACATGTAACCAGTTTGTACAAGTTGGAGAAATTAATAAAATTGATTTATTTTTCTCTTATTTTTGGTCTCTTTTACATGGTATCAGAGCTCAAAATGTCCTCCCAGTTAGATTTTTTCTAACCGCCGGCCCTGTCCTTCTCTTTTCTATCTGCAACGGGCTGCAATCTCCTTGTTTCGCTCCTCTTCTTCTCCTATCCCGTGACATCCACTACTCTTCTCCACTCTAACTGCACCCCTTGCGGTTACTTTTTTTCTACCTGCTTCCCTCCCTCCTTTCTCTCCCTACTTCCCATCTCCTCCCCATCTCACTCCCCTTATAGGGATTTTTCTGGGACCCACTTCTCTTCAGCCAGTTTGGTCTCTTCCTGCAGCTCCCAGCGATTTTCGTTTCTTGCTACTAGCCAGACTGCCCTGCCTTCTTCGCGATCAGCTTATCGCGCAGACTGCTCTTGCCGGCCTGATCTTGTTGTGCGGGCTTCTCTTGTCGCACAGACTGACCTTGTCGACCTACTCTTGTCGCGTGGTCTTCCCGCGCGGATTGCTCTTGCCGTGCGGACTGCTCTTGTCGCACGAAGACTTCTTGTCGCACAGATTGACCTTGTCGACCCACTCTTGTTGCGCGGCCTGCCCCGCTTCATGCCTCTTATCCGCTCCTCAGCTGTTCGCGCGGTCTGTCCGCTGCTTGTTCTTACTGCCCGGCCTTTTGGTGTTGTTCGCCGGCCTTTTATCCTCTAACCGCTGCGACCTTTTCTTCTCTAACCGTTGCGGCCTCTTTTTCCTAGTCGCTTGTTCACAGCTTGCTCTTGCTGCCCGACCTCCTTGCTATTCGCCGACCTACTCCTCTAGTCGTTGCGGCCTCTTCTCTTCTAGCCGCTGCTTGCTCTTGCTGCCCAATCTTAGTCACTGTTTGTCAACCGCTTCTCCTCTAGCCGCTGTGGCCTCCTTCCCGCTGTCTCTTATGGACTGTTGCTCCTTCTGCAGCATGCTGCTTTCGCCCTGTTGCTCCACCCGCAGCTCTTTTGCTAGGCCGCCCTCCTCTTGACGTTGTGGAATACATGTGTAACACCCAAAAATTCGAAAGAGGGACGGACAGCGTTCAGAGCCATGTTTGGGTCTTGGTAAGGGTCACACGGCCTGGGACACAGGCGTGTCCAAGGCCGTGTCCTGCTCGGGTTCGACGAAGAACTCGGGTGGTCGATGAACTGTGCTCGACGAAGTGTCGAGACAGTGAACACGGCCTAGGACACGGGCGTGTCCATGGCCGTGTCGTGTTCGGGTTTCGACGATTTTCGCGTGGTCGACGAAAATGTGGTCGACGATCGTCGAGAGGACGAACACGACCTGAGACATGGGCGTGTTCAAGGCCGTGTCCTGCTCGGGATGTTAGCCGGGTCGTGTGAGGGGATAAACACGACCTGGAGCCCAGACGCGTTCGTGTATGACACGGGCGTGTCAAATGTGACACGGGCGTGTTGAGTACCCGTGTTCTCCTCGGGTTATGTTTGGTCCTGTGTCGATGGAGGAACACGCCCAGGCACACGGGCGTGTACTGAGTGACACGGGCGTGTCAACTTTGACACTGGCGTGTTCGGAGCCCGTGTCATGTTCTGGGTGCGACGGTTTCGGCGTCGATTGAGGCACACGACCTTGAACACGGGCGTGTCTGAAGCCGTGTTCGGTCCAGGAGTTTTGGTTTTAAGTGCGAATCGTGGCCGTTCGTTTCCTTCTTTTAGGATCTGATGGTTCAGGGCTGTCCTGGCTGAGTTATGTTCGGGAATAAGGTTTGAAACCCTCATTATTCTTCAAGTTTCTCTTTCTAAGGTTTTAAAGAGAAGGGAGAGCAAGGAAGAAGGTGAATGAGAGATCCGGCTGCCGGAGAAGCGTCGGAGCCCCAAATCGGGAGCCGAGTCCAGATCCGTGGAGGCAATCCGTTGCGGTAGTTTTCATCCGGCTAAGTTCTCATGGCTAGGAAGAGGGGCCGTAAGGTAACGACACTTCTACTCTTGGTTTTTAGGATGCATGCTTAGCATCTTTTCTTTCAAGTTTTGGGCACCAAACTCTCAAATGAGAGGGGTTTGGATCGCCATGGTTCAAGAGGAACCTCCGGGTCGATTGAGTCCGTTCTCGACATGATTTTGCATTAGAGATCCGCTCCGTTGGTGGATTAGGCATTGTGGGTGAAGCCGTAGTCGCGACCGTTAGTCCGACTCGGTGATGTTGCATAGCGAGCCTTAAGGATTTTGTGGAAATCCGTTGGGGCAAGATGTCGTTCATGATGTTTGTGTTTTTCCCCTTTTCTCGAGTGAGTACGTGTAGCCAGAACCGGACAAGGTTAGCTTCGCAATGACGGTAGATGGTTTCCTTGGTGGACAAGGTTAGCTCCGCATTGGCGGTAGATGGTTTCCTTGGTGCGCGGGGACGTTGCAGTACAAATGATGGATTATGGTGAGAATGATTATGGATTGTGATGTGCTAAGGCGCAGTTTTGTCTCCGTGGTCGGCTGGCTATCCCGTGACGTACAAGTCATGTGGGGAGAATGTCCCGACGAGACTAGTCCCCTTTTGTGAGACTGACGAGAATGTCAAGCATGAGGCAAACCCGAACAATGAGGCCACGAGCGGGTGGGGTCCAGCAAGGGTTCTTAGAATCGGTCAATGTGTGAGACGGAATCCTGACGCGAGAAGTCAGAGCTTGCAGGCAAGCCCGGGTCTAAGAACTATGAGCGGGTGGGGCCTTGACAAAAGTTCCGTGTGGAGGCTTGTATGCCGTTAGGGGAATTGCAGTACCCTTTTGTTTGTGGCTTAGCGCCAATGGGAAAATTGGAAGTACCCAGATGTGATGATGATGTGCTAGTTGCATACGCAATAGGGTGTCTTGGGTGAAACCCGGGTGTAACATACATGCTGCATAGTAGGTCCCTTTTTATTATATGCTTAACATAGAAAACGTGTTTGTTGTTTGAGACATCCAAACCTGTTCTTTTAGAGCTTTACTTGTTTTGTATATGATATACGAAGTGCTGACCTGCAGGTTGGAGGGGTATCCCGGGGTCCGTTAGGGGCGGCCGGGAGGAGATGCGTTTGTTACACAGTTTGTGGTCAGTCATTGCTGACCCACGTTACCGCCAAATTTTACAGGGCAAGGATCGCAAGCAGGAGCCAGCTCGCCGGCCAAAAAGGCCTAAGCCTCATGAAGTGTTTCAAGTTTCGCACTAGCTCTATTTTGTGGCATTGTATGTTTGATGCTCTTGTTTTTGGCTTGCATGCCGAGATAGTCTAGGAGTGCTTATGCACATTGTTGGTGGATGTTATCTTTTGAGTTTTAGACTCTCTATTGTTAAAGGCCATAAGGCCATTTCGATACTCTTGTGTATGTAGATAACTTCTAGTCCTGTTTCCGCTGTTGTTTGGTTTTGAGTTTTGAGATTGGGTAGTTCATATCATCTTTTAATGCTAAAGCTGTGACGTCTATATGTTGTGGGGCCTCGGCCGGACCTATATTATACGGTCATTACAGGGGAGATGTTACAACATGACGGCTTCCTCTCTTCTCACACGTGCCACGACTCCCTCTCCTGAAGTTGCGATGAGCTTCAGATCACCACCATCTCTCTCAGTGGAAAACACAACTTTGTGGAATGGGTGCATTCTGTTCGTTATGTTCTACAAATTAAAGGTCTTTTTCATCATCTTACCCGGGACGTTCTCATTGCTCCTACTGACGAATGGTTGCTTGATGATGGACGGGTCCAATCTTCGATTCTCAATTCCATGGACATCGAGCCATATCGCATGGTCATGTATCATGAGACGACCAAGGCGTTTTGGGTGAAGCTTCACTCTCTCTACTCTGGCAAAGACCGCTTACTGCATTTGTTTGACATCATATCCGCGCTTCAATCTCTGGATCCCGGCACAACTGGCGATTTGACCTCCTTCATTGCCAAAGTCAAAACTCTGGTGGAGGTCTCGATACAACATCAGCCTCCCTCCACGGACCTCACTACACAACAAACACAAAAGGAAGTTGTTAGGATTGCTATGATGATGGCTCGCGTTGCTCCTCATCTTCACAGTGTCCGGGCTTATATTCTTTCCTCCCCTACAACACTCTCGCTGTTTGATGTCTGTTCTATGCTGCTCAAGGTTACTCCACCATCAGAGATCCCAGAAAATTACTCTTCATCTCTCCTCCAGCAGCCCCTTTTACCTACTCCTCTTGCTCGTGGAACATCAGCTCGCGGAGCCCGCCACATATCTCGAGGAAGAGGACGTGTTGGCCGTTTTTCCTTTAAATGTACATACTATGGTCGAGAGGGTCATCTTGAAGCCACTTGCTGTCGGAAGCATGGTCTGCCTCCACACCTTACTGCTTCTACTACAGTTGCTCCTCCCACTGATGCTGCTAGACAGGGTTCTGATTCTACTACTTGGCAAGACATCAACACTCTCCTCACCCAGCTTCAGTAGCTCCAAGGGGTTATCAACCGCTCATCTGACTCAGTTGCATCTTTCTCCACAAAAGGTATATCCTGTCTCTCTCATAGCCTCCACTGGATTGTGGACTCGGGAGCTATTCCCCACATTACCTCCCAGAAATCACCTTAGTACATCCAGTCTGTCTATCACAAGTTCATCACTGTAGCAAATGACAACTCAACTTCGGTTTCTGGCATTGCTGACCTTCAGCTTACCCCAACTCTCTCTCCTCGGTTCTTCATGTTCTGAGGTTCCCTTTCAATCTACTATCAGTTAGTCGACTTACTCAGGAACTTGACTGATGTATAACCTTTTTGCCTTCCTCTTTTGTTGTGCAGGATCGTCGAACGCGGAATACCTTTAGTAAAGGGCGACTGTCGAATGAGCTCTATCTCTTGGATATTTCTCCTACCGTTCTTTCTGATATCTTCATTGTTGATTGACATTGTCGCCTTGGGCATGTTCCCCTCCCGATTCTCAAGAAGGCTCTTCCTGATATTTCGTTGCAAGAGTTTACTTGTGAGTCTTGTATCTATAGCAAACAACATCATACTTCTTTCCCTCCTACATCAGAGTGATACTCCTTTCTCTTTAGTGCATTATGATATCTGGGGGCCCTATAAAATCCCCAGTATCTTTGGATATCGCTATTCTGTAACTTTTATTGATGATTACTCGTGTCTCACATGGTTATATCTACTTCATGATCGTACCGAACTAACATCTGTGTTTCATACTTTTATTATTGAGACGCGTACGCAATTCTCAACTACGTTAAAAGTAATTTGCACCGACAACGCTCGTGAATATGCTAGTCGCACCTTCTCAAATTTATTCACCGAGTTCGGCATTCTAAATCAAACTTCGTGTTCTTATACCCCCCAACAACACGATGTTGTCGAGCGAAAAAATCGTCACCTGCTTGATGTCGCACGATCACTCATGTTTCAAATGAAGGTGCCCACAGAATACTAGAATTTGGCTGTTTCTACTGCCTGTCATCTCATCAATCGCATGTCCTCCTCCTTGCTCGACTTCACCTCTTTATTTAGTCTCCTTTTTTTCTTCCAAGTCTCTGTTCTCCCTCACACCTCATATCTTTGGATGTGTATGTCATGTTCACATTCTTGGTCTACCCACTGACAAGCTAGCTGCTCGCGCTACCAAGTGTATGTTCATTGGCTACTCCCGCACTCAGAAGGGCTATGTCTGTTACTCTTCTGTTGATGCCAAGCTAATCGTTTTGGCTGATGTGATCTTTCTTGAGGATCAACCATTCCATTCCTCCCCTTCGACACCGTTTTTACCTATCCCCGTCGCTCGTCCTGCTGTCCCTGTCACAACTCCGTCTCTCCTACTTCTTCCTTCACCCCTCCCGACGCCCGCTCCATCACCACCTCTTCTTTGTGTCTATACTTGTCGTTCGTCTAAGACTAGTCCCCTACAGCAACTCCCTTCTACCAATATCATTCTGCGGCCGAACGATTCAACATCAACCTCTACAGTTCATCCCTTGACAAATTATGTATCTCTGCATTGTCTCTCTCCGCCGCTTCTAAAATTTGTCACCTCTCTTTCCTCCATTTCTATTCCTAAATCTGTGCAGAAAGCTCTTCAGCACTCGGGGTGACATGCTGCAATGGATGACAAAATGAATGCCCTCTGGGCTAACCAGAACTGAAATCTGGTTCATCTTCCTCCTAGTCAATCCCGTGTCAGTTCCTAGTGGGTCTTTGTTATCAAACATGTTCCAGATGGTATTGTTGACCGCTTAAAGGCTCGCCTCGTGGCCCGTGGCTTGACACATCAACAAGGACTTGATTATGATGAAACCTTCTCACCGGCCGCTAAGCTAAATACCGTTCAAGTCTTGATCTACTTAGTCGTGCAGCGTCAGTGACCCTTACATTAGTTGGATATCAAAAACACCTTCTCAATGGCGATCTCCAGGAGACTGTTTATATGCACCAACCTCCGGGGTTTGAGACAATGGGGGAGTCTCGGGTATGCCTTCTTCGGAAGTCTATATATGGTCTCAAGCAGTCCCCTCGTGCTTAATTTGAGAAATTCAGTAAGGTTGTTCGCGAAGTTTGTTTTACATGGAGCTCGGCAGACTTCTCCCTCTTCACTCGTCATTAACCAACAGGCACTGTGATTCTCCTTGTGTATGTTGATGATATTATGATTACGGGCGACAACCAACTTCGTTCAAGAAAAAGTTCAGTCAAAGAAGTTAGAGTTGGAGCATGTTCCCGCTATCAGTTCTTATCCAAGCTTGGTGCCTACGACTTGTATGCTGCAGTTTGTGGGGGAGTGTTAAGGAAAAATGATAAAAACCCAATATAAAAGCCCACTCTTGGGGCCCATGTAAATCTTTATTTAGTCCCACATCATATGATTGGAGTTCTCTCCTCTTTTCTCTTCATATATAAGTGTATGTATCTATAACCAGGTTGTGCGAGTTGGAGAAATTAATAAAATTGATTTATTTTTCTCATTTTCGATATCTTTTACACTTGCGTTTATGGTCAGTTTAAGTGGGCTAGGGCATGACTGTTCTGGCCACGAGCTGTATCGAACAGTTTTTGGGTCATGGAGGACAGATGATATATTGGGTGTGTTTAGGGTGTTGAAAGAGGTTTCAGTGTGTGATCACTTCATACTCTTTCACATTATTTGCATAGGATATTCAAAAGTGCAGAAGGATGGTTCAAACCTTGTATATCCTTGTTGAATTCCAAAATACAAGTACGAGTACAAATATATAAGGGAGAAGAGAGAAAAAGACAACTTTACAAACAATGTGGGACTAAACCAGAATCCTAAATGGGTCATATGGGCCTATACATCATCTTTCCTAATATTCTCCAACACTCTCCCGCAAGCTAAAGCGTACAAGTCATACACACCAAACTTGGATAAGAACTGATGGTACATTTGTCGTGGTAATGCCTTGGTGAGAATGTCAGAAACTTGCTATGACGCAGGAACATGCTCCAGTTGTAACTTCTTTAATTGAACATTTTCACGGACGAAGTGACAGTCAACTTCAATGTGCTTGGTCCGCTCATGAAACACAAGATTCTTCGCAATATGGATTGCAACCTAACTATCGCAAAACAAAGTTGCAGGTGATGATAAAGTGACCCCCAAATTACCAAGAAGACCCTAAAGTTAGGTGAGTTCAGATACAACGACCGTCATTGCACGATACTCAGATTCAGCAGAAGAGCGAGCAACCACAGACTATTTTTTGCTACGCCAAGTGATAAGATTCCCTCCAAAGTAGGTACAAAAATCCGTAGTTGGAACGTCGATCATCCAGGGAGCCCGCATAGTCCGCATCTGAATATGCAATAAGAGATACAGAGGAGGATGTCTTATATACCAATGAGGAGGATGTCTTATATATCAATCCTTGTTCAGGAGTTGTCTTCAAATATTTGGGGATGCGTTCTACTGCTTGGAGATGGGAGATCCGAGGAGCATGCATAAATCGGCTGACCACCCCAACAACAAAAGAAATATCAGGTCTTGTAATTGTCAGATACATCAGTTTTTTTACAAGACGTCGATAATACTCATGGTTCGTAAGCAGAGAATCGAAGTCAGACCCATAAGCACATAATTTGTGATTGACATCCATCGGAGTTTCCACAAGTTTGCACCTGGAGTAGCTAGCATCTTGGAGGAGATCAAGACAGTACTTTCGTTGTGAAAGGACAAGACCATCAGACCGTCTTGCAACCTCAAGTCCAAGAAAGTACCCGAGAGCCCCCAGACTTTTGTTTGGAAGATAGAGTTTAAGTGTTGCTTGATTTGTTGTATCTCTGTGGAGTCGTCGCCAGTAATCAAAATATCATGTACATAAACAAAGAGAATGACAGTCTCACTTGATTGATGACGAGTGAAGAGAGAGAATTCAGCCGAGCTCCTCTTGAATCCAACTTCGCGAACGACCTTACTAAATTTATCAAACCAAGCTCTGTGAGATTGTTTGAGATCATAAATAGATTTCCGAAGATGACATACACGAGACTCCCCCGTGGTCTCAAATCCGGGAGGTTGGTTCATGTAAATCCTTTCTTGAAGATCATAATTTAAAAAGGTATTTTTAATATCCAATTGATGGAGAGACCAGTGACGATGAACAGCTAAGTAGATCAACACCCGAACAGAGTTCAACTTGGCGACATAAGAGAAGGTTTCATCGTAATCAAGTCTTTGTTATTGAGTGAACCCCTGAGCTACAAGTCGGGCTTTGGGGCGGTCAACCGTCCCATCAGGAACATGTTTGATAACAAATACTCACTTGCAACTGACACAAGATTGCCCTGGAGGAAGAGGAACCAGATCTCAAGTCTAGTTAGACCAAAGAGCGGTCATTTCCTCATCCATAGCCGAATGCTACCCCGAATGAGGAAGAGCCTCATGCACAAAGTTAGTAATATAGATGATGGAGAGAGAGAAAACTTGCGTAGAGGTGGAGACAGGCGATGCAGAGAAACATAATTTGTCATGGGGTGAGCGTTAGATGTTGGTGCTGGATCGTCAGTTCGCGGGATAACACTGGTGGGGGAGGGCTGGTGTAGAGCTCCAGAGACCGGGGTATGATGAGTGTATACGCGAAGAAGAGGCGGTTGAGTGGTTGAGGTAGAACAGGTGCTGGAAGTGGAGTGGGAAAAAGGGGTGGTAGGGAAGACGCGACTGGAACGGTTGGACGAGGTATGGAAGGGGGGAGAAGAAGAGCAGAGGCGACAATGAGTCATAGAATGGTTGATTCTCACGAAAGGTGACATCGACAGAGACGATTACTTTGTCAGTAGTTGGAGAATAACACAACCTTTTTGAGTCCGAGAGTACCCGAGAAACATACATTTGCTGGCACGAGGGGCAAACTTATCCGTGGTTGGACCAAGGTTGTGAACATAACAAGTACAACCAAACAAACGAGATGTCAGAGTGAACTGGGATTGGGACGAAAAGAGGAGACTAAACAGAGTGACAAGTCGAGCACAGAGGATGACACGCGATTGATAAGGTGACATGCTGCAGACACAACAAAGCTCCAAAACCGAGTAGGAACCTGCATTTGAATCATGAATGACCGAGTAACATCAAGAAGATGACGATTCTTTCGCTCAGCCACACCATTCTGTTGAGGTGTATATGCACACGAGATTTGATGTATAATATCGAACTCTGTGCATAGGTTCGCAAATGCCCGACTAGTGTATTCCCGAGCATTATCAGTGCGAATGATTTTTAAGGGAGAGAAGAACTGAGTACGAGTTTCCATAAGAAATGCATGAAATGTAGAAGTCAGTTCAACACGATCTCTAAGTAAGTATAATCAGGTTAAGCAAGAGTAATCATTAATAAAAGTGACAAAATAACGATAGCCAAACATACTAGGAGTTTTATAAGGTCCTCAAATATCAGAATGTACTAATGATAAAGGAGTATCACTCCGAGTACAAGTAGGATGAAAGGAAACACGATGTTGTTTGCCAAAGATACAAGATTCACAAGAAAATTCATGCAGGGAGACATCCGGAAGAGTCTTCTTGAGAATCTGAAGGGGAGCATACACTAGACGACGATGTCAATCGGTAGTGGAGACGACAGAGAGAGCAGAAGGAGGAACATCGAGGAGGTAGAGCCCATTTGACAGCCGCCCCTTACCAATGATATTATGCGTTTGTCGATCCTGCGCAACAAAGGTAGAGGGTGAGATGGTAACACAACAATTAAGTTTTTGAGTAAGACAGCTAACAGAGAGCAAGTTAAATGGTCATCCTAGAACATGAAGAACAGAAGACAGAGAGAGAGTGGGTGTGAGGGATATATCGACAGCGCCGGATATGGGGGTGGTATCACCATTAGCTATAGTAATGAACTTGGGGTGGGCAGTCATCGAATATTGCGGAGGGCGCTATGAAGTAATATGGTGTGTGGCTCCCGAATCCACAATCCAATGTGAGCCATGTGAGAGACAAGATATACCTTCATTTGAAATAGATGCAAGGATCTAGAGGAGCGAGAGATCACCCCGTGTAGTTGTTGGAGCTGAGTGCATAGAGCATTAATGTTGTCCCGAGCAGAGGCTACAAAATCCGTGGCAGGAGAAGTGGAAGAATCAGCCATAGCAGGAGCAGCAAGATGTGGAGGCAGGCCATGTTTGCGATAGCAGGTGGCCTCAAGATGGCCATCCCGACCGAAATACGTACACTTAAACGAAAATCTACCAGACCGGCCACGTCCCCTAGACGTGTTGCGTCCCCCACGGGCCGAGGACCCCTGAGCTGACAGAGCAGGTGTAGATTGCTGTAAAAGAGCTGGGGAGAGAGTAACAGGAGCATCCTGGGGCGGTGTGACCTTCAGAAGCATAGAGCACACATCTGACAGAGATGGAGTGGTAGTAGACGAGAGAATTTGGGTCCGAACACTGTGCATGTGAGAAGGAACTCGAGACATCATCATCGCAATCCCGACAGCTTATTTCTGGGCCCGTTGAGTAGTCAGATCTGTAATAGGAGGCTGATGTTGGATCCAGGCCTCGGCCAGGGTCTTGACTTTAGCAACAAAGGAGATCATATCACCGGGAGCCTTGGGATAAAAGGTTCTGAAGATCCGAGATGATGTCGAATAAGTGTTGAAAACTATTCTGCCCAGAGTAAAAAGAGCGGAGCTCCTCCCACATGGCCTTCACCGTGTCATGATACATAGCCATCCTATAGGGCTCGGTGTCCATGGAGTTGAGCAGCCATGACTGGACCCGGGCAGCATCCCGAAACCACTCATCGGTGGGGACGGTAGGAGTGACTCGGGTCAAGTGACGAAGAAGTCCTTTCGTCTACAGTACTCGACGAACTGAGTGCACCCATTCCTCGAAATTCCGCTTCCCACTGAGGGAGATAGTAGCAATCCGGAGTTCATCGCGAAGATCGGGAACCGGAGCCGCAACACGAGCAGGCAAAGCGGAGGTGGCATTTGAATTCTCGGAAGCCATGAGCCCGCTGCAGTTAGATTGGGCTGCAATGGTTAGAGGGAGCCCGCCGCAACTAAGAGACTGAGCTTGCAACGGTCACAATGACTTAGCACACGAGTGGGTAGAAAAGAACCGCAACGGTCACGACGACAATACACCAGCGGCAAGAGAGGCGTCTAAAGATGAAACCGCAGCGGTTACGAAGAGAGACCGCAGCGGCAAGATGAGACCACACCAGCGGGAGGAAGGAGGGCCTACAACGGATAGAAACAACCCGTAGCGGTTAAGAAGGCACGCAACAACGGTTAAAAAGGCAACCCGCAGCGGTTAAGGAGAGCAGACTAGCGACTAAGCAGAGCCGCGGTTAGAAGCACAACAGGTCGAGACTCAGCGGCTAGGCAGAGAGACCGCAAGCCGCGAGAAGATGCCGATAATACACGAGAAGCCGAGCAGACAGAAGCAGCGACAAGCAAGATTGAGGAGCGGCAAGCAACGCCTGCAACGATTAGAAGAGCCAGCGGCGAGGCGAATAGAAGCACAATGGTTAGGCGGACAGACCACAACCCGCAAGAAGAGACCTCAAGAGCGCAGTGACTACCACGGGGAGACCGCAACAGCTAGACAACTCGCAGCGGGAAGAAGAGCACTAGCGGGAAGCACGTGGAGAAGGAAGGCCGATCGGACAGAAGCACGGGGTGGGGGGGGGGGGGTGGGGGGTGGGGTCCACTTGTTAGAGAGAAGAAGATTATAAAAGAGCGAAGGAGAGTAAGGAGAAGTGGAAGCCACGAGAGAGACTAGCAGAAGCCGGTAGGCTAGGGGAAACCGCAAAACCTTACGGATAAAGGAGACCGAGCGGATAGCAGCTGTCACACAAAGCATACCCGCTCAGAGGAGGGCAGATAACAGCGGTTAGAAAAGAACTATCCTCTCAGAGGAAGATCGGTGACTCTAATACCATGTAGAAGGATGGTTCAAACCTTGTATATCCTTGTTGAATTCCAAAATACAAGTATGAGTACAAATATATAGGAGAGAAGAGAGAAAAAGACAAATATACAAACAATGTGAGACTAAATCATAATTCTAAATGGTCCATATTTATTGGCCTATACATCATCTTTCCTAATATTCTCTAACAAAAAGTATCATTATCTTATTATGGCCCATTAATTATTTATATGCTGAAATTTCATTAATTATCTTATATACTTCTTATTATGATGCGATAATGTATTAATTCTAATCCAGGGACATACTGACGGGCACATTGCTCTACTCCACTTGAATACAAATGCTCTCATCGTTGGTGATCATTGTGTTGGGTAAGGACCCCACACTCCTTCTGGCACCCACCCAACACACACAAACACGCTCATTGTATTCCGTCCTTGTTTCTTTAAAATGTCATTTGTTATGATTTGGAGAGTCTGCAACATTATTTTGTGATAGAATTAAAATATGTATTTTTTTTATTTCTGAGCAGTTTGTTCACCTTGAAAATGTGTGCCATATTGTAAAGAGTAACCGCTTCAGAGATCACCAGCGGTTCAATGTTATATTAGTACATTGTCAAATAGATTTCTTGAGGCTAGGATCCCCTCATACAAATATACATGAGAGTTAAACATCCAAGGTATTCCTACTTTCAACTTAGTATTTGAGCCACATGTCTCCCATCCCATCTCCAAACTAGGTTCTTAAGTTTCAACTGGTCTTGCTTTGCCAGTTCTGTTGATCCCGATTTTCTTTTACAACATGTGTATCCTGCAATATTATTGGTTAGTCTTTCTCGTTGATGTTGTTCTTCATTGATTGATGTCTGAAGTGATCGAGACCTCCAGACATTCGATTCTCTAGCCCGCTCGGGGCATCCCTCGGGCAAATAGATGACGACCCATGGTGTCTTCCCATTGATCTTCAAAAGCTTCCTGTTGATAAATTATAGACGGTATACTACTAAGTATTCAATATCATAATCTTCTTGTAGCTCTTCTGAAACCTCCACTAGGGGGCACTACTCTTGAATATCACTTGTCTGGAACATCATTCCAACCCTGTAATTATTAACTACAATGCCTAGATAATACAAACTATCTTGCTTGGCCCCGATCTATCCACTTTGGTCTTTAGCAACACATCCTTGGACATTTCGATGGATGATTGTTGAACAACCACGAAATGATCCGCATAGGATAGACAGAACATATATGAATTGATGGTGATTGGATTGCGCAACAGGAATTTGACGATCAGGAACCAACTATGAACCAAATCAAATCTATCAAATCAAGTTGGTTATGACGGTTCTTTGTTTGGGTATGGTTCCAGAAAAAACCAAGAACCGACCCACTGCGATGGTTCTCGATTGTTCAGATCAATTACTCGAGAATCGAATGTCTAATAATTATTGACTGGTATTAAAGATGGACCTATTAGAGTTCGTTCAGCGCGCATGAATTGGCTTTCTGGAATTGCCTTTGGTCAGAAAATCAATATCTGGAGGAATTGGTTTTGTCCAAAAAGCTAATTTTGTTGTTCGACTGCAACATGCAATTCAATGAACATAATTGTAATTGATACATAAAAGTTGTTCGGCTGCACATTAACATTGGATTTTTGGAATTGAAATTTTAATAATTCATAATTCTTAAAATTGAACCTAAAGTTTGTCGACTCTTGAGTCGCTTGGATTGGACTAACAACATGTACGTAATAGAGGCATTAGCTAGAGTGTCCCTAAACTTTGTCCGTTCTTGTGTTACTAATATGCAAGGTTGCAGATGTCAGATGTCGGGGGCACGTCATTTTGGATTTTCATGTCGGTTTTTTATATATCGGGGATGTTTCATGTATCGGATTTTAATAATTAATTAATTATATATGTAATTAAATGTTTTTTATACATATCACAATACTAACTATTTTATAACGTATTAAACTTCTAAATATTAAAAGTTATATGTAATATTTAACATACAATACTTTAATGATAGAAAATTTGTAAAACTAGTAATTTTAAGAAACTTGCAACTTTAGACTTCATTTGTTTCGGCGGTGGCTGGTCGATCCGGCGGGTGGAAACGGAGTGTTCGAAACGGAGGGGGGAAGTGGCTGCTCCAAACAGAGCTTTTTTGTGGCGTTTCTCAAGGCGGGCGGGTGGAAACGTAGCAAACGCCGCCGAAGGTTCATTTGTTTACCCTCCTTCCGGCGGCGTTTGCCCAAAACGGAGCAGCGAAATGCCCAAAAAAATAGAGCCTTAGTTGTCAAGGCGCGCGCCTGAGGCGTCGGGCGCAGCCCGCCTCGCCTCAGCACGGTTGAGGCAGACGATGTGACCCAGGCGCGCCTTACAGGCTCCCAGGCGCGCCTGGGGCCGTTTAAGGTGTTTTTTTTTAAAAAAAATTGAGATGGACAAAAACATGATCTCAGACGCACCCGAGGCACCCCTAGGCACACTTGGGGCCATTTGCGCTCCTCACGTGCCTCAGGCGCGCGCCTGCGCCTTGCGCCTAGGCTCCAGGGGACCTTTGCACCTCGGTGCGCCTTGCGTGATAACTTAGCTTGCAACTATATATTATTTCTGTGAGATCAAATTTTTGAATATTAAATTTCAAACATTCCTCATTTTTCATTACTTATAGACTCATCTATAGTCCTCAAAGTAGATAAAATATGATCTTTACCGGATGAACCCTCTAGATCTGCCTCATCCACCCCAGATGTTTTTCTCTTTTCCTTTTTTTGATAACTAATTGTAACTTCTTTGCTTGTAGTTGTAGCTAGTTGCAGTATGGAGGCCGGACGGTCTGTTGCTGTTCGGAGACCGGGCGGTCTGGAGGTTTATCCCAGCGACTTGTCTGCTGGGCTGTTGCTGTTTGGTATCCCAGCGGTCTGGCGGTTTGTCTCAGGCGACTTGGAGACCGCGTGATAACTTAGCTTGCAACTATATATTATTTCTGTGAGATCAAATTTTTGAATATTAAATTTCAAACATTCCTCATTTTTCATTACTTATAGACTCATCTATAGTCCTCAAAGTAGATAAAATATGATCTTTACCGGATGAACCCTCTAGATCTGCCTCATCCACCCCAGATGTTTTTCTCTTTTCCTTTTTTTGATAACTAATTGTAACTTCTTTGCTTGTAGTTGTAGCTAGTTGCAGTATGGAGACCAGACAATTTGTTGCTGTTCGGAGAGCGGGCGGTCTGGCGGTTTCTCCCAGCGGCTTGTCTGCCGGGCTGTTGCTGTTTGGTATCCCAGCGGTCTGGCGGTTTGTCTCAGGCGACTTGGAGACCGATGGTCTAGTGGTTTCCTGTGGCGGCTTGTTCTCTGTGGCAGATTGTTCTCTCCTTCTTCTGGTGGTTGTCGAGCGATTAATCGGCTTGTCTAACCGCGCGACTTGTTTGGTTTGTTTATTTGTAAAGCCGCATATACTTGTAATTATTTAATCCCACATTGCTTTTTTGTAATCTCTTTCATCTCCTCCATTCTATAAAAGGGAGCTTATACCTTTGTAATACACACCTTTTTTGGATAATAAAATTTCTGTTATTCCAATTTCCGGTTTCTACTTATCTGTTCGCACATGGTATCGGAGGAATCAATATTTTCCTCCTGATTTTGTGGGCTCTCCTTCTTCGCACGACCTGTTCGCGCTGTTTAACTCCTCTTCTCGCGAACTGTCTTCGTGACTTGTTTCTGTAACAACCTTCCTAAATCTTAAACCTACCCCCCCCCCCTTTTTATTAATAACTAGAATAATAAAATTGTATTAAAAAAAAACTTATAACCTAAACCTACCCCCCGCCCCCTCTTTTAAAAATCGAAAACCCGAGTCGCAGTTTCTCGCAACCCGCAGCCCCGTCTCCGCGAAGTCGAGCGATTCGCCGCTCCCGATCCCGCCTCCAGGCGTCCCGGTTCTCCTCCCCGTGGCCGGAGATCACTTCCTTTAGGCCCGACACCTCATCCTCTTGTTTCCCCGTCGTCTCCGGCGCTCCCCTTGGCCGGCAACTCCCGCAACAACCCCTCCTCTTGGCCGACTGTCCTCTTCATCAAGGCAACAACCATCTCTTTCTCTTCCAAGGGGTTGACAACCACTGTCTCTCCCTCCGGCGACCTCTCCCGCTTCGTTTGGGTTGGTGCTTGTGAGAGGGACGACTAGGGTTTCCTCCCCTCTCCTCCTTGGGCCGGGATTCGGCTTCTCTTGGGTAAGAAAACTCATCTTTCCTCCTAAGTTTAGTTTTCTCATAATGTTTTTGCTGATTTTCGCTCCCCAATCGATGTAACTGCGTCAATTCAACGTATGTTCGTCGTATTTTCGACTAATCCAGTCTTATTTGTGTTTTCCGGTGCATCTCCTCGGATTTAGGTGGTGGAATCGCTCCAAGACCTCTCCGAATTACGGCTTTTCGCATCCAAACATCGCCAAAATTCCCGATCCCTCGCGGTAGCCTCTTTTCCCCTCACTCTCGAGCGAGGTAAATTCCTAACTCCTTTCATATTGTGTAGCGCTGTCACCAAATGCGTGTGCAAGTGTAGGAACCTTATTATTGCTTTGAAGTATAATTTTGATCTTGGAACAGGTTTAGCTAGAGCCGTTAACCTCGCTTGCACCATTTAGCTGTCGCTAGCGCTTTCGACGTCAGCTTAAGGCAAGTAGAGAACTCACTCTCACTTGCAAAACTTTAAATTTAATCTGGATACCTGTTCTTTTATAAATGTTTTTTTCTACAAAATTCTGAACTTTCATAATGTTGATATAACATAATATGATAAGTAATCACCTAAGCATGAAACATAAAGACAAATCCGTAGTTGTAAGCAAATCTTTGAATTGTAGCGTGTAACAGGGCATCTGTCTGCTGGCATGGTCACGGTAAGCAGGATTACTTTTCTAATGAGACTTGCACCTAAATCTGAATGTGAGTCATGTGCGCCCGCTATAGCACCTACACTTCATCGATCACGACTTACAACATTTTTACATTAGGCTATACTCCGGAGTAGGCTAATCTTTCAGAAATATCTGTTGATCTGATTTTTGGTATGTTTGGTAGTTTTGTACAAGATAGACCAGTACTTGAATATATCTGTTTGTTTTTTTTGCTCACATTCTAATTAATTAACTTGCTCAGGTTTAAATCTTAAGTTCTAAGGCTATTTTCTTCTGTCTTGAATTTGCCTTAGGTTTCGTGACTGCGCCTCCTGCCCCTTGAGTTACTTCTCGTACAGCTGCAGCTTTGCTTGGAGGTTTTTCCTTTATAGTTGTTTGTATCAGGTTATATGTATTTGAAACCTTTACTGTCGATTCGTTTATCATGTACTAGTTATGGTAAGACATTTTCTTTTGTATCATGGACAACTTCAGGAATGTTTCTGTTGTACTAGATCATTTCATGACATTTTCATTTCTGTTGTTATTGCATTTATTTTCGTTTCAGTACTGTGTGTAGTATTAAATTTTTAAAAGAAATACATATGCATTAAAATTTTAAGCACTTTCGCATAAACCTTTTTTTTAAAAAAAATCATAATCTTTTAAACAAATCAGCTATTTAAATTTCAGATTTTCCTCTGTATCCGCCTTAGCAAGCATGGTTTCTTTTCGCCCATACCTGTGACATCACGGCCCGTCCGAAGCGCACTCTGACTTTCGTCGAGACGGGTCGTGACAGTTGGTATCAGAGGGACGTTAGCTCTAAAAGAAAATGAAGTATTTTGAAATCATCAAATATTTTAAATGTTATTATGTACATACAGGAACATGGCATATCTCACTCACCCTGTCATTATTTGTTGTTCGCGACTGAAACATTGCACACACTCACTCATAATCATGAGTAGTATGCACACGAATGTTAAGGGGTTATGGGCAAACTTAACATTTTTGTGCATATGAATTTTCACTAGTTTATACACCGCTTGCGAATATTAAATTGTATGGGCGGTTTAATATTTTCAAGTGCGATGACATTAGAATCATAATATGCATGTCATGTTAAGTGATATGAGCGCTTAACATGACATGTGTATGCATTCAAGAACATTCGTAGGAATGCATTTTAGACATAATTGCATTGCATACATAACATAACTCATTACACAAATGTTAAGCCAAGAACAACAGATGATGATTGTACACACATGTATTTAAAAAAATGTTTGACATTGCATGTGATTTCTTGTCATTTTAACATAAGCATTACCTAGAGTTGTCCAATGAAAATGTTGTAACTAATATATGATTTATGTATTCGACAGTATCAAAATGCTAGAACCTGTTGTTCCGTAATCTTCTATGATTAACGCAACTTCCCCTCTTAATCGATTTCTTTGTGTTCCTGTTTAGATGACCCCTAAGAGATCTCAGCGCAAAAATGCTACCCCTCCCGCCGGGGCAGCTCATGGAGACGCCACTGCCTAGCTGTTGAGGCAGATTCTCGAGCGTCTCACTTGCTTAGAGGAAGATCGTCAAACTCCTGACACAACCCCTGATTCTGGCAGTGCAGGGACAGCTGGAGTCACTGCTACCGCCGCTCTTGGAACCACCCCTCTTGCACCTGGTTCAGGAACGGGCTTGCGTACTGACACCCTGGTGGTCCCGCTCGTGCCAGGTCTAGTTGCTCCTCCCGTAGCGATGGCAGATACGCTGATGTTCAAGAGGCTGAACCCGCCGTCCTTCAATGGTAGCCGTGATTTCTTCGTCATTTCAGAGTGGCTCTCCCAGATGGAAAAGCACTTCGAGTATGCCAGTGTCCCTGAGGCACAAAAGGTTCATCTTGCGGCCTACCAGCTGACCGAGGATGCATACACCTGGTGGCTTCAGCGCCAAAGTCTCCCCAATTCTTTCGCTATGACCTGGGAACAGTTCAAGAATGCGCTCATGGAAAAGTTTCTTTCGTCCATGGAGCGAGACAAGTTGGCTGAGAGGTTCTTGTCCCTTCAGCAGCCCGACAGGATCATGACTGAATATGAGATAGAGTTCTCTCGCCTATCTCTCCTTGCCGCAAAGTTCGTGTCTGATGAGTCTAAGAAGATTAGTCGATTCGTGAAGGGCCTCCGACATGACTTCCGCCAGCATGTGGTAGCCCACGGCGCCACCACCTACGCCGAGACTGTTGGGGCCGCCTTGAAGGTTGAGGTTATTGAGTTGGACCGCACTGCCAAGAAAGTTCAGCATGGTACGAGCAATGC
Source organism: Platanthera guangdongensis (assembly GCA_039583875.1). Lineage (NCBI taxonomy): Eukaryota > Viridiplantae > Streptophyta > Magnoliopsida > Asparagales > Orchidaceae > Platanthera > Platanthera guangdongensis. The sequence goes on from CM077167.1 coordinate 164,288,506, forward strand.
CGCTGCACCTGACCACAAGCGTAAGAGTGCTCCACCTCAGGAGCAAGGTCCCAAGTCACAGGAGGTGTGTGCCTACTGCCATAAAGTTGGCCATACCATTCTAGTCTGCTGCTCCCTCCTGAAGAAGCAGAAGATGGCTGTGCCCGCACAACAACCCCGAGTTACGCTTTCCTCTACCTCCTCCGTCTGTACTTACTGCAAGAAGTCGGGTCACATGGTGGGAGATTGCCGCCGTAAGATGAATACCTGCTTCAGATGTGGGCAGTTTGGACAGCAGATTAAATATTGTCCCGTGAAGGAAAGTCCGATCCCCGCTCAGCCTTTGCAGGCTATTTCTAGTGCTCAAGATAAGGGCAAAGCTGTGCTGAACGTCACCACTCAGGGCGAGGCGCTCGCATCTACCTCTGTCATCTCGGATATGTTTTATGTAAAGTTTATTTTGTTAATTTCCTGCATTTTTTTTTCATTTGCTGTCTTAGTGTCAAATAATCTTGAATGTGCCCGTAATGTTCATTTCTAGGAAGTTTTAGGGTCAAGAACAAGTGGATGCAGATCCTATTCGATTCTGGGGCATCTCACTCTTTTATAGCACGTCATATCGTGGATCTCCATAGTTGGCCTACTTCGCCACTCGAAGTCCCTTTCGAGATCTCTGTGCCCGGTCATGTGCACCTTTCTAGCAGGGGTATTCGTAATTGTCCAATCCTACTTGGCGAATTGCAAGTCTTCACTGACCTCATAGTCCTGGATATGACAGAATTCGACGTAATCTTGGGTATGGACTGGCTGGTCGCGTATCGAGCAAAGCTGGACTGCGTGACAAAGAGGGTCAATCTCAGTATTGATGGGAAGGACTTCAGCGTACATGTTCAGACCACCCGTAGCCACCTGAAGGTAATTTCTGCTGTGCGCGCCTCTCGACTTCTTAGTCAGGGATGTTTTGCTTGCTTTGTCTATGCTTCACAATCAGATGTTGTCATACCGCAACTTGGGTCTATCCCTATTGCTTCCGAATTTCCCGACGTGTTCCCCGCGGAGTTGCCTGGAATGCCTCCTGTTCGTGAAGTAGAGTTCTCCATCGATGTAGAGTCTGGGACGCGCCCCATATCTAAAGCTCCATACCGCATGGCACCGCGAGAACTGGATGAGCTTAGGTCGCAATTGGATGAGTTGCTTGAGCGTGGGTACATTCGTCCCAGCTCTTCTCCTTGGGGAGCTCCCGTTCTCTTCGTTAAAAAGAAAGACGGATCCATGAGACTGCGCATCGACTATCGGGATCTGAACAAAGTAACCATCAAGAATAAGTACCCCTCCCGCGCGTGGATGACCTATTTGATCAGCTCAAAGGCAGTACCGTCTTCTCCAAAATAGATCTCAGGTCGGGTTACCATCAGTTGAAGATCAAGGAATCCGACATCCCCAGGACAGCCTTCCGGACTCGGTACGGACACTTTGAATTTTTGGTGATGTCTTTTGGGTTGACTAACGCCCCTTCTGCTTTCATGGATATGATGAATCGTGTCTTCCGCGACTACCTGGATAAGTTCATCATTGTTTTCATTGATGATATCTTGGTTTACTCAAAGACTCGTGAGGAGCATGCAACACATCTTAAACTCACTCTCTCCACTCTTCGTCAACACCAGCTCTATGCCAAATTGGCGAAATGTGAGTTCTGGCTGGATCGTGTTGCCTTTCCGGGGCATGTCATTTCAGGCGATGGACTTTCCGTTGATCCTGCCAAGGTCTCCGCTGTTATGGAATGAAAGCAGCCTTCTACCCCTACTGAGATTCGCAGTTTCCTTGGTTTGGCGGGCTATTACCGGCGTTTCGTCAAGGACTTCTCCTCTCTTGCTGCTCCCCTGACACAATTGACCCAAAAACATGCCAGATTCGAGTGGTCAGATCAATGTGAGCAGACCTTTTCTGAATTGAAGCAACGTTTGTGTTCAGCGCCAGTTTTAGCTCTTCCTTCAGAGGGGTTGGACTTTCCAGTTTATACCGATGCTTCCGGAGTGGGCTTGGGCTGTGTCCTGATGCAAGAAGATCGTGTTATTACTTATGGGTCGAGACAGTTGAAGACCCATGAACGCAACTACCCCACTCATGATCTGGAGTTCGCTGCTGTGGTGTTTGCCTTGAAATTTTGGCGTCACTACCTCTATGGCGTGAAGTGTCACTTCTTCACTGACCATCAGAGTTTGAAATATATTTTCGTTCAGAAGGATCTCAATATTCGTCAGAGGCGATGGCTAGAATTCATAGCAGATTATGACCTGCAGCTCACTTATGTGCCCGGGAAAGCCAATTCAGTGGCGGATGCTTTGAGTCGTCAGGCTTCAGTTGCCACCTGTGCACCCATGTCAGCTTCTCTCGCGGCCCTGATTGATGACCTCGAGCAGATGGACATATCCTTCTCACCTGGAGGCCAAGGAGAAGTCTCTGGTCCATTATGGGTAGAACATGTGAAGGATCTGCAACCATCTGATCCCGCACTCCAGCGCATTCGCCGACAGGTTGAACTTGGTACTCTTCCGGATTTCTCTATCTCTGACGATGTTCTACGTTTCCGAGGTCGCTTATGTATTCCTGATGTCCCTGAGTTACTGGATAGTATTTGCAGAGAAGCTCACGAGTCCCGCACATCTGGCCATCCTGACAACAACAAGATGTATCATGACCTGAAACAGATCGTGTGGTGGCCTGGTATGAAGAACTATATCGCACGCTTCATCTCTCGATGTCTGACATGCCAGAAGGTGAAAGCTCAGCGTCAGCGTCCTGGTGGACTTTTGCAGCCTCTGCCTATCCCTGAATGGAAGTGGGAAGATATCTCTATGGACTTCATCACGGGTTTGCCCCGCACTCCAAGGGGACATGATGCAATTTGGGTCATAGTAGATCGCCTGACTAAAGTGACTCACTTCATCCCGTATAAGGAGGGTCATTCCACCGAGAAGATGACCCGGATTTATGTTTCTGAGATCGTTAGGCTACATGGGATTCCTCTGCGGATTGTTTCTGATCGCGACTCGAGATTTGTATCACACTTCTGGAAGGGATTTCAGCAAGCTTTGGGCACAGATCTCAACCTGAGTACCGCGTATCATCCGACGACCGATGGCCAGACTGAGAGAGTTAATCAGATTCTTGAAGATATGCTACAGTGTTATATTTTGGACTACAAGGGAGCTTGGGATGATCATCTACCATTGGTTGAATTCGCCTACAACAACAGCTATCAAGAGAGTCTCAAGATGGCTCCCTTTGAAGCACTGTACGGGCGTCGCTATAGGACCCCGCTTTACGGGTCAGAGGTTGGCGAGAAGGTGGTGTTGGGTCCAGAGTTACTTCAGGAAATGGAAGGAGCCACTAAGAAGACTCGTCTTCAGCTCAGTCGTGCCATTGAGAGGCAGAGAAAGTATGCAAATCAGCGCCGCCATCCGTTAGAGTTTGTTGTTGGCGATCAAGTATTCCTGAAGGTTTCTCCTACTCCTGGGGTGAAACGGTTCGGTCGTCATCATAAGCTCAGCCCGAGGTTTGTGGGACCGTACTCCATTTCAGAGCGTGTTGGAGGATCTGCCTATCGTCTGGAACTACCTTCTTCTTTGGCCGGTGTTCATGACGTCTTTCATGTTAGCCAGCTTCGGAAATATATGCACGATCCAAATCGTGTTCTTGAAGAAGTTCCAGTGATTCCTGAAGCCAATCTGTCTTTTCTGATCGAGCCTTCGAAGATCGTCGAATTTCAAGAACGCAAGTTTCGCAAGAGAATCATTCCGATGGTAAAGGTACTTTGGCTGCATGGCAAGTCTGAGGAGTACACTTGGGAACTTGAATCTGATATGCGCAACAAGTATCCACAACTTTTCTCTTAATCTTGGTACGTCTCTTAGTCTGACTTTCTTGTTATTTCAGTATCTTTCATAGTTAGCTTTCATTCGTTAATCTGCGAACTTTTGTTTGAAGTATATATCATCTGAAACTTCGTTGTTTAGTCTCATTCAGAGAGTTCTCAGGAAAGTTTCGGGACGAAACTTCCTAAGTGGGGGAGAATGTAACAACCTTCTTAAATCTTAAACCTACCCCCCTTTTTTATTAATAACTAGAGTAATAAAATTGTATTAAAAAAAGACTTATAACCTAAACCTACCCCCCGCCCCCTCTTTTAAAAAATCGAAAACCCGAGTCGCAGTTTCTCGCAACCCGCAGCCCCGTTTCGCGAAGTCGAGCGATTCGCCGCTCCCGATCCCGCCTCCAGGCATCCCGGTTCTCCTCCCCGTGGCCGGAGATCACTTCCTCTAGGCCCGGCACCTCATCCTCTTGTTTCCCCGTCGTCTCCGGCGCTCCCCTTGGCCGACAACTCCCGCAACAACCCCTCCTCTTGGCTGACTGTCCTCTTCATCAAGGCAACAACCATCTCTTTCTCTTCCAAGGGGTTGACAACCATTGTCTCTCCCTCCGGCGACCTCTCCCGCTCCGTTTGGGTTGGTGCTTACGAGAGGGACGACTAGGGTTTCCTCCCTCTCCTCCTTTGGCCGGGATTCAGCTTCTCTTGGGTAAGAAAACTCATCTTTCCTCCTAAGTTCAGTTTTCTCATAATGTTTTTGCTGATTTTCGCTCCCCAATCGATGTAACTGCGTCAATTCAACGTATGTTCGTCGTATTTTCGACTAATCCAGTCTTATTTGTGTTTTCCGGTGCATCTCCTCGGATTTAGGTGGTGGAATCGCTCCAAGACCTCTCCGAATTAGGGCTTTTCGCATCTAAACTCCGCCAAAATCCCCGATACCTCGCGGTAGCCTCTTTTCCCCTCACTCTCGAGGGAGGTAAATTCCTAACTCCTTTCATATTGTGTAGCGCTGTCACCAAATGCGTGTGCAAGTGTAGGAACCTTATTATTGCTTTGAAGTATAATTTTGATCTTGGAACAGGTTTAGCTAGAGCCGTTAACCTCGCTTGCACCATTTAGCTGTCGCTAGCGCTTTCGACGTCAGCTTAAGGCAAGTAGAGAACCCCCTCTCACTTGCAAAACTTTAAATTTAATCCGGATACCTGTTCTTTTATAAATATTTTTTTCTACAAAATTCTGAACTTTCATAATGTTGACATAACGTAATATGATAAGTAATCACCTAAGCATGAAACATAAAGATAAATCCGTAGTTGTAAGCAAATTTTTGAATTGTAGCGTGTAACAGGGCATCTGTCTGCTGGCATGGTCACGACAAGCAGGATTACTTTTCTAATAAGACTTGCACCTAAATCTGAATGTGAGTCATGTGCGCCCGCTATAGCACCTACACTTCATCGATCACAACTTACAACATTTTTACATTAGGCTATACTCCGGAGTAGGCTAATCTTTCAGAAATATCTGTTGATATGGTTTTTGGTATGTTTGGTAGCTTTGTACAAGATAGACTAGTACTTGAATATATATGTTTTTTTTTTTGCTCGCATTCTAATTAATTAACTTGCTCAGGTTTAAATCTTAAGTTTTAAGGCATTTTTCTTCTGTCTTGAATTTGCCTTAGGTTCCGTGACTGCGCCTCCTGTCCCCTGAGTTACTTCTCGTACAGCTACAGTTTTGTTTGGAGGTTTTTCCTTTATAGTTGTTTGTATCAGGTTCTATGTATTTGAAACCTTTACTGTCTATTCGTTTATCATGTACTAGTTATGGTAAGACATTTTCTTTTGTATCATGGACAACTGCAGGGATGTTTCTGTTGTACTAGATCATTTCATGACATTTTCATTACTGTTGTTATTGCATTTATTTCCGTTTCAGTACTGTGTGTAGTATTAAATTTTTAAAAGAAATACATATGCATTAAAATTTTAAGCACTTCCGCATAAACATTTTTTTTAAAAAAAACCATAATCTTTTAAACAAATCAGCTATTTAAATTTCAGATTTTCCTCTGTATCCGTCTTAGCAGGCATGGTTTCTTTTCGCCCATGCCTGTGGCATCACGGCCCGTCCGAAGCGCACTCTGACTTTTGTCGAGACGGGTCGTGACAGTTTCTTCCGCCTGTTTGCGCACTATTCGTGCGGTTTCTTTCTCTCCTTGTCGTTGCTCTTTTGTGTGCGCGCCCTCTCTGTTTTCCCTTGCATCTTGCTGCGACCTGTTCTTTAGTCGATGTAACCTGTTCTTCTTGACGCGATCTTGCTTAGGCGCCGCGACCTGTTTCTCGCGATCTCTCTTGTTGCGTGGTTTCCCCTCTGTTCGCACGGTCTCTGGTTATCTGCGCGACCTCCCTGCCTGTTTTTCTTCATGCGATCTCCTTTGTTCGCACAACTTCTTGCCCCCTGCTTTGCTCTGCTTCTTGGTCTTGGCGCTTCTTGACGCTGGTGTGCTGCCACCGTGTCCACTACGGTCTTCTTATTTATCCGCTGCGGTCTCCCTTGTTCTTGCGGCCTCTCTCTCTGGATTGCGCTCTCTTCTGCCTGCTGTTCGCGCGGCCTTACTGCTACTCGCGCGAGTTCCATTTTTCTCTCTTCGCTTGTATGACTCCTCTTTGCTCATCTCGTGACGCTTCCTCCTCCTCGAGGCCGTCTACCTCCGTGGTCACCACATCCTGTAGTGCCCACGTGGCTACTCAAGGAAAATGGCTGATAGACTCTGACGCTACTAATCACATGACCGACAATCTTCAATGTTTTTCTCTCCTATAAACACATGACCGGATGCCCCCGGTACTCGTTACAGACGACTCTTCCTCCCCGATCCATGACACGGGCATGGTTCAAGTCACACCATCTCTTCGCTTGGCGGACGCTCTTTACGTGCCCAAGTTCTCTTGCAATTTATTATTCATTACCTCTCTATGCAAGCAACTTCAGTGCTCCGTCATATTCATTCCTACTTCTTGTTCTTTTCAGGATCCGGACTCCCAACGGACGATTGCTACTGGAACTGAGAGCGGCAACCTCTACTTCCTCGACAATGTTTCCGCTCTGTCCGCTTTCTCCTTCTCTTCTACTGATCTCCTTCAATGACATCTTCGCCTTGGTCATCCCCCTGCTCGGCTTCTTCGCCAGCTTCTGCCCCACCTCCCTCCGCATCATCCACCTCTCAACTGTGACACATGTCAGCTTGACAAGCATCACCGCTCCTCCTTCCCAACAACGCAAAGTCGTGGCTCTTCCCGTCCATTTGACCTCGTTCACTCTGATGTATGAGGTTCTGCTCCTACCCTCACCATCGGTTGTGGTGGTTCATATTTTGTCATCTTTATTGATGATTTCTCTAAGTGTACGTGGGTGTATCTTCTAAAAGATCGCTCCGAACTGTTCTCTGTATGAACATCGTTTTATTATATGATTAAGAATCAGTTTGATACATCTATTAAAATCTTTCGTTCTGACAATGTTAAGGAATATCTCAGTCATGATTTTTTTTTGTATGCAGCATGGTGTTATTCATCAAACTAACTGTGTCTACACCTCACAGCAAAATGGGGTAGCGGAACGCAAAAACCGTCACCTCCTCGATGTCCCTCGCACTTTGATGACACAGATGCACGTTCCTCGCTCCTATTGGGGCTATGTTGTCCTCATCTCCTGCTATCTCATCAATCGCATTCTCTCCACATTTCTCCACGGTAAAACCTCATTCTCCATTCTCTATGCAGACAAGAATCAGTTTTCTCTTCATCTTCGTATCTTTGGGTGCATAGCCTTTGTGAACTCTCCCTCAGCCACCCGTGACAAACTCTCACCACGGACCACTAAATGTGTCTTTCTGGGTACTCTACCACTCAGAAATGTTATTGTTGTTTTGACCCTGTTACCCGCAAGCAGTTCGTCTCTGCGGACGTCACCTTCTTTGAAAATGCATCCTACTTCTCTCACGACTCATCTCCTCCTGATGTTCCTACTTCTCATACCAACTCATCCGTCCCCTCTACACCTGCTGACGTTCTGCCACCTCCACCATCTCCACCCTCTCCTTCGCCGTGTCCACCTCCCGAGATATCCCCCTCCTCTCCGCAGCCGTCTCTCTCTACTCTCGGGCCAACTCTCTCCGCCACGGATGCCCCGGCAACTCCGGCATACGCCGACCTGGATCTTCCCATTGCCCTTCGCAAAGGGGTGCGGTCTTGTACCCAACACCCGCTAGCTGCTGTTGTTTCCTATGATCGTCTCACTCCTTCTCGCAGGGCATTTTCCTTGGTTATCTCCGCCACTGCCACTCCCTGCACATACCAGGAGGTCCTTACTGTTCCTCATTGGAAGACTGCCATGGATTATGAAATTGCTACCCTCATTGAAAGGGGTACATGGACTCTTGTTCCTCCCCCTTTGGGCATTGATATGGTTGGTTGTCGCTGGGCCTTTGTTGTGAAATTCCGTCCGGACGGCAATATAGATTGATACAAGGCCCGCTTGGTCGCCAAAGGCTTTACTCAGACTTATGGTGTTGATTACTTTGACACCTTCTCTCTCGTTGCTCGTCTCAGCACCATTCAGGTTCTTCTCTCTGTGGCTGTCAATAGGGATTGACCAATTTCCCAGCTGAATGTCAAGAATGATTTTCTCTATGGTGATCTTCAGGAAGACGTTTACATGAAGCAACCTCCTGGGTATGTTGCTCAGGGGGAGAGACGAGTATGTCGGCTGAAGAAGACCATCTACGGCCTAAAGCAAAGCCCTCGGGCTTGGTTTGACAAGTTCAGCGGTATTGTTGCGACCTTTGGTTTTGCAAGAAGTTCGGACGATCACTCCTTATTCATCCGCAAAACCTCCTCTGGTATGATAGTTCTTGTTGTATATGTAGATGATATTCTTCTAACTGGCGATGACCACGTTGGGGTAGCCTTGACTAAGAAACACCTCTGTCAACACCTGGTCACGAAGGATATGAGCTCCGCTAAGTACTTTCTGGGGATTGAAATCTCTCGGAAGCCCAACTCTTTGGTTCTCTCCCAACGGAAGTATGCTCTTGATTTACTAAAAGAGGCAAGGTTGATTGATGCTAAACCTGCTCGATGTCCCATGACTACTGAAGAAGACAAAACTTGGACAGATGACTCGCCTCTGCTATCTGATACTACGAGGTACCGACGTCGGGTGGGCAAAATTATTTATCTTACGGTGACCAGACCCGACATCTCCTATGATGTAGGCAAGGTTAGCCAATTCATGCAAGCTCCTAGGGAGTGTCATCTACAGTTTGCACTGAGGATATTGGAGTATGTCAAAGCAGCACCCGGGAAAGGATTGCTTTTTCAGAAGAATGGTCACTTGATGGTTGAAGCGTACTCAGATTCGAGCTATGCTGATGATAAAGGTGACCGTAAGTCAACATCAGGGTTCTGCATATTTGTTGGAGGAAATCTTGTGAGCTGGAAGAGCAAGAAACAGTCTGTGGTCTGCAGGTCTAGCGCAGAAGCGAAATATCGTAGTATGACATCGACCACATGTGAGTTGAAATGGTTACGAGCACTCATGTGTGACTTAAGAGAGGTCTACAACTATCCTATTCTTATGTTCAGTGACAACAAGGCTACGATATACATCTCCAAAAATCTTGTCTTTCATGAGAGAACAAAACATATAGAAGTTGACTGCCATTTTATTCGGCAAGAGATCTTGAAGAAACACATTTGTACTCCGTTCGTCAATTCCGACAACGAGTTGACAGTTATCTTCACCAAACCGGTATTCGCTTCCTTTTTTCACATTTGCGACAAGCTGTACATGATTGATATTTATGCTTTAGCTTGAGGGGGAGTGTTGCAGTATGGAGGCCGGGCGGTCTGTTACTGTTCGGAGACCGGGCGGTCTGGCAGTTTATCCCAGTGGCTTGTCTGCCGGGCTGTTCTTGTTTGGTATCCCAGCGGTCTGGCGGTTTGTCTCAGGCGACATAGAGACCGGCGGTCTAGCGGTCTCCTGTGTTGGCTTGTTCTCTGTGACAGCTTGTTCTCTCCTTCTTCTGGTGGTTGTCGAGCGGTTAGCCGGCTTGTCTAACCGCGCGACTTGTTCAGTTTGTTTATTTGTAAAGCCGCATATACTTATAATTATTTAGTCTCACATTGTTTTTTTGTAATCTCTCTCATCTCATCCATTCTATAAAATGGAGGCTATACCTTTGTAATACACACTTTTTTTGGATAATAAAATTTCTATTATTCCAATTTCCGGTTCCTACTTATATGTTCGCACACTAATCTTGGAGGTCTTCTTTCATCATGATCAGCGTCGACTATATTGTCAATTTGCGCCCATGTCAACCCCTCTACAGGAAAGACTTTGTCATCGTCATCTTCATTTTTATCCTTCTCGGGATTAGCATTCACCATCCACTCTTATATCATTCCAGAATCAATATTCTTAGCTGTTAATGGATCTCCAGATGTCTCTGAATATTTCGACTTCAGCAAAGCATTGAACTTTACAAATACTAGATCGTCCAATCTTTTGCTACCGAGTTTATTCCTCTTCTTAGAATTTATCTTCAGATTTTTTTGAAAAAGTTAAATAATGCATACAATCATATAATAAGATATTATGCTTAACTAAATAATTAAATTAATGCATATCATCTCGAAAGTGTTTCAGTTCCTCTCACAACTAGATGATGAAGTTGTCAGACTTAAATTTTTGTAGCCATAGTTTTAAGGTATGTCGTATCAGCATCGTTAAGCCTCCACTAATGTACTGCAAAAATTAAAATTACAACACAATTCAATTATATATAATACATCATTAAAGTTAATAAAAATATATATTAAAATGTACTTGGATTTAAGTTGAGATTTTGTAGCTGTCTCTTTGCAATATATTTACTAAATAACCTTTGTTGGTATTGATAAACATCAAGCTCAACACTGATATGATCCTATGTAGAAGGATCTTTCCTATATATTTTTAAGAGACACTCAACAAAACTACTCATAAAACTTCCGTCAGTCTCATTCTCCACTTGACGGGAATAATAAAAATATGAGTTTAAATAATAACCTGCAAGGTGCAGAGGGCTGTTCAATCTCCACTCGACGGGAATAATAAAAATATGGGTTTAAGTAATAACTTGCAAGGTGCTGCTTATCTTCTTCTCCATCTGCTATCAATAAACTTTCATATACAAAGATATTTGTTTTCTTGGTGATCAAGAACATCAACAACCTCTTAACTTTTTTATATCCCCATATAACTATCCTATAGATGGTGTATCTCCGTCGACTCTTCTTAAAACCTTCACAAATGATGTGAATATACCAACAGCCAGCTCGACATTCGCCCGTAATCTAGTGCTCATCACTATCATTGTTGTCTATCATATGCAAAATAAATTATTAAGAAAATACTATAAAGCGTGGGTTGCAAACATATATTTTAAATGAAATGAATAAAAATGCAATAGTTTTATCTGCTTTCCCATGACGCTACTGACCCACTTTGTTGCAGCCCACTTTGCAGATGTAAAGAGACCCCTCAATTGATTCTTCTTCTCTAAGATACTGTCTAAAGATAAATGTTGTAGCGAATCTAGTCATACTTGGTCGAATAACTCATGAGAGTCCAAGTATTTTGTCGACTCTCTAAATATGTCGAGTGAGATGATGCGACTATAGATGAAGATAGAGAGTTGACGGCCCAAGGAGATAACACCCTTTATTGGCTTTAATTTTTCTATATCTTGTAAGAGTTGATAATAGTGTGAGTTGCACAACTAGTCCAAAAAACTTAGGCCTTTTCAAAGTTATAAGGTTTGCAACAAGCATATTATTAGGCGAGCTATTCATCACAATCTGCAAGATACTACCTTCTCCTGGGATATCAGGGCTATCAATCGCCTTCGCCAAGAAGTCAAAAATGAACTTTACATCATGTGTGAAGGAGGAGACATTCTTCAAAAGCCAGAATGCCACTCCGAAACTACAATGTATTATGATGTTCATCACACTCTTACCCTTTCTATCTGTCCACACATCCGTCATGATAGTTCAGCCATTCAACTTGCAAGTCTGCGTGAATGTGCCCAATATCTCCTTAGTCCTCTCCACCTTCGCTCGCAAAATTTTGTCTCTCAACTCATAAAATGTTGGGATCTTCATCCCAGGTCCGCATAACCCAATGATATGAGCCATCTGCTGAAAGGAGGAATTACATTTGACATTAAACGAGATTTTGCTTTCATATGTCCATCTGCTTATGTACACGATAGCATCATCTCTAACTTTCTTTTTGTACGTACTCTTTATCGTGCTCTGTTGAGAATCTTTTTCCTTGCTGGAATCGGCAGCTAAATGAACAAATTGATCCATTGAACCCTTGGAACCTGTGCTCCTACGTATGACAGTCTCCTCTAATTCATTATCATGTACTCCAACAACCATCTCATTCAAGATTGCTTTAAGCTTTGCACTCTTAGCTCTCTTACTCTTTAAATTTGAGTTTAGGGCCGACTCCGCCTTTGCCTAAACGTCGGCGGGAACCTAAGGACATGACTTAACATTACCCTTTCACCCAGCCAAATGATGCTTGAAACGTGTAATTCCACCATTCACTGTCTGCTTGCAGTAGTTGTATTTGATTCGGTTGGTCTCGTTTGCAACCAACTTCACACCAAATGCCAAGAACGAATCTCTATCGGTTGGTACCAGTGATACGAGCACCACACTTGATCCAACAGAAGAAGTCATTTTAATAAGACAAGAAATGAAAGTAATATTAGTTAGATGTAATGAAAAAAATATTTTACATGTCTACATCACAAGAAAAAATATTTGTTGAAAAAAATCAATATTAGAAAAACACCGTAACTTCATTAGATCGTTAGATCTTCAGTCATCCTTCATATTATTCACACAACATTATATTTATCCAACAACATTTTGCATACTCATTAGTATACAAAGTTGTAACTATCATTCAAAGGATCCAACAAAAGGAACAACACATTCAAATATCATTCAATTTCAAAGTATCCAACAAAGCATCCAACATTTTATCAAAAGCCATAAAACATCCAACATTTTATTTATCAAAAGGCACAAATCAACAAGTCTACTAGAAAATGAAGTTTGATATACATGCATCATTGATTGCAAATGAAATTTGATAAATAGCTAGTAATATGGATATTTCAAATCATTTGTTGACTAATAAAATCATATACGGGCCAAATAAAAATAGCAAACAGCAAGACTAATAAGATAACAAACAGCAAGACTAATAAGATAACAACCATATTATTGGAGCAGAGAGCAACAAATAAGGCAGCAACCCACAAGGCAATAGGCCAATAAGGTAGCAACCAACAAAACAACCACCATGCCACACAACCAGCAAGGCAGTCGGCCAGTAAGGCAACAAGGAGCAAGGCAACAGGGCAACCGACCAATAAAGGCAGCAGGTAGCAACGCAACTAGGCAGCATGACAGCCACCAGCAGGGCATTAGGGCATCAACAACCTGCACGACAACCACAACCAACAAGGCAACCAACAAAGCAAGAGAAAATTAAAAATGCAGAGCAAGAGAATAAGAGGGGGAGGATGGGAGAAGAATGCACCAGACAAGAGATTGTCGAGATCGAAAGCACTAGCAGATAAATAAGAGCCAGTAAGGTTGAGAGCACCGGAGAGAAGAGGGGATAACCAGAGTGAGAGCACCAACAAGGTAGAGTGCCGAGAGTGCGAGAAAAAACTAACCAAAGTGAGAGCACCAGTCATGCAGGGGGAAGAGAACCAAAAAGCTAGAGTGCCGAGAGCGCGAGAGAACAACCAGTGTGAGAGCACCAGTGAGCAGGGAGAAGAACCAGAGAGCTAGAGTGCCAAGAGAGCGCGGGAGAGGGAGAGCACAAGCAGAGAGCGCGAGGGAGAGCTAGGGCAGGAGTGAAATGAACCGCGCGGGGGCAGGGGGTGTCGGGGGAATTAAATCCCGCAGCTTGACGATTATAAAAAATAATAATAAAATTAAAAATGGTCAATATGCCCGTTTTTTTTGGTTGCCACCGGAGCTTGACTCTCGGAGAATGCTGCGTCACTTCACCGCTGCATGTTCTCCCAACACCCAAAGGCCAAAAGGACCATATTTCGTCCCTTCACCACCGCTCCGGCAATGGAGAATCAGCATCCCTCGCCCCAGGAGATCTGTCGTCCTCCCTCTCACCACACTTGCCCAACCTCCTCGCCGCTACTCTCTGCCGCCTCCGCGACCCCAACTCCTCCGTCCACGCCCTCGATGTCGTCGCGCCGCCAACTTCCCTCGTCTCTACCATCCTCTGCCCTCTCGTTGACTGCTCGTTTGCATCGGCGCCGGCAGCTTATCCTCCAAGTCCGCGACATCGACGACGATGCCGACGACAAATCAAGTGTCGGTGAAGATCTATCTGTTTTTTGCCCTTAAAATAGTATATAATATATATATTATAATTATAATAAAAAAATATTTTAAAAGGATTCTTTATAATAATAGAAATATAAAATTATAATAGAAATTTTTTAAAATTTTAATTATAAATTATAATTTAATGATAAAAATATTTTATAATAGAAATATAATAAAAATATTTAATAATAATAAATATTTATAAAATGTCACCGCTGTTTTGTCAAACGATTTTTTGTTCTTAACAGCTATGCAAACACAGACTGCCCATACAAATCTCCATTTTCAGCAACCAGTTTCCAAAAGCTCTATTTGCAAACCTGCATTTACAACAACTCATTTTACCACCGCAGCCGCTCTATCAAACGAACCTTAATCTCTACGCATGAAAATGTGTTCTGTTCTGCTAAATGTTATTGTACACAACAAAATTTCAGCCACCTCATCTCTACGCATGAGAAGTTGATCAACTAATTTTTATATAAACTTACAATGTTTTAGGTTTTGAAACTTAGAAGATTAAATAAACTTACCGTGTTTTATTTTTGCAGCAGATTGCACTTTTATTTTCTCATTTGGTGAAGGTTATAACGACATGTTGTAAAATGAAAAAGATCCAAGAGAGGAGTAAACACAGAAATCTAGAAACTTTCTTAAAACTGAATCTTAGTATACGGTCTTATCATAATACTATGAGGCCAAACGTGAAATGAAATGAAGAGAAATTGACAGATTACTGAATACTGAAAACAAATCAGCAGAATGACATGTCATCTCAAGCATAAAAGAACCAGTAAAGCATACCTTCCTTTGATCCTACGCTTGACTCACCAGTTCCATCATCACCATCATCTGTACCTTCTCGATCATCTTCATCTTGCTCAACTTCATCTGATTCGACTTCTATTTTCAGTTTTGGGGCAGGTATACAACTTACTATTCTTCTTCGATGAGAAGAAGAAACAATATTGCTCGTGTCAATGCCTTCAAGTAGGAAGATGAAGAGGAAGATGAAGAGGAAGAAGAAGAGGACGAGGTGGAGGGGGAAGAGGAATGGAAGACGTACCTGGAAGAGGGTTTCCGTCACAGGAAGAACGAACAATGAGAGGGAAGCAGAAGAGGTCGGGGTTTCACAGGACTGAGAGCGTCGTGCGAAAGAAGTTCAAGGACAGGCGGCGACGGTCTGACTGCTTCATGGAAGGACGGTGGTGGCGTCCTTCTAAGCAACCGGCGGTGGAGAGGAGGCCGCCCGACAACCTCATTGGGCGAGCAGCAGAAGACGGCGGTGGGAACCGCGAGCGGAGGTCAGCAGTGAGATCGACAGAATCGCCAGACAAGCAGAAGTGGCTAGGGTTTTTTTCTCCCGCTCTGATACCAAGTAGAATATCACAGTATTATTATTGTCCACAACAAATAGATGTTACAAGGCTTATATAGTCGGAGAAATAATACGAGTCGGAACTAAGACTAAGACAGTAAATTTGAGACGACTTAAATGTAAAAATACAAAATATAAAATAAAATTTAGTTCAACTGAGAGTTGATAAGATATATGCGTTGTTTGAATGTGAGATCATCAAGACCATAGATATGCTTAGGCTAGAACATATAAGGAAGAGCTTTGCTTCACTTATATTTAGAAGCTTCTATTTTTTATGGGCTTGTTCTTGTTATGAATTGGAGACTATCATTATGTATTCTAATTTTGTGAACAATATCATTTTCTATTTTAATTTTGTGGAAAATGTATGTTTTCATTTTATCGTCATATTCTAGTTTTAGTACATGCAACCGAACAATAAAATTGTCAATTCCAATTTTTGTGTCTGAATTCTCGCATGCATGTGAATAAAAAAAATCAGAATTGACATTGATTCCAATCTTGTAATGGCTAAGGATTGGAATTGAGTCAGTTTTAATTCTCGCCTCTCAATTTCTTTCAAAAAATGGAGCCTAAAGGAATATCATGTAATGATCAGGGATCTCATAATTTATTTTCTATTTTGGCTTCATTATAGAGCTGGGCGAGAAAAACTTGTTTCTCAAGGTGTATTGTCTTTTGCTGGGTGAGAACATCTCTCAATTTGTGATCTTATTATCTTCTTCATCTTTTGTAATTTGCATCTTTTTCATCCTACCTCCATACTTCTATCAAATAGCCAAGAATTCATATATTTTTCTTAATGAATCCTTAGTGTTTGGCTAAGTTTTACAAAAAAGTAGATATATTTGCATTAAAAATTCCTATCAATCTTGGAGATAATTGAAGAATAACTTCTTTTAATTGTTAGTAAATAGTTCTCATTTGCAGTTAAATTAGTTATATCTGCTGTAATCTTACATTTTAGCCAACCCCACTATATTCTGATAAAGACTTGAGTGTTGTTGTAATCGTGCAATTGATGATTTTTCTCTGTTTAACAATGAAATGAATTCGATCATTTTGTAAAATACATTCTTAATGATATCTCTAGTGCATTTGGTTTCAGTTATGGAAGTGCTGTTCTGGATATAACAAGTGGTGGAAATATGAAGGTAACTTGATTAGTTGGAAGATCAGCTTGACAGGTCATATATTAAAGCATGTTATTCTCAAGGATTCACCATTGTTGTTGTTATCTTAGTTACCTCAGTTATTTATGTTCTTGTATTTATTTCTATCGTTTCTGAAGCATTTTCTCCGTTGCATTTCATTGTGCAATTATTTTTATTGATAAACTATATGATTCCATGAATCCATCAAATTGAAGCCATATTTGGCTAATAAGAATGTGTAATACCAAATTCAATGATCATTTTTAGTTTGAAATATTCTTGGTAGATGTGATACACACACACACATATTTATTTGTATATATATATATATATATGTATATATATGGAGAAATTTTAGGGGGAGAACATGTTTTCTTCCATATAGGGAGAAACTGGGATCTGGCCGTTTGATCCCATCCGACGGCCAGGATCCCCCCCCCTAATATTTATCCCGTGATCTAGATCCCATCCGTCTTCATCCTGTGAACCAGTGCGATCCCAGCGCTGCGGCCAGCAGTTGCGGGCTCGCACTGGTTCACGGGATGAAGGCGGACGAGATCTAGATCACCGAAGAAATGCCAGATCGGATGAAAGCATGTCAGAGATCTGGAAGATGGCGAGATCTGGTTCATGGGATTGGATGAATCCATGCCGGAGATCTGGAAGATGACGGAGGAAGAGCGCGTCTAGGGCAAGGAGGTGGACGCGCGGTGTCGGCGACGGAGGGTGGGAGAGTCTCAGAGGGGGCGGCAGAGGAGGGGAGAGACCTGGAGGCGGCGGCAACAGGGCGGTATCGGGGGCTGGAGAGATGGGGGCGGGATAGACGGGGTGGGATCGTGGGGCGGGAGAGACAAGAGCGGGATCGGGGGAGGCGGAATCCCTAAACAGCCGATTACGTATTTATGATCATGGCCGTCCGATTAGATCGGACAGCTAGGATCTTAGGTATTTTTGGTAAATGGTAGTTTTCGGTTCCTCCTAACCCATGTATGTATGAATACGAGTTATATTTTGGAATCACAACTCTCTCTCTCTCTCTTTCTCTCTTTCTTTCCATTAATACTCCCTAAGTTTCGATTAATTGCATATAAACAAAAGAATCGCATATTTTTTTGACTTTTAGCTATTCCTGCTGCACATCTGCTCATTGAAGTGCCTATTTTGCTCACCTAACTAATGTTGCATTTTGTCCTCTATCTGTCTATATGATGTCAAAAATATTTTTTTTCCATTTTTTTACTGGAAGCTTTCAAACTATATTATAGGCATATTTTTTTGTCAGCCCTAAATGGCTCGTGCTTTGGGTTAGCCATAGAATTTGAGACCTTCTGCATTTGCAGGATTATTTCCAAACAACTTACAAGTTTTTGGAGCTTTCACCAAGTGTGCTGATCCCCATGCATGGAAGAATCAACTTATGGCCTCAACAGATGCTTTGCAGATACCTGAAGTATGAAAATAACTACAAACTGTGAAAAGTTTCAAAATTTCTATTCTCAAGTTGAGCTATTGTAACTGCGTTCATGGAAAGTGAATTTCTTTTTAACCACATTTTCTTGAAACTTCCCGAATCTAAATCAAAAAAATTTTTTTTTTTTTGAGAAATTGATGATTATTACAATTAGAAAAAGTAAGTTTATTCATTTTTGTTCTGATATCATTGTAGAATAAACTTCAGTTCTTAAAACGTTCATCTTCTACTTATCTATTGCTTGGACAATGTATATATTTCAGGCATCGAAGGGATCGAGAACAAGAAATTCTGAAAGCCATTAAAAATGGGGCTGAAACCTTGTATGATATTGTTGCCAATGTCTATGCTAATGTTGACATCAAATTGTGGTTTGCGGCTTCATCAAATGTAAGGCTTCATGTTGAACATCTGGCCTACCAAGATATGCTTCCGAAGGTAATGTGATGATTTTTTTTAAACACCAGTCCTTAACTCTTTGAATTGCTAGCCACAAGCAAACACCTCAAATATTTGCATGAACCAAGGAAACAAAATGCATTATTTTTTTCTCTATTAGATGTATACTTCCTATATTTTATTCCAAAATTTTAAATAAATCCACATGTCGTGAAATAAAAATATTTTATTTATATATCTTAATTGATTTCCAAACATCTGGAGGATTAACACAGGAATTCCAAACATCTGGTGTAAATGTTTCCATGGTTATCAGGATCGCGATCCGGATCGTAGGATCCTACGATCCAGATTTTGTAAATCGATCCGGATCTTATCTAGAATCTAAATCAACACATCTACGGCTGAGATTGTGATCCGGATCTTAGGATCTTTAGGATCGCGATCCTGGCCTGATTCTAGCAGTCCTGCCAAAGGGAGCTAGAAACATCTCCAACCCTATCCAGACCTCATTCAACCGCTCCAACGCCCATAACTCATTGCTTAACCTTATCCAAATTCCACCCTCATACCCCATCACATAATCATATCATGTTGCTTTATCGTATCTTAAGTGTCGAATGCCGACTGCAAACGGAGGCCAAAAGCAACATCTTCATTCCCTTCCAGTTCAGACAATTTCTTCTTTTTCCTTATCAGATTCCATTTCAACTTGTGTCGGTGTCTTATTTTATATTTTGGCGTATGAGCAATCCAGTGGTTGGTAATCCGGTACCTTCTTACTTCCTCTTTCAGGCTAATGTCTTGTCTTCCTTTCTAGCGTACGAGCAATCTAGCAATTAGAAATTCACTATACGAGCAATTCAAGCTTCCTGCTTCCAGCGTACGAGCAATCCAGCAGTCTGGGTTCGTCTTCCTGCTTCCAACGTACGAGCAATCCTACAGTCTGGGTTCGTCTTCCTGCTTCCAACGTACGAGCAATCCAGCAGTCTAGGTTTGTCTTCCTGCCTCCAGCGTACAAGCAATCCAACAGTCTGGGTTCGTCTTCCTGCTTCCAGCATACGAGCAATCCAACAGTCTGGGCTCGTCTTATTGTTTATAGGCTTTCACCGATTCATCAGTCTAGATTTGTTTTTATTGTTAGTAGACATTGACTGTCCTACCTGAAACTGAAAGTGAACTTAGTATGATATTATTATTTTGATTTAGTTATTCAAAAAATATTAATATAATTATTCACATACTACTTAATTTATTGATTTTTTGTTAATTGAGAATGTAATTGAATGATATAAAATTCAATTTTATATTTTTAGTCTTAATTTATGAATGTTATAGGATCCCGCGTTCCTCAATCCGATCATACGATCTGATCCGATCCAGCCTCGAAACGATCTCACCTAGGATCTCGATTCTGACAACTTTGAATGTATCATATATTGACATAATCAAATATATGTATACAAATTCAGTGACAAGGGTGAGGACATCTGGAGGATTAACACAGGAATTCCCTTTCACCGTTGGCTTACATTAAGGTTCAGCTTTAATCCCTTATCCCTTTACCCTCATCTTAGATGAGCACACCAGACATATCCAACAAGCAATACCTTGGCGTTTATTGTTTGCAGACGATATCATTTTGGTTGATGAGACGCGCGATGGTAGAAACGCAAAACTTGAATCTTGACGAGATACTTTAGAAAAGAAGAGTTTTAGATTGAGCAGAACAAAGACGGGGTGGAGCTTAAATTTAGTCGTACAAGAATGACGAATGACTTCATTATTAAGTTGGGTGATCAAGATATTTCTCGTAGTGAGTGTTTTAAATATCTTGGATCGATAGTTCAAAACGACGGAAGTATTGATAAAGATGTGACACAGAATCCAAGCAGGTTGGTTAAAGTGGAGAGGCGCATCAGAGATCTTATGTGATCGTAAAGTACCACTAAAACTTAAGGGCAAGTTTTACTGTACTGCAATTAGACCTGCGATGCTCTATAGTTTTGAGTGTTGAGCAGTGAATTGTGTACATGAGCAAAAAATGGGAGTTGTGGAGGTGAAAATGCTTAGATGGATGTGTGGACACACGAGACTAGATAAAATTAGGAATGAATGTATCAGGGATAAGACATGAGTAAGCACCAATTGCAGAGAAGATGCGAGAAGCTCGACTAAGATGATTTGGACACGTACAAAGGAGATCATTAGAGGGACCTGTTAAACGTTGTGAAAGTCTACTCACTAGGCATGTTAAACAAGGGAGGGGTAGACCGATAAAGACTTGAAATGAAACTATAAGGAAAGACATGTATTTAGGCATTAGTGAGATTATGACAAAAGATAGGGCATAATGGCGACAAAAGATCCATATAGCCGACCCCACTATAATGGGATAAAGGCTTGAGTGTTGTTGTGTGTGTGTGTATATATATATATATACTATTCTAAAAAAATATATGGTGGTCTTCCAATAGGCATGAAATAAAAATTCATGAAAAAAATTCTAACCGTTAGATCAAAGAAGATCAAGAGTGATTGGACTGCAAAAATAATTTCTCCAAAATCCCCTTCCTCGGCTCTCTCAAAAAAACCTGATGCTTCCTTACCCATGCCACTCGCCTGCTTCCCGATAACCCTAGCTCTCTCCCCCCAGCAAAAATCCCGATGCCCGTTTCTCCAAATCGTGATCTCGCCGCGCGGAATTTCATCCTCGCTCCCACTCGACATCCCCAAAAAACTGCTACGGCACGCCTCCCACTCAACATCATCTCGAGGCCACAATTGCTTGCCGCCGGCTTGTCAGTTTCATGCGACCGCCTCCACGACTCCCCACATCCTCACAGATCTACATTACGCAATGAAGAAGAACTCCAACTCCCAAATAGATGAACTCAAATTCAAAAATCGCGTATCTGTGCCACCAACATCAGAGCCCGAAGCAGCGTCGAGGGATCACAACAACATTGAGGGATTTCTGCCCTCATGGTTCTATTTCTTTTAACCCCTCTTTCTTCCCCTTTTCCTTTTCACTGCTGCATTTAAAATTTGCATTTTTGTGTTAAGCAAGCTAAATGACAACTCTCAACCGAAACCTGTAGCTTCTACCGGTAACCAACGTTTGCCAAAATTCGAGCGCCTACACTCAAAACACCCAAAAAAACTTCAGAGGAAGAAGCCCTCCTCGATGCGGCTGAAGGCCGCTGGGGGCGGGCGCAGCCCGCCGTTACAGCTATGTACTGTCGAGCTTGGTCGTAGGGGCGGAGGGACCCGTCGTGGGCGCGCGAAGCCAGCCGGGTGCTGGCGAAGCCCGCCATCACGGGCCGGGTACTGTGACGCGTAGCCATAGGGGCGGAGCCCCGTGTCGGGCACTCGTGTGTGTGTGTGTGTATATATATATCTTAATGAATTTTGGGTATTTTCTTACTCTTCAAGTTTCCCTGAACCATTGGAGGGGGAGTGGCTTGTGTTCTGAACACACCACTTGAAAATATCTCCCCATTATATGCCAAAAAAATATCCACCGTTAGATTAAATTCCCTCGACATCCGCCGACTTTTAAAAATAAAATAAGAAAAGAACCTTTGCTTTCCGCCTTCCCTACATATGCCCTGCAGCCTGCCATGCCTTGCTCAACTCATGAACTTCGCCACTCACAATCTCCTCTAAAAATCACCGTGTAGGAGCGAAAGGCACAAGGGCTTGGTTGGTGGAAAGCTTGAAGGTCCTTCATTTTAAAACCCCTCCAGCTTCCAGTAAGAAAGCCCCTCAAAGAGAACATTCATTAAGGCTCCGTTTGGGAGGACTTATTTTCATCGGTCAAGCGGTTACGACCGCATGAACCGGACCTTAAATTAAGGTCCGGTTCATGCGGTCGAATTTAAGGTCCGGTTCATGCGGTCGTAACCACTTGACCGGTGAAAATAAGTCCTCCCAAACGGAACCTAAATCAGGCATGTCACTCCAAAGAAAACTGTGCCCAAAAACAAAGCTCCAAATGAAGGGCTTGGTTGTTGGATTCTTAATTCCAATTTTTTTAATTATATGTATGTTTGCATGCAGGATTTCTCTCTATTGGATTTCAACAGAAGCTATGATTCATTCATCAAAACAATTTCCACTCCAAGCAATGAGAAATAGGTAATTGTATGATTTTAGTGTGAATGGAGGAGAATAACATATACTTTATATATATGTAGGAATAATTACCAAAACTACCTTTGGAAGTTAGCATAATTACAGATTGCACCCCTCTTATTATTGAAATTACAAAAACATTCCCTCAATGTTACAAAACCTAACATTTATCTCCCTGAAGGTTTCACAACATCTATGCTCAAAATACCCGCCTTGAAAATGTATTCTGAGGGGGTATTTTTGTGCATAGATGTTATGAAATGTGAACTTCAGGGAAGGTAAATGTTGGGTATTGTAATATTAGGGGGAGGTTTTTCTAATTTTAATAATAAGAGGGGTGCAATCTGTAAATTTTCAAACATGGAGGGGAGGTCCCAATAAATCCCCCTATGTATATATGTGTATATATATGTGTAGTATATATCATAGGAATTGTATTGAGTATGAGAGAGTATCCACACATTATGTATTAGTATTCTCTGCAGCTGCCGCAGCTTTTATACGTATGCCCGACCATCAGAGCTGTCTTGATGATAAATTAAATTATGAATATTTATCAACATTCCTCCAACTTAATTTATTCTCAGGTTCACCTTTATAATAGATAAGATGCAAAAAAAAACTTATATTAATTTTGATTCTTGAGTACACTTAATAGTTACATTTGCCTAATTTTGATTCTTGGAAAACCTCTCTTGAGGTATATGCTTGTAAGGATTGCCTTGTAATAGTTCTCTCTTGATTTTTTTGTTATTTTCTCTGTTCAGCCCTATTCCTTGACTTCGGCTCCGTTTGGCACACCGGTGGCGGTCATGAACGCGGTGCTTATGAACCATCGTTTTTGCATCGTTTGTGAACGTCCGACCTTGCCTAAGTAACTTCATCCATTTTTATGTTCAAAACTAGTTTTATTTTTTTGGGTCGGTGATCATAACCGTTGTCATGTCATTCATACATTTTATAATGGCGGGTTGCATTTTTTGTCCAAACTCACCAAATCAAAAAAGTTGTGCCAAACGGAACCTTCTTCTCTCGTGCTCTTATCGGGATGATGGAACGAGAAATATCCCTATGGTTTACAGCACCTTTGTTTTAAAAGAATTAAAATGATAATAATCATATTTTATCCAATCAAACTATAATTTTTACCAGCCCTAAACCCTAAACGCAGGAAGATTATCTGGCTGAATCCGTCAATCTTATTTTGTTTATTCTTCCTTTGTGACTTCTGGCTTCACGTATAAATAAATAAGTAAATAAATATTATATATATACATATATATACTTTTTAGTACCTATGAATACGTCAATCTTATTATCGTGACTTATTTGCTCCGAGAAGGTTAGACAAATGTAAATGTTATATCAAAATTTTATGTCAAACGTACATTCTATGACAATGATGTTTTTGTCCGATTTCACTGGAACAAATAAGCTGCAATAGGCCGCGCCAAATGCAACCTTAACCATCTGAAGTGTACGTTTGGAGCATGGAGGTGTTTTGCAGAAGTTGTGCATGCAAGAACAGGTTCAAACTTCTTGTGTATCTCTTGCTTGCAAGGGGTGGCTTCAACAAGTCGAATAATAATAAGAAAAAAAATTTAGGTGCATTGCATTTTTGACTATCAATAACTATTTGTTAAGTGCAAATCACTATTTTTAAAATTGAATATTAAAAAACAATTTTAAAAACATTTATAAATTTGACTAAATTGCAAGAAACGCACACATATTTGGTGGTCCAACTCAAAGACGACCCTTCTATGTGGTGACTGGCGCCTTTTGCCGTGGTGGTGGTGGTGGTGGTGGTGGTGGTGGTGGTTGTGGTGGTGGTGGTCGTAAATGCATGAATTAAACTGTCATTCGTTAAGAATTATCTAACAAACATCATCCTTTTGAACATAAAAGTGGATGAAATTCTGTAGGTTGTAACGCAACAGATGACAATTTAACCTCCGTGTTCATGACTGCCATCACCATGTCAAACGGAGCCCATACCTCCATCTCTCATACCACACGCCTCGCTGCGATAAATCGTTTCACTCGACTTTACACACCAACACTGGCAACACACCTTTAGCTAGCAGCTGCAAGTTCTCTCATATCTAACTAGCTACAATTTTTTATCCTTCTTTAGCTTTTTTCACTATTTCTTGATTTTTTTTATTAACAAATTGTGTGAAATATAGTGCTCGATCTAACAATAAGTTAGAGGAGGCATCTAATTATTTATTTCGAAATTTTCGAGCTTCCGCAGCAATTCGCCGCCCCAGCAACCCTCCGCATCTCCGCCCAAAATCGCGAGACCAGAGGATTCAAAATTGAATACTGCTGAAACATAAACAACATAATATTCTTAATATGAACTGAAAAAGTTGCTTAACTCACCTAAAACGTCTCTGATTACTATATACAAGAAGCCACCTCCTGGTGCAAAATACACATAATCCATGTACACAAACAGTGAGCACAACTTACATTATTGCTAATGCCTGTTTAATTAATGGGTGCTTTCCCAGCTAAGAAAGTTGTTGCTGCTGCTGCTGCTCTGTTAATGAAGTGGAGAAGGCCATTGATGGAGGTGTCTTCTTCTTCGGCGTGGATTTTGCGCGAGTTCCGGCACACAATAAAGTGACGGCCATCTGCGACTGATTCAGTGTGGCGTAGCTTTTGCACGGCTTAATCTTTTTCGTGTAGAGAAACTCCTCCTTTTTGGGAAGATCTTCCAAGGACTTCACCTCTGAAAGTGAGGTGAATGACTGGGACTTCCCTTGGTAGTATTTTGAGAGACCTTTCCTGTGAAAACAAAGGATGTATTCCTTCAAAACCTGATTTGACTAGATCCAATTTGTTATTGTTGTATTTTTAATCAAATTAGAAATAGAAAAAACAAGTTTTCTTTAATGCTACCAGTCAAATTTTAATTTCCTTAAGCCTGCCGCGTCCTTGCAAATCATAACAATCATCATTGAATAGGTGGAAAATAGTCATATTTTAGACTGTCATTATCTTTGGGCTGTCAATATTCATATAGGGGCTGTCAATATAAACACCCTTTTTTAAGCTGCTCAACATATGACACCATTAAATCAGGAAGGGCGACTAATTATGTTACAGCACTAGAGAGTATTGGCTTGGCCCTTCATTGAATAGGTGGAAAATACATCACTATGGGAAAATGTGGGATGATCTCACTCATTGACTCAAACTTTCATGTTGAACAACTTTGATTCCTCCTTGACTCTTAACTCAGTAATAAGTGGAACAGAGCCAATGGTCTGACTGTGTGATTGACTACCTCTGTTCGAACATAAAATGGATGAAGTTCCTTACGTGGGGTGTTAACGAATGACAATTTAACACCCATGTTCATGACCGCTGCCGCCGTGCCAAACGGAGCCTATATTTATGCTACTTATGGTTCGTACGAGTCTTAGTGTCTTCAACCATGGTTAAACAAACTTGAAGAGTGGGTGAATCTCATAACAACTTTACATGATTTTGTGTGCTCTTGGTACATGATAAATGATGTCAAAAAGAACTTCCATTTGAGAGGGAACAATGGATGATGTGAGAAGCAAAAAACATAAGAGGGAGATGGTTAAGTTACTTGTTGGGATTAGTTTAATTCCATACTAAAAATATTGAAAGGTTTCTCAATCCAATTTATATTTCACATGCCTACAAAACATAAACGGTTCAATAGAACTAACATAGCGTGCGTGTGTGTGTAAAAGAAGATGCGCTCGTATTCACAAGATTTCGACTCTAGTCGTGTGGACATGTATATACTACAAAAGAAACACCTTTAGCAACCAATAAATTTGTTACAGTACAAAGTAAATTTTGTTGCAGTGAGTAATTGTAACAAATATACTATTTGCAGTCTCCATTCTCTAAAGCTAGATGCCAATATGTGTAACTAATTTTCTCTGTCCTTAAAAATATAATAGTAGTAGTAACAAAACTATTTGTACCCTCACTAAATTTACCGGGACCTCCCCTCGAAGTTTGTGTAATTACAGCTTGCACCCCTTTAACTTTCAAAATTACAATTACCTCAAAAAGATCCCCCCTGAAGATTTACTCCAAAGGGGCTATTTTTGTGCATGGATGTTATGAAATGTAAACATTGAGTAGAGGTTTTCGTAACTTTGAAAGTTAGAGGGGTGCGAGCTGTAATTATTCAAACTTCACGGGGAGGTCCCCGTAAATAACCCCTAACAATTAAATAAATAATATTTTTGATAGATATTGAAGTAGGATTGTGTTTTGTATTGGATTTTCTTCATTTTTTATATAAAAATAAATTTAGTATGTACAACGGATAAGACTTATTTCTTATGTATTATTATGCTATAACTATACATCCTTTTAGTCATCCCACACTAGCCATGGAAAAAAGTCTCTCCATCCACTTATAAATAATGCAATATGTCCTCTTATTTATTTAGTGAATAAGATTGAGAGGTCTCTCTTATCGCTAATTTTATCATGGTATCTTTTACGGCCCACGCCACATGGACTAGGCCCCAGGCAGGTTGGTTCCTTCTGGGCAATTCCCAGCACCGTAACAGGGCCGCGCTCCATACACCCCAACCCGTCTTCGGCAAGTCGAACCAGTTGGTGATGAGAGATCATGGAAGTTCTCTTATCGAGGGGGTTCTGGGATCGAATCCCGGCCTCAACTTCCCACCGCCAAGGTTAAATAGATGCGGAGACGGATTGAGGTGTATGGGTCGCGGTTACAGCGCTGGGAATTGCCCAAGAGGAACCAGTCTGCCCAGGGCCCAGTACCTGTGGCGTGGGTTGTAATAGTATCAAAGCAAGCGAACCTCTTCATCACAACTCTCTCGTTGAGGCTCACTCATCTAGCCAGTCTCGATGACTCGATCTTCTTTTCGACAGTCGACGAGACCATTCTCCTTCTCGCGATAATTTTCTCGGATCAACGATGCTTTTGCTTGTTTTTGTTCAATAACGTTCTTTGACTCGTCAACATCTCCTCTATATCGACAATAGCACCCTGTTTCGTCAACATCGTCCTCTGTATCGTCAACATCGTCAAGCTTCAGCACGTGTTCTCGATAAAGCTTGACCTCCATTATTTTGCTTGTGTTCTCGTCTCGCCAAGATCTACGAAGTTGACAACACGATTTCCTCACTAGTTCTTTCTTGAAGTGTATTCTTTTTTAATCATGCTTGACCTTGTCAACATCATCATTTACCAGTCTCAACGAAGTCACTCAATCTTCTTCTCGCCTTGCCAGGATTGAAGAAACACAAACTCATCACAGCAGCCTCGACAACATATTTTTTCCTCTTAGTCCTCGTCAAGCTCGGTCTTGACTAAGCTACTTTCTTAATGACAACAACTTACGCCTCCTCTCCATCCACTATCTCGACTTCTTTTCTCACTTCCCCCTATAAGCACAAGGAAGAGCTCAGGATAATGACCATCTCCCAGAATGGGATGAAAAGCTTTGTTGAATACGTCCATTCGGTGCGCAGGATACTCCAAACCATATGACCAGGGAAACACCAACCGAGCCTACTAAGATAAGGCTACGAGATGATGTTCATGTTCAGTCCTGACTGGTGAACTCTATAGATGGCAACCCATATAAGATGGCGATGCACCACGAGATAGTCAAGCTATATAGGACAAGCTGAAGTTCTTCTATTTCGGGAAGGAAAGTCTCCAACGTAAGTTTGACTTATTTCGAGGTGTTTAGAATATTGAGCCAGGACAAGGAGGTGATATGATATCATTTGTGACCTAGTATAAAGCCCTGATTAGAGATCTTTGAATAAGGTAGTAGGTATTGCTCTAATGAAGGTTAGAGTCCCACCATACTTACAGTGTTCGAGCAAATGTGTTGTCAACTCCCACAATTCTTTTTTTATCCAGCGCCCGCTCATTGGTATTGAAGGTCACTCCTCTTGTCGATATCTCCATACCTTCATCTCCTGCATTTCTCCAACAGCATATTGGATGTCCCACTGCTACAGGTCACGAGCGAGATTATGATAGATTTCGCGTATGTGAAGGGCAAGATGGTCGTAGTCAACCTCGGGGGAAGACAACCATAGAAAGAGAGTTTCCTCAGGGCATTGCACCCACATGTACACCTACTATGGTGGAGATGGCATGGTTCGAAAGTATGGGTGTCCTTCATAGAATTATCAGATCCTCGACCAAATTTTGCTCCCACAATTAACTCCCCCATCACATCATGACTCGGGATTTATGTATTCATAAATGACTTACGGAATCTTCATGGGATGCTTATTCAATCTTTAGGGTCTATCTCACCGGTATCTAATGAAGGCATATCATGTCTTTCTCATAATTCATCTTGAATAATGAATTTTAGGGCCACAAACCATATTACTGCTTAGATGCCCATGACGTACACAAACATGGTTTTTCCCAAAGTCCACTATAGTAGCCAATGGAGAGATCACCCTGATTCACGGATTTAGTGAAGCATCCCTTACCCTACATTTTCTAATTATGTACTTCATGTACCACCGGTGGTCCTCCTAAACATCCCATACCTATTTTCATCATTTAGGGTTTTCCGGCGATTGCCAGAAAACGTCTCCGGTGACCACCACCACTGGAAGCCGCCGTCGGTCACTCCCAACCCTCCACCAACCGGCCACCACCCCACCCCTCTACAACCACCTCTCCGCTACCTTCAAAACCACTCATTATCCATTCCCTTTATTTAGGAACCACTTCCTAAATCTAAGCCACACTTTCCTCCTAACTGCCCTCCCCACCAATCTGCTGAACCCAGTACCCATAACCCCCCCCCCCCCCCCCCCCCCCCCCCCCCAGTTCCAGTCCCCACATTCTCTAGTAAGAAACAACTGCCCATTTCCTCTACATAACTACTCTCCCACTCCGCCTCTAACTGCTGGCTGAAACTCACTTGTTTTCCCACTCCCAATCTCACGTGATCCCCCAAATTGCTGGATCCACCATCTGCTGCCATCAACTGCAGCCTCCCCTCTCAATTGAATCCAGTAAACTGCAGTCCAATCTCACTTGATCCACCACCCTCTGCCATCACCCAGTATCCCAAAGCCTCCCCGGAATTGCTGCCTGAGTGTTGTGCAGCCACCCCACAGCCATCCTAAGCTCCATCCAAGCCTCCGCACCTTCCATACATCTACCCTCATCCCCTCAATTGCTGTTCAGGCCTCCAGCAAAGCTCCGGCCAAGCCTCCACACCTTCCACTCTCAATCTCTACCCTAGTTTCCTTGTATTGAACCTCCCTCAGATTCTTCTCATCTCCTTCCCGAGTTCACATTTTTTTTCCATTTAGATTCTTCCTGTACGAGCTTTCATTAGTATAATTTTCTTAGGGTTTATGAATTGCAACATAATATAAACACACATAAAAACTTATAATCTATAATAAATAGATTAACAAACAAACAATTATTACGCCTTTTCTAAACCCTGGAATCATTCATACTCATGTCACCTTGAATTTTCTTTCATTTCGGAATGGATTCGAAATCATCATCTCGGAAATTAAGATCTAAGTAGATCCAATTAAAGAGTGTTTAACAAACTACACTGTTGCATAAAACCTAAACCCTAATGTGAAGAAGCATAGCAAGAACAAATCCATGAGAATACAGAGCTTAAAGGAGGAAAACACACACTTGAGAGGGAGCTGGCCGGCGAGGGAGGAGAAATCATAGAGCGGGCTCTTTGAATCGAAGCGCGACGAAGCCGTGGAAGTTGGATGATGTCTGCGAGGTGATGGAGCGTAGTCGGAGATGTCGGATTCGCCGCCGGAGCCGGAGTTTTCTCCGATATCTTCGTCGTCGGCGACCCGATCTGAGGATTTGATCTCGCATTTATACATCTTCTCTCAACTATTTCGCCCGCTATAATTTTTGCTTGCAGAGGAGACGACGAACTAACGAAGGATAAAGGAGATCGGAGTCGGCGCGCTACTGCAGGCTCTTAAGGCTGTTAATAGGCTCTGTTTGGGGACTTATTTTCACTACTCAAGCCGTTACGACCGCATGTATCTGACCTTAAGAAACCGTTTGACTGGTGAAAATAAGTTCGCTCGAAAGGAGCATAAGTCATAACACCTTAATACTCAAGTTTGGCACTATAAAGCCCCTTTGGCGGGGCGGATCTGCGCCGGTCGTGCCGACGGCATCGCCGGGCCATGACTGCCCGGCATTTGGCGGGGTCGCGAACGGGCGGTGGGGAACCTCCCCTCCACTAAGGTTTCGTTTGGCACGGTGGTGGCAATCGTAAACGAATGGTTTAAAATGTCATTCAATAAGGATCGCCTAACAAACATCATCTGTTTGAACATGAAAGTGGATGAAGTTTCTTAGAGCATTAACAAATGACAATTTAACCCGCATGGGCATGACTACCGTCACAAT
Organism: Platanthera guangdongensis; assembly: GCA_039583875.1. Taxonomy (NCBI): domain Eukaryota; kingdom Viridiplantae; phylum Streptophyta; class Magnoliopsida; order Asparagales; family Orchidaceae; genus Platanthera; species Platanthera guangdongensis. Next base: position 164,319,822 of record CM077167.1, read on the forward strand.
CATGCCAAACAGGAGCCTAAATTTTTGTGGAGTCGTCGCGGGAACTGTGATTGCAATTGCACGTAGTCGACAAAATCCGTGACGAAAGGAGCCCTAAAGGCTAAACCTTAAATCATAAACCCTAAATCCTAAGCCCCTTTGACGGGACGGATGAATTATATCATTCGTAGCAGCTATCTTTTATTGTATTTTTAGGAATTTATTTATATTATTGGTAGTTGGGTTACTTGGGTACTTGCTTATTTTTATTATTTTAACAATGAAATTAAAAATAATTGTTTTTTACAATAATTTATGTAATAAAATGAAATCAAGTAATTAAAAATAATTCAATAATGGTGAAGAAAATAATGATTGAGAAGTATCGTTTGAATGTGAAAATTATGGGGTAATTCGCAAAATGCACTCTATAAATATCGATTTTTGGCAAAATGTATCCGAAAATTTAAAATTGACAAAATGCATCCCCAAAAGTAAGTTTTCTTGGCAATGTGTGCACTCTAAGGTGCACATTGCCAAAAAAATCTACTTTGGAGGGTGCATTTTGCCAATTTTAAACTTTTGGAATGCATTTTGTCAAAAGCCGATATTTCAAGAGTGCACTTTGTAAATTACCCTAAAAATTACTTAGATGATTTATATGATCTTTGATTCATATATTTCTTCTGTCAAATTCTTTTAGCCCGAGGAGATTTAAGGATTACATCGACTTCTCTTTCGAGCAAATCAAGGACTAAGCATTAGGTTGAATGATTGAAATCTCTCCCTAATCAAAACCCATAAATCTTGTTTTATCTCTGTTAGGCTCTGTTTGGCGCAGTGGTAGCAATCGTAAATGCATGGGTTAAATCGTCATTCACCTAACAAATATCATCCCTTTCAACATAAAAGTGGATGAAATTTCTTAGATGGGCATTAAGAAATGACAAGTTAACCCCCATGTTTAAGACTGCCACCACCGTGCCAAACGGATACGACCGAATGAACCGGACCTTAGAATAAGAATATATGCTGCTGCCTAGCAGTCTTCGAGGCCACTTTCAAGGACGTCGACGAGGCCAAATCCCATATCAATTCTTCTCATAGAAGATGATAATAAGAGGAGAATTTATCAATCGAGACCATCGGCAATGGTCCCGCCATTGTTGCCGTCGCCTTGCCCACCTCTTCAAGCTTTCAGACAATGCCTAACAAACAAAATTACTCGGGTTTAGGGCATTTCCAGGACTTCCTGAAATAATTCCACACTGCCAGAAGTGATGGCGACCGTAAACGCGCGGGTTAAACCGACATTCGTTAAGGATCACCTAACAAACATCTTTTGTTTGAACGTAAAAGTAGATGAAGTTCTTTAGGATGGGCATTGACGAATGACAATTTAACCCCCATGTTCATGACCACGGCCACCACCATGCCAAACGGAGCGAAAGCAATTGAACCAGAATTTCGACAAGGGTGAGAACGAGGGACGATGGAGCGTGCAGTTAGGATTTTTATTTAGGGTTTGTTTGGCGTGATGGCGGCTGTCGTGAACATGGTCGTCATGAATCATCATTCCTAAACAACATCCTACCCTACCTAATGAAATTCATGCATTTTATGCTCAAAATTAGTTTATTTTGGGTGTTGTTATTAGCAAACTCATTTTGACTGTTAGCAAATCATTACTACTAACAAATTATAAAATTTCAAAATGTCTAATCGAAAATGAAATGATTACTACCAAATCACTCAAAAAAATTTAAAAAAAAACTCCCAAAAATTAGTGTTTGCTACACAATAAAATTTAAAAAAACAAGTCAAATGCCTTAATTTCTACACACAGACAAAAATAACCAACGTTGAATTAAATCATTGCTACATTGTAGAGGATGAATGTTATAGACCAATCTTCATTGAGTGCAAGAAAAACTTAAGGCAAGGTGAATTCCTGAAACAAATAACATTGTAAAATTTGATTTTAGAACAAAATGATAAGAACATCATGGATGAAATAATTTGGATATCAAAAGAAAAATAAGAATTTTTGAAAAAAACTGAAAACTGCTGGAATGCTTGCGTTGGTCGGCCTATAAAACGCAACAGAGCATCCTTGTTTTCTGTCGACCTGTAAAATGCAATAGGATATAGATCCAGACAACATGAAGACAGGTAAACAGAGAAGGAATCAGGCAGCAACAACAAAACGGAAGCATTCAGGCGAGCAACATACCGATGGCGGGGGGAGAGAGAGCTCGACGGACCGCAGGCGGAGAGACCTCGACGGGCGACATGCAAAGAGACCTCGATAGGCACCGGCAACGGAGAGAACTCGACAGGCACCGACGGGAAGGAGAACATGCGGCTGGAAGCATGTAAGGATAACATCGGGAGAGAACTGAAGGAGACGGCCCCTCTCCACAGTGGCGCAAGAAATCTGCGGAAGAGGCCGGGGCGAAAGAAAATTTCAGATAGCGAGACAGGAAGATATGCGACTTCTAGGACACGATTCAGGTTTTAACAAGGATTTGCTAGTAGCATTTTTATAGTTTAATAAAACAAGGCAAAAAATCATGAATTGGATATATTATAATTTGCTAGCATCTATTTATGATTTGCTAATAACAGTACCTTTTATTTTCTTGATAAAAGTGATAACCATTATAGCCATTTCTGAGGTGATATTTATAAAATTCCCACGCAATTTTGAGAATTACCAAGAAGACTTTAGACATTACTCGAAATCAATGTTATTATTATTATTAGATTAGCTTGAAAAGTTGAAATGAATAAAGAAAGAAATATAAAAAAGTGAACAGGGCATGAAGAAAGAAGGGGGGTGCCGTGTTGTCCACGCAATCAAGTTTGCAAGACTTTTTTTTCCGGAAAAAACAACACCAACATTTATTCATACGCGTCCCCATCACCAACCACTCACCTCGTTCAGCAGTCTGCTGATCCCCCATCACTAAGGTTTCATTTGGTTCGACATTTTGGGGGCAAACGCCGCCAGAAGGCGGGTAACCGCCCCCAAAAGTTCCGTTTGAAGAAACCACCTCCCCTCCCTCCGATTCAAACACTCCGTTTCGACCCGCCGGATCGATCCACCACCGCCAAACCAAATGAAGCCTAAGGCTCTATTTATTTTAGCGTTTTGTAGCTTTGTTTTGAACAAATGCTTTCGGAAGGAGAGTAAACAAATAAATCTCCAACAGCATTTACTACGTTTCCACCCGGCCGCCTTGAGAAACGTCCCAAAAAATTCTGTTTGGAACAGTCACTTACATCCCCGGTTCAAACACTCCGTTTCCTCCCGCCGGATCCATCCGCCACCGCCGAACCAAATGGAGCCTAACTCATTTTCCATCACTTTAAATTAATAATAATAAACTGAAGATCTATAATAATGGCTACTCGCACTCATAAAAACAATTAAATTTTAATACACTTGAATACATTAAGCTGGGAATATATAAGTTCTCTTTAGCACACCGTTTGACTCCGTTCCAGTTTCAAGTTTCAGTTTCAAGTTAGAAGAAACTGGAGCGGTGGCATCGCTCGAGAACCGTTTTAAACTCCGTTACGATTTCAAACCAGAACAATGGTGCTGTTTTGAACTTGACCGTAGTAGGTTGCTTCATTCTCCCTTTTAAAAGAGTAAGAGTCAACTATGAAACTGAAATGGAGCAAAGCAAGGAGGGTGCCCTAAACACGGCCATAGGGTTCATTTGGATTACGAATCGGACATTACCCTAAACTGGAGCAGAAGTCACCATAGGATTACGAATCGGACATTACCGCAGCTGTCGTGAAGCTTTGCAGCAACAAAAGCCACTGCCCGCGCGCTCACATTGATAAGAATCTCTCAGGAGGCACCTGAATTTGACTGAATTTGAAGCCGAATCAAAAATGACTCAATTTGAATCAATTTAATTTCACTCAAATTTCAATTTGAAGGCTGTCCTAAATCATTGGAAATATAATTAAAAATATTATGTAATTATTATTATATTCTTATTTAAAATTTTAAACACAAATTTGAACATAAATAAAAAAAATAAAAACTTTAAGAATTTAATATACTAAATTTATATAAGACAATTTATTAATAGCACCCGTGAAATCACAATTATCAGCCATTTCAATGTGTTATTTTGATCTCTTTTAGGCTCTATTAGCCAATAGAGATTCTATTAGCCAATTATGAATAAAAGGAAAAACTGCTCAAATTTGAGCCAGCTTAAAACCCATGCAGAACATCTCCCACAGGCCAACCACAGGGACTAGGCCCCAGGCAGGTTGGTTCCTTCTGGGCAATTCCCAGCACCGTAACAGGGTCGCGCTCCATACACCCCAACCCGTCTTCGGCAAGTCGAACAGTTGGTGATCGAATCCCGGCCTCAACTTCCCACCGCCAAGGTTAAACAGATGCGGAGATGGATTGAGGTGTATGGGTCGCAGTTACAGCGCTGGGAATTGCCCATGAAGAACCAGTCTGCCCAGGGCCCAATACCTGTGGCGTGGGTTGTAATAGTATCAAAGCAAGCGAACCTCTTCATCAAACTCTCTCGCTGAGGCTCATCATCTAGCCAGTCTCGATGATCTTCTTCTCGACAATCGACGAGACCATTCTCCTTCTCGCGATTATTTTCTCAGATCAAGAAGCTTCTGCTTGATTTTGTTCAATAACGTTCTCTGACTCGTCAACATCTCCTCTATATCGACAATAGCGCCCTGTCTCGTCAACATCGTCCTCTGTCTCGTCAACATCGTCAAGCTTCAGCACGTGTTCTCGATAAAGCTTGATCTCCATTATTTTGCTCGTGTTCTCGTCTCGCCAAGATCTACGAAGTTGACAACACGATTTCCTCACTAGTTCTTTCTTGAAGTGTATTCTTTTTTAATCATGCTTGACCTTGTCAACATCATCGTTTACTAGTCTCAACGAAGTCACTCAATCTTGTTCTCGCCTTGCCAGGATTGAAGAAACACAAACTCATCACGCCAGCCTTGACAACATAATTTTTCCTCTTAGTCCTCGTCAAGCTCGGTCTTGACTAAGCTACTTTCTTAATGACAACAACTTACGCCTCCTCTTCATCCACTATCTCGACTTCTTTTCTCACTTCCCCCTATAAGCACAAGGAAGACCTCAGGATTATGACTATCTCCCAGAATGGGATGAAAAGCTTTGTTGAATACGTTCATTTGGTGCGCAGGATACTCCAAACCATATGACCAGGGAAACACCAACCGAGCCTACTAAGATAAGGCTACGAGATGATGTTCATGTTCAGTCCTGACTAGTGAACTCTATAGATGGAAACCCATATAGGGACGGCGATGCACAACGAGATAGTCAAGCTATATAGGACGAGCTGAAGTTCTTCTATTTCGGGAAGAAAAGTCTCCAACGTAAGTTTGACTTATTTCGAGGTGTTTAGACTATTGAGCCAGGACAAGGAGGTGATATGATATCATTTGTGACCTAGTATAAAGCCCTGATTAGAGATCTTTGAATAAGGTAGTAGGTACTGCTCTAATGAAGGTTAGAGTCCCACCATACTTACATAGTGTTCGAGCAAATATGTTGTCAACTCCCACAATTCTTTTTTTATCCGGCGCCCGCTCATTGGTATTGAAGGTCACTCCTCTTGTCGATCTCTCCATACCTTCATCTCCTGCATTTCTCCAACAGCATATTGGATGTCCCACTGCTACAGGTCACGAGCGAGATTATGATAGATTTCGCGTATGTGAAGGGCAAGATGGTCGTAGTCAACCTCGGGGGAAGACAACCATAGAAAGAGAGTTTCCTCAGGGCATTGCACCCACATGTACACCTACTATGGTGGAGATGGCATGGTTCGAAAGTATGGGTGTCCTTCATAGAATTATCAGATCCTCGACCAAATTTTGCTCCCACAATTAACTCCCCCATCACATCATGACTCGGGATTTATGTATTCATAAATGACTTACGGAATCTTCATGGGATGCTTATTCAATCTTTAGGGTCTATCTCACCGGTATCTAATGAAGGCATATCATGTCTTTCTCATAATTCATCTTGAATAATGGATTTTGGGGCCACAAACCATATTACTGCTTAGATGCCCATGAGGTACACAAATATTTTTTTTTCCAAAGTCCATTATAGTAGCCAATGGAGAGATCACCCTGATTCGCGGATTTAGTGAAGCATCCCTTACCCTACATTTTTTAATTATGTACTTCATGTACCACCGGTGGTCCTCCTAAACATCCCATACCTATTTTCATCATTTAGGGTTTTTCCGGCGATTGCCAGAAAACGTCTCTGATGACCACCACCACTGGAAGCCGCCATCAGTCACCCCCAACCCTCCACCAACCGGCCACCACCCCACCCCTGTACAACCACCTCCCAACTAACTTCAAAACCACTCATTATCCATTCCCTTTTATTTAGGAACCACTTCCTAAATCTAAGCCACACTTTCCTCCTAACTGCCCTCCCCACCAATCTGCTGAACCCAGTACCCATAATCCCCCCCCCCCCCCCAGTTCCAGTCCCCACATTCTCTAGTAAGAAACAACTGCCCATTTCCTCTACATAACTACTCTCCCACTCCGCCTCTAACTGCTGGCTGAAACTCACTTGTTTTCCCACTCCCAATCTCGCATGGTCCCCCGAATTGCTGGATCCACCATCTGCTGCCATCAACTGCAGCCTCCCCTGTCAATTGAATCCAGTAAACTGCAGTCCCATCTCACTTGATCCACCACCCTCAACCCTAAACCCAGTATCCCAAAGCCTCCCCGGAATTGCTGCCTGAGTGTTGTGCAGCCACCCCACAGCCATCCTAAGCTCCATCCAAGCCTCCGCACCTTCCATACATCTACCCTCATCCCCTCAATTGCAGTTCAGGCCTCCAGCAAAGCTCCGGCCAAGCCTCCACACTTCCACTCTCAATCTCTACCCTAGTTTCCTTGTATTGAACCTCCCTCAGATTCTTCTCATCTCCTTCCCGAGTTCACATTTTTTTTTCCATTTAGATTCTTCCTGTACGAGCTTTCATTAGTATAATTTTCTTAGGGTTTATGAATTGCAACATAATATAAACACACATATAAACTTATAATCTATAATAAATAGATTAACAACCAAACAATTATTACGCCTTTTCTAAACCCTGGAATCATTCATACTCATGTCACCTTGATTTTTCTTTCATTTCGGAATGGATTCGAAATCATCATCTCGGAAATTAAGATCTAAGTAGATCCAATTAAAGAGTGTTTAACAAACTACACTGTTGCATAAAACCTAAACCCTAATGTGAAGAAGCATAGCAAGAACAAATCCATGAGAATACAGAGCTTAAAGGAGGAAAACACACACTTGAGAGGGAGCTGGCCGGCGAGGGAGGAGAAATCATAGAGCGGGCTCTTTGAATCGAAGCGCGACGAAGCCGTGGAAGTTGGATGATGTCTGCGAGGTGATGGAGCGTAGTCGGAGATGTCGGATTCGCCGCCGGAGCCGGAGTTTTCTCCGATATCTTCGTCGTCGGCGACCCGATCTGAGGATTTGATCTCGCATTTATACATCTTCTCTCAACTATTTCGCCCGCTATAATTTTTGCTTGCAGAGGAGACGACGAACTAACAAGGATAAAGGAGATCGGAGTCGGCGCGCTACTGCAGCTCTTAAGGCTGTTAAGGCTCTGTTTGGGAGACTTATTTTCACTACTCAAGTCGTTACGACCGCATGTATCTGATCTTAAGTAACCGTCCGCATGTATCTGACCTTAAGAAACCGTTTGACTGGTGAAAATAAGTTCGCTCGAAGGAAGCATAAGTCATAACACCTTAATACTCAAGTTTGGCACTATAAAGCCCCTTTGGCGGGGCGGATCTGCGCCGGTCGTGCCGACGGTATCGCCTGGCCGTGACCGCCCGGCATTTGGCGGGGTCGCGAACGGGCGGTGGGGAACCTCCCCTCCACTAAGGTTTCGTTTGGCACGGTGGTGGCAATCGTAAACGAATGGTTTAAAATGTCATTCAATAAGGATCGCCTAACAAACATCATCTGTTTGAACATGAAAGCGGATGAAGTTTCTTAGGTGAGCATTAACAAATGACAATTTAACCCGCATGCTCATGACCACCGTCACCATCATGCCAAACGGAGCCTAAATTTCTGTGGAGTCGTCGCGGGAACCGTGATTGCGATTGCACGTAGTCGATGAAATCCGTGATGAAAGGAGCCCTAAAGGCTAAACCTTAAATCATAAACCTAAATCCTAAGCCCTTTTGGGGGGGACGGATGAATTTATCATTCATAGCAGCTATCTTTTTTTGTATTTTTAGGGATTTATTTGTATTATTGGTAGTTTGGTACTTGCTTATTTTTTATTATTTTAACAATGAAATTAAAAATAATTGTTTTTTACAATAATTTATGTAATAAAATGAAATCAAGTAATTAAAAATAATTCAATAATGGTGAAGAAAATAATGATTGAGAAGTATGTTTGAATGTAAAAATTATGGGGTAATTCGCAAAATGCACTCTATAAATATCGATTTTTGGCAAAATGTATCCCGAAAATTTAAAATTGACAAAATGCATCCCCAAAAGTAAGTTTTTTGGCAATGTGTGCACTCTAAGGTGCACATTGCCAAAAAAAATCTACTTTGGAGGGTGCATTTGCCAATTTTAAACTTTTGGAATGCATTTTGTCAAAAGCCGATATTTCAAGAGTGCACTTTGCCAATTACCCTAAAAATTGCTTAAATGATTTATATGATCTTTGATTCATATATTTCTTTTGTCAAATTCTTTTAGCCCGGGAAAGTTTAAGGATTACATCGACTTCCCTTTCGAGCAAATCAAGGACTAAGCTTAGGTTGAATGATTGAAATCTCTCCCTAATCAAAACCCATAAATCTTGTTTTACCTCGGTTAGGCTCTGTTTGGCGCAGTGGTAGCAATCGTAAATGCATGGGTTAAATCGTCATTCACCTAACAAATATCATCCCTTTCAACATAAAAGTGGATGAAATTTCTTAGATGGGCATTAAGAAATGACAAGTTAACCCTCATGTTTAAGACTGCCACCACCGTGCCAAACGGATACGACCGAATGAACCGGACCTTAGAATAAGGATATATGCTGCTGCCTAGCAGTCTTCGAGGCCACTTTCAAGGACGTCGACCAGGCCAAATCCCATATCAATTCTTCTCATAGAAGATGATAATAAGAGGAGAATTTATCAATCGAGACCATCGGCAATGGTCCTGCCATTGTTGTCGTCGCCTTGCCCACCTCTTCAAGCTTTCAGACAATGCCTAACAAACAAAATTACTCAGGTTTAGGGCATTTCCAGGACTTCCTGAAATAATTCCACACTGCCAGAAGTGATGGCGACCGTAAACGCGCGGGTTAAACCGACATTCGTTAAGGATCACCTAACAAACATCTTTTGTTTGAACGTAAAAGTAGATGAAGTTCTTTAGGATGGGCATTGACGAATGACAATTTAACCCCCATGTTCATGACCACGGCCACCACCATGCCAAACGGAGCGAAAGCAATTGAACCAGAATTTCGACAAGGGTGAGAACGAGGGACGATGGAGCGTGCAGTTAGGATTTTTATTTAGGGTTTGTTTGGCGTGATGGCGGCTGTCGTGAACATGGTCGTCATGAATCATCATTCCTAAACAACATCCTACCCTACCTAATGAAATTCATGCATTTTATGCTCAAAATTAGTTTATTTTGGGTGTTGTTATTAGCAAACTCATTTTGACTGTTAGCAAATCATTACTACTAACAAATTATAAAATTTCAAAATGTCTAATCGAAAATGAAATGATTACTACCAAATCACTCAAAAAAATTTAAAAAAAAACTCCCAAAAATTAGTGTTTGCTACACAATAAAATTTAAAAAAACAAGTCAAATGCCTTAATTTCTACACACAGACAAAAATAACCAACGTTGAATTAAATCATTGCTACATTGTAGAGGATGAATGTTATAGACCAATCTTCATTGAGTGCAAGAAAAACTTAAGGCAAGGTGAATTCCTGAAACAAATAACATTGTAAAATTTGATTTTAGAACAAAATGATAAGAACATCATGGATGAAATAATTTGGATATCAAAAGAAAAATAAGAATTTTTTGAAAAAACTGAAAACTGCTGGAATGCTTGCGTTGGTCGGCCTATAAAACGCAACAGAGCATCCTTGTTTTCTGTCGACCTGTAAAATGCAATAGGATATAGATCCAGACAACATGAAGACAGGTAAACAGAGAAGGAATCAGGCAGCAACAACAAAACGGAAGCATTCAGGCGAGCAACATACCGATGGCGGGGGGAGAGAGAGCTCGACGGACCGCAGGCGGAGAGACCTCGACGGGCGACATGCAAAGAGACCTCGATAGGCACCGGCAACGGAGAGAACTCGACAGGCACCGACGGGAAGGAGAACATGCGGCTGGAAGCATGTAAGGATAACATCGGGAGAGAACTGAAGGAGACGGCCCCTCTCCACAGTGGCGCAAGAAATCTGCGGAAGAGGCCGGGGCGAAAGAAAATTTCAGATAGCGAGACAGGAAGATATGCGACTTCTAGGACACGATTCAGGTTTTAACAAGGATTTGCTAGTAGCATTTTTATAGTTTAATAAAACAAGGCAAAAAATCATGAATTGGATATATTATAATTTGCTAGCATCTATTTATGATTTGCTAATAACAGTACCTTTTATTTTCTTGATAAAAGTGATAACCATTATAGCCATTTCTGAGGTGATATTTATAAAATTCCCACGCAATTTTGAGAATTACCAAGAAGACTTTAGACATTACTCGAAATCAATGTTATTATTATTATTAGATTAGCTTGAAAAGTTGAAATGAATAAAGAAAGAAATATAAAAAAGTGAACAGGGCATGAAGAAAGAAGGGGGGTGCCGTGTTGTCCACGCAATCAAATTTGCAAGACTTTTTTTCCGGAAAAAACAACAACATTTATTCATACGCGTCCCCATCACCAACCACTCACCTCGTTCAGCAGTCTGCTGATCCCCCATCACTAAGGTTTCATTTGGTTCGACATTTTGGGGGCAAACGCCGCCAGAAGGCGGGTAACCGCCCCCAAAAGTTCCGTTTGAAGAAACCACCTCCCCTCCCTCCGATTCAAACACTCCGTTTCGACCCGCCGGATCGATCCACCACCGCCAAACCAAATGAAGCCTAAGGCTCTATTTATTTTAGCGTTTTGTAGCTTTGTTTTGAACAAATGCTTTCGGAAGGAGAGTAAACAAATAAATCTCCAACAGCATTTACTACGTTTCCACCCGGCCGCCTTGAGAAACGTCCCAAAAAATTCTGTTTGGAACAGTCACTTACATCCCCGGTTCAAACACTCCGTTTCCTCCCGCCGGATCCATCCGCCACCGCCGAACCAAATGGAGCCTAACTCATTTTCCATCACTTTAAATTAATAATAATAAACTGAAGATCTATAATAATGGCTACTCGCACTCATAAAAACAATTAAAATTTTAAAACACTTGAATTCATTAAACTGGGAATATATAAGTTCTCTTTAGCACACCGTTTTGGCTCCGTTCCAGTTTCTCAAGTTTCAGTTTCAAGTTAGAAGAAACTGGAGCGGTGGCATCGCTCGAGAACCCGTTTTAAACTCCGTTACGATTTCAAACCAGAACAATGGTGCTGTTTTGAACTTGACCGTAGTAGGTTGCTTCATTCTCCCTTTTAAAAGAGTAAGAGTCAACTATGAAACTGAAATGGAGCAAAGCAAGGAGGGTGCCCTAAACACGGCCATAGGGTTCATTTGGATTACGAATCGGACATTACCCTAAACTGGAGCAGAAGTCACCATAGGATTACGAATCGGACATTACCGCAGCTGTCGTGAAGCTTTGCAGCAACAAAAGCCACTGCCCGCGCGCTCACATTGATAAGAATCTCTCAGGAGGCACCTGAATTTTGACTGAATTTGAAGCCGAATCAAAAATGACTCAATTTGAATCAATTTAATTTCACTCAAATTCAATTTGAAGGCTGTCCTAAATCATTGGAAATATAATTAAAAATATTATGTAATTATTATTATATTCTTATTTAAAATTTAAATAAAAAAAATAAAAACTTTAAGAATTTAATATACTAAATTTATATAAGACAATATTAATAGCACCCGTGAAATCACAATTATCAGCCATTTCAATGTGTTATTTTGATCTCTTTTAGGCTCTATTAGCCAATAGAGATTCTATTAGCCAATTATGAATAAAAGGAAAAACTGCTCAAATTTGAGCCAGCTTAATTTGATTTCAAGCATATTCATAATCAATTTCGAGCAGAATTCGAGCGGAAAATTTTGATTTTGAGCCAAGCTAAAATCACTCAGAACTCGACTTGATATCAACCGACTGGCATCCTTGAAAAGAGAAATCGATGATTGTTAACCGCAACCCGTAATTGTCGAGTCGCACCCCAAAATCTCTTAATTTTTCGTGTCTTTTCGATATACACCTTGTACATGCAATTTCAAGAAAAGTGTTCAACACAAAAGTTATAGATATCGACGAGATCTACAACTTTTGTGCGGAACACTTTTCCTTAAATTGCATGTACAAGGCGTATTTCGAAAAGGCGTAAAACCTGAGCATATTTTCAAAATACGTCTTGTACATGCATTTTTAGGAAAAGTGATCAACACGAAAGTTGTAGATCTCGTCAATACCTAAAACTTTCATGTTGAACAATTTTCCTGATATTGCATGTACAAGACGTATTTTGAAAAGATATGGATTGCGGTTAACAATCACCATTTAAACCCTAAACAACAGAAATAATAGCAGCAGTGGCCTATTAATTGAAGAAAAGGCAGGAAGTCTTAAGAAGGATAGATGAGTAAGCACACACTAATAGCAAATTAATACACATACAGCTAATAAGCTTGGAGAGCATGAAAAAAATCCCCACAGGCGACAGCTCTTAACAAGCATATAATAACAAGTAAGAGCTGAAAAAAACCCATGCAGAACATCTCCCACAGGCCAACCACGGCTTCTAAACAATATTTAGCAACAAAATTATTATAACTAATAAATAAAACCCACACGATATTAATTTAGTAATTTACTCGGCCGGGACGGGAGACATCAACGGCGGCGATTTTACTAATCCAGGAAAGACAAATCGCCGCCGTCGAACAGCGGGGTCCAAAGAGGAAGGTCGTCGAGACCGACGAAATCGTCGCCTAGGTTTCCGACGAGGTATTCATCCGATTCGGCGCCGGCGGCGAGAGTCAAATCCATCTCTGAAGGAGCCAAGAGATGTGCTGCTGTTCGAATAGGTCTGTCGTCAGGATGATGGGGGGATCCTCGAAACCCTGCAGAAGAAGAAGCGGGTTGGAAGTAGGGTTTGTCGTCGGAGCAGGAGACTGCGGCGCGGCTGGGGAGATGGAAGGGGCGGCGGATACGAATCCGCCGAGGAGGACGGATGAAGGTGAAGATGCGGCGGAGTGGGGTGCCCGTTGGCGGAGCTTTTCGACCTGGATGCGTCGGAATGCTTTTTGATAAGCTTCGGAAGCCTGCTCGGCGCTGTCGTAGGTGCCGAGCCAGCGGCGAACTCCGCGAGTCGGGTCACGGATTTCCGCCGCCCATTTCCCCCACCGCCGCTGCCGAACGCCCTTGAAGCGCGGGGAGGCGGAGGAGGGAGTGATGCGCCGGAGCTTCAGATTTTGGAGCCCTTTTTTAGGGTTTCTCCGCACGCACACGGGAATGCAGGAGGAGGAGGAAGAAGACATGGACTTTATGCGGAGAGGGACGAGGGAGATGTCACGGACGATGACGCGCTTCTTCAGTGTCAAACCATCTTCTTCCTCGTCACTGGAACAGTCGGTGGCGTCGGGATCGTTTATCAGAAGGCGAATCCTTCTCATCGGATTCGGCTCAAACCCCTGCGCAGCGCCGGCTGCGCCGGCGGCGGCGGAGGCGGTCGTATTTCTTCCCTTGGCACGCATCATGTCCTGGTTCAGAACTTGCCTCTGAGGCCCCGGCATCACTAGCTAATAATATAATATAAATCTCTCAGAATACACAGTTGTAAACGGCAGATAACAGGTAAACCCTAAACTACAGAGCAAAACTGAGGACGATCTCGCGAATCCAGCCACGGATCAGAGCTGTCGGCTCGAGAAAGAGAAACCCGTAAAGAACAGGAGGAAGATGGTCGGATCTAAATGTAGAAACCCAAAATACTTCACTCCAAACCCAGGCCTGCAGCGAAATCAACCGACAAAATCCAAGTGAAATTAATTAACACCACTGTACACGGGATCGATGAGACGGGAACGAATCAGTGCAGTGCGTACCTGGGAGAAGGAAAGCGCATGGAGTTCTTGTGCGAGCCGCCTTCCAGCCTCCTTCTAGGGTTTAGCGGCGGCCGGAGGCGAAGAAGAAAGCAGTGGATGGGGCGGAGCAGGGGAGAGGAGTGAGATCGGAGCTTGTTGGCGTTCAGTCGGCCTTCTTCACCAGCAAAGAGATTATTAACGAGGTCGAACGACATAAATCTGACAGTCAGCCCTTCTTCTCAAACTCTCGATCTCCGGCTCTACTCCCCGTCGCCGCAGCTTCTCTTCCCGCTCGACTCGCAGGCTAAACCCTAGGAGGGAGAGAAAGGACGGAGAGATGAGGGGTTTTAAATGCTGATTGTTAACCACAACAAGTTATTGGTTAGTTGTACCTCAAAATCTTCTAATTTTTTATATTTTTCAAAATACGTCTTGTAAATGTAATTTCAGGAAACGTGCTCAACATAAAAGTTGTAGATCTCGTCGAGATCTACAACTTTCGTGTTGAGCACTTTTCCTGAAATTGCATGTACAAGGCGTATTTCTGAAAGACGCAAAATTTGAGCATATTTCAAAGTACGCTTTGTACATGCATTTTTAGGAAAAATAATCATCACGAAGTCGAGATCTACAACTTTCGTGTTGATCACTTTTCCTAAAATTGCATGTACAAGACGTATTTCGAAAAGACGCGAAAAATTATAAGATTTTGGGGTGCGACTAGGCAATAACGGGTTGCGGTTAACAATCGGCTTTTAAATCCGGGAGGCACGAAAGTAGATGACAGTCCTATGGCTCTGCTTTCTCGATTTAGGGTTAACAATCGGCTTTTATGGTGCAGCGCTTAATTCAACGGATGCGAGTACATTTAAGCTTGCGCGGAAATACGTGCACACTATAACTTGCTTTGAGATGTGAGCATGCGAGCTAAGATGTACTCTCTGGTATTTCATCAACTTTTATATTATTGTAAAAATGTAGCAACTT
This sequence comes from Platanthera guangdongensis, assembly GCA_039583875.1. NCBI lineage: Eukaryota > Viridiplantae > Streptophyta > Magnoliopsida > Asparagales > Orchidaceae > Platanthera > Platanthera guangdongensis. The sequence continues at coordinate 164,335,172 of CM077167.1, forward strand.
CATAAAATAATAGGGCGCTGATATTTGCAGGCTCATAATCGATATTTGCAGCCCTTGGATATTTGCAACCCCCAAATCGATATTTGCAGGCCCAATGGATATTTGCAGCCCTTTTTTAAAAAAAATTAAAATTGATTTTCTTTAACTTTTTTCTGCTACTAATTATTAATATGAAATAAAGCAAAAAATATAATTATATCATTGAAACAAAATCTAAATTTTATCTTTCAAACACTTTTTTGAAAATTAAAAATGACATTTCAAATTGTTTTCAATTCACATTGAAAATTTTGAATTGGTTTTAGTGATACTAGATTGATAAATAATACTTTTGCCCCCTGCAAGACCGCAACTATTTTGAGTTCTCTCTCTCATGCTTGATGTCACCAGTTGAAAACCATCCATCTATATTATATGATACATCGGCATATTCATTTATATATTGACATAATTTTTAGTTTATATGCAAAAATATAAGCTGATTGTTAACCGCAACCCGTAATTGGCTAGTTGCACCCCAAAATCTAATAATTATTTGCGATTTTTCAAAATAAGCCTTGTACATGCAATTTCAGGAAAAGTGTTCAACACGAAAGTTGTAGATATCGACGAGATCTACAACTTTCGTGTTGAACAATTTTCTGAAATTGCATGTACAAGACGTATTTCAAAAAGGCGCAAAACCTGAGCATATTTCCAAAATACGTCGTGTACATGTATTTTTTAGGAAAAGTGATCAACACGAAAGTTGTAGATCTCGTCATATCTACAACTTTCGTGTTGAACACTTTTCCTGATATTGCATGTACAAGACGTATTTAAAAAAGGCGCGAAAATTGGAAAATTTTGGGGTGCGACTAACAAAATAACGGGTTGCGGTTAACAATCACCAAATATAATTGAAAAAGGAATAAAATGAGAGGATTTAACCAATTTTTAATACATATAAGAGTGAAATATTAATTTATTTTATATTTATGTTAATATGTATATGTATATAATATATTTTAATAATAAAACAGAAAAGCCAATTGGCTTGGTGGTTCAACACAATGACAGCTTTCTAGATGGTAGGGGTTCGAATCCTCACACCCTCAACATTTTGGATATTAATTATTCTCTTTGGCCCGCCCGATTTGGTAAACCCGAGCCCGGTTCCCTGCTCACCGGCCCGCCCACCCGATTTTCTGGTTCTTGGGCGGTTCTTTGTTCTACCCGGTCACTAGCCTTGACCGGACCGGGCGGTGGTCCAACCAGCGGCCCGACCGGTTGGACCGGTCCGAGCTTTGTAGAGGAGAAATCATAAGATGGGGCTGCAATTAAGATCTTTTATTTATGTTATAAATTAGGTGGATTTTTAAAAAATGGGCCTGCAAATATCCTTTTAAGGCCTGCAAATATCAGCGCTCAAATAATATCAATCAATCAATAATTAAAATGAAGAAAAATTTGCGGAAGCGTTCATCATTATTATTAAAATTTGTTATGCCGAAAATTTGTTGGTGTGTAAAAATCAGGGCTGATATCAAGTCGAGTTTGAGCGATTTTGGCTCGGCTCGAAATCGAAATTTCCGACTCGAACTCGGCTCGAAATCGAAATTGATTTCGAGTCGAGTCGGCTCGACTCGAAATGACTCGATTCAGAGTCGGCTCGAAATCGAATCGGGTCGGCTCGAAATCGAATCAAGTCGGCTCGAAATTGAACAATTCTTCGTTTTATTCCTAATTTGCTCAAAATAAAATTGGACAATATATAAATTTAGCAAATGAAACACTTAAAACCTTTATTCTTTTTATTTAGATTTAAATTTTTTTATTTTTAATCTTAAAATAAGAATATATTAACAAATACATAATTTTTTAAATTAATTCAAGTTGATTCAAATCATATTTCGAGCGATTCAGGACTGCCTCGAAATCGGCTCGAAATCAGATTCGAGTCAAATTGAATCGACTCAAATTGAGTCGAATCAATTTTAACCGATTTCGATTCGGCTCAATTTTCGAATGATTTTCGAGCGAGTTTCAAGTTTCGAATAATATGCTCAACCCTAGTAAAAACGGTCCACACATAAATATTCCCTTAAAACTGGGCCCCAATCCTAAGCCCTCGTCTTTCAAAATTCAAAACTGCTCCACTCACAGCCTCGACGGGAATTTCATCTCACCGGAGAAAAAACCTCTTGACCTAACTCTACCCTAAACCCTAAATCCGGAAAACAACACTCGGCGAAGACACAGAGCAAGTGGAGGAAAAAGAGCGGCTCGTGGGCTAGGGTTTTTAGAACTCCAACAACTCTCGCCCTAACTTTACAGCGGCACAGGTGCAGAGAAAGCATCTAATCGGGGTAAACTCGTCATCGCTCGACCGGCTGAAGCACAATCAGGTTTGATCCCGTGACCCACCAACTTGGCATAAACTCTTACAGAGGCTGTCCCGGATTGATCCAACATGGATTTAGGCTAAAAAAATTGACATTTTTTTACCGATTGACTGATTGTAGATTTTGAACTGGACATTTTTGGGGTTTGTAAGAACTGTCATCGTTTGTTTACTGATTTTTTATTGCTTAGTATCTATTTTTTTGGCCTAACTTTTTGTATAGCCTAACTTTTTGTATATCCGACTAGATCAATCCCGGATGACAACATTGTATTTGCCTAAATTTGTTGTATATCTCTGGAACAATCAACGGGTACATACCTGAACACTACATGTGGAGTTTCTATGTTTAAGAAACAAGCAGCATCCATGTGGGATGTTATTTCAGAGGCCTCAAGGGAGATACTAGTCAACTCTTCTGCGATGCATTTTTTCACACTACCCGACATGCCTTAGAATATTCTTCTGTTGTATTGACTAATTAGGCTATATAGGCCAGTCAAGACTGTGTTTCTATTAGGCCAAATATTATATAAGAATGACTGTGAATGAGATGGATTTTATACTTGGTCTTCCCAATAGAGGACATGATTATGAATTCAGAAAATCACCGTCATCAAATGTCACAACCCGCATTTTCTCACAAATAAAAATTGTATCAGAGCAAGAGAAAATACGTGTCATGATGCCACGTCGTGCAGGGAATAACCGCACACGTTCAGGCAAAACTCCAGACTCTACATCTTTGAAGAAAATCACAATTTATTATGAGAGAAAATTAGTTAAATTTGACGGCCGTATCCCTCGGCACAATGGATCGGTTAGTCCACAATTAAAATATATTTTATGTAACGACCCGGTTTAGAGCTCAGAGGCTACCGCACCCAACTATGGGCCGCATAGCGTGTCTCGCCCCGAAGGCCCGTTACAGGGCTGCAGCCCAATACACCCCAACGCCTCTCCCGTCTATTACACGTTACATCAAATGTGATGCAAATCGACCTAGTCAACCACCATAATGAATAAACTAATATAGAGGGGAGATTATTACGACCGGGCTCCGTCCCTAAATCTCCGTCCGGGTGAGAGGAGGTGTTGCCGAGTGGAGGTATCAACGGGCGCGATTTAGAGAGAGAGAGAGGAAAGACAAGCAAAGCAAAGGCGCGCGAGCAGATTCTTAGTAGTCACGCGCGAGCAAAATACTCGCCCCGGAGCCCTGACGTAATAATTTCTGAATATAGAGGCGGCTTCCAATGAAATTAAAATGCAAAAGATTGATGCATTGATGAAGTACTTACTCTGCAGGTTTTTATTTCCTTTGAAGTCTCTTAGAATTCCAGTCTGTCTGGAAAAGTTTGGTGGATTAAATGACTTTAGAAGATATAAGTGATTGAAAGTTGTCCATACATTTATGTATAAGTAGTTTGAGGATTTACATAGACTCAGCTGCTCCCGAAAAGAACCTGTCAGTTTAGGCTAACTCAAAGGCTGCTTCATTATTCTCATAGCTAATTCTTAATATGTTTAATATTTAATATATTGATGCACTAGTGAAGTACTATTTCATTTTTTGGTTTACTATCTTCTATATTTAGTTCTTCGAGCACACCAATATCCAAGTGTTAAATTCTACAAGACTTAAATAACCAAGAGTTGCACACAATTTTTTGAATTGAGTTTACAAATTGATGTTGATGTAAATATTCACTCAGTTGACTTGAAAAACACATAGTTATGCTATCATTATTGCCACTACAAGTTCAGGAATTTTTGAGATGAAAGTATTTTTTTCAACTATGAGGTGATTGATTATAAGTGCACAGGATTGGGAAATAATTGAAGTCAAATTAATATGGCCACATTCCCCCAACCCCACCGCAACGCCGCAGAGCAGCTGCTCCTCCGCCAGTTTCATGCGATTCTCTGAAATTGATGTTCCATCCCGTATTGTTAATGAGTAATTTCGGTGTTCAGAAGTTATTTTTGTGAGCATTATAGCTTTAGTTATCGTGGACATTGTATGGATGTTTGGTTCATGGATGCTAATATTGTCTTTTCTTTGATAAATTTTGTTTCCTCCATCTCCTTGGTATCCACCATGGTCTTAAGTTTTGGAGTTTATGCATGTCGTTTTGTGATGGAATTATAACAAAGTTATGTTAACTCAATAGTTATTTCATTATGTTTTGATTATTTGTTGAGATTCTAGTTTTCTTGCTTGCATTTTGGTGCAAGTCCTGGTTCGCCTTTGCTAACCAAAATATCATTCATATGTTTTGTTTCATAAATCTTTTCTTTTTTGCTTCTCTTCTGTTTTATTTCATTTTTATCCTTTCAATTGTTGTTAATGAGTAATTTCTGTATTCAGATTTTTTTTATACCCCTATACTGTTATTGTTAATATGAATCATTGTTGTGTTCAGATTTAGTACACCACACAACCCTAACCTTGTATGTATGTGTTCTTAATTCGAGAAAGGAAGTTAATCATTCGTACCATAGATCGAACAAATATCATAGATCTGAGAAGATTTTATGCATTCATTCAGTCTAGACTAGATTTTGTGAGTATGTGTTGTTTGCTACATGTTAATTTTTTTACTACCTTGAACTCTACCCAAGGTTCTCCCCAAAACTGCATCCAAGCATATAATCCATATTGTTTATGTGATGAAAATTTTGAAACACAATAGATATTCTTCTTAGGTACCAGAAATTGTTGGCCCCTAAATTTTCATTATAGTTGAATGATTTTGCACACCCCTAAGCATTACAGTTGAATGACGCTTTTGAATGCACTCTAAATTTTCATCTGTTTATCTTAACGCCTCATGATTTTGATCTGTTTTATGGTGAAGTAGCAGATCACTGCATTTACTAGTTGTTGCCAATGTAAATTGCATGTTGTTTGTGTATCTTTGCCTATTTTTTAGAAAACCTTGGTGAGCCCCAGATCACTGCATTCAAAATGTATTTTTTTTTTCATGGAAGAGTTTGCTATTTGAGCAAAGGGTTTTTATTCACCTCATCGGAGAAATGAGTGTTGAAGCCAAAATCTGACTTCGACAAGAGTTCGAAAAATAGGGGCGTAGCCAACACCTACTCGTCCCAAGCTCTGACCTCTGACTGGTCGTGAAGGACTTAGAAACTGACCCAAGCCCTCAGCGGGGAGGTCTCACAGCTTACCCGGAAGATCTCTGAGAGCTTCCCCTCCAAAGCCAAAAGCTGGGCTCGGAGCTGCTCAGAAAGCACAGAAAAAAGCCTCTCGAGTCCCGGGAAAGATATGTGTGTGTTTGTGCTTCTGAAAAACCTCTATGGGTCTATTTATAGTTTTCTGAATTGGATCTGCAAATAACCATATTGAGCTGACCTGAAAATACCAGAATACCCCTGGTTGGGTCTGTCAAAAGTCAAACTCCGCTGTTCTGATGAGTTATATGCAGGCCACCAGGGGCAAAAGGGTAAAATTACCCGGGGTAGAAGAGTAAAAAATCCCTTGGGTATAGAAATGTGAAAAAGGCCCTCTTTTTATATGGCGAGTGGGGGAAAAACTATCGGCGAGGCGAACCTTCCTCCCGTCTCGCCAACCTTATATGTCGTGAGTCCTTCTCGCGGCCAAACGCCTTCTCGCGCCCCCAGGAGGGGCGTCTCGCCTACTGCAGAGACTTCTTATCTCGACAACTGCGAGTGGACCACATGGACCCACTCGCCCATCAATTCCACTCGCCCTGTCTCGTCTATCTCGCGCTTTGAGGTCCTCTCGCGAGCCCGAGGTTGTACACAATCTCCGCTCTTTTCGAGATTATTCTAAGCTCGGAAAGAACATCCAACCGAGGCTTGCTATTAATACGTATTTATTGACGTATTTATAAGAGAATCTTCTGAGTCCCCCCATCAAAACCTATAAATATGGGATTCCTATCCCGAATAGAGACTGCCCCTTTGCACACTTCCTCCTTCCTTGAAGCATTGTCCATCATGTCTCAAAGCCAGAGCTTTCGCGAGCGCCTTGCCAAAGTGCGCCGACAGAACAAGGCCGTCGTGGCTGCTGATACCTCAACCCTGGTTCGCCCCCTTCCTTTTGTACCATCCCCTCAGTCTCTCTTGAAAAGGGAAAAAACAGGTGGCCCCTCCTCTGCAGAGGATCCGTCTCGCATAGTCCCGGAGACCTGCCCCACCCCTCCTCCCGCATCTCCCAAAGAGGAAGAGGTGAGCTCTCGCTTCTATCTTTATTACTCCTTCAATATTTGTATATGCTTTCTTAATGGTTTCTCTTCAGGGAGCTCCCGCGGCTATACATCTACCGGAAAGCCGCGAGATGACTCCGCCGCCCGTCGCGAAGATTCTGATTCGCAGTTACCTTTCACTCCTCTATCTACTCCTCCCTGCGAGAGGAGAGACGATCCCTCCCAGGACGCTGGGACCTCCCGTCCCCCTGGTAAGGAATCTGTCCTCTCGCTTCGCTATCTCACTCGCTACTCCCACACCCTCTTGCGGGAGCCACTCTCACCCTGCTCCTTTACTTCTTCTGCAGGCGCCCAGACCGACTCGCCTGCTGAGGAGCACCCTGGGCAACCTGTCGTCCCGCCTCTTCCTCCTCTTGACGGGATTGAAGATTTTCTTGGCGACCCTGCGAACCCGGTGGAAATGAGGCGCAAGACTGTCGAGCTGTTCCAAAAACACGCGCGCATCATCCACTCGATGGCGCTGGATAAGCAGGCGGCGGATAGGCGCATCGAATGGCTGGAGAGCGAGTGCGCTCGCCTATCTTCTGAGACTAATGCTGAGTTAGATGTTGATGGAACCGACCATGACGTCATTATTAATGAGACCGACATGCAGCTCCGTCTCGCGCGCCGTGTGCTTGAGTCTGTTCGCGCCTTCCATTCGCGCAGTAGGCCTCCCTGCGCGGGAGCTTGCGGTGGCCGCTGACAATGGCACCCGTACTGAAGGCCGTCCGTCTCGCCCTTTTTCTTCTATTTTCTCTGAATGATGTAATAATAATTAAATAATATTGTTCGTTGCCGTCTCGCCGGTATTTGTCAGAACTGTTGAAGCTAAAATGCTGGATGGTGTTTTGATTTATTCATTACTGCTGTTTTAACTTTATTTTTCTTTTAATTTCCTTATTTAATCACCTCGTGATTGTGACGGGTCGCGCCGATCGAGGTTCAGGAGAGAGAGAGAGAGAGAGAGAGAGAGAGAGCCTACCGCCGACTCTTCCCCCTTCCCCTGTACTTTTTCTCGTCTATCAATCATTTCACCATACTTGCTATAAATACACCCGGCCCTGGATCAAAAGGATATCCGCACTCTTCTCTCCTGCTGCACCCAAACTTTTGCCCCTCTGTTTTTGTCGTCTCGCCGACCCTTCTCGTCATTTACCCTCTCGATCATCTCGCCAATCCTTTCTTACCCTTCCTCTTTCTCTCCGTCTCGCTGAAAGCCGTATCGCCCCAAACCGTCTCGCAAACACCGTCTCGCCAAGGATGGGAAAGAAGAAAGTTGAGGAAGGCGAGGGGCGCAGCCGCTGCGGGAAGCGGTTCACTGACCACGACTTCCCGCTCGGTAGGCTCCCTGAAGAAGATTACCGCGGATTCGTCCGCGAGTACCTGAGGGAGGGGATCGAGTCGCGTCCCCCCAAAGTTGGCGAGTCCATCAACACCTACTACCCGGGGGAGCTCGCTTTCCCCGTCTCGCACTTTGAGGCGGGGTTGAGGCTGCCTCTATGGCCTGAGGTAAAACATGTATTCAAGTACTTCGACGTCGTCCCGACGCAGTTCAACCCGAACGCCATCGCGGTGTTGATCGCCTTCGCCTGCTACATGCGCCGGGAGCGCATCGAGTTCAGCTTGACGGTCTTCCGCAAGCTCTTTATCTACCACGCCAACGTTGATGGCGTCTCGTACTTCACCGGGCAAGGGCTCAAGGTGTGCGAGACGCCCAACAAAAATCACCACTGGCTCACGCGGTTTGTCTTCATCCGTGGCGAGCGTGGTTACTTCGGGGGCATCCCGCTCGCGCCGGTGTCTCCTCCAGAAAGTTTCAATGCCACTCCGCAGGTCAGCGGCCCAGAGAAGCTGTTGTATGAATACTTCGTCGGCAAGTACTTCGAATTCAACTTCCTGCGGCGAGGCATCGACTCGCTTCTTCCAGTGCCCCCTGGTGAAGGTATTCTCGCTCTCTTGTCTCGCACTTCGTTCTTTCCGTCTCGCCATCTTATCGCTTTCTTGTTTTCCAGGGGAGCGAGTCGTCCCAGTCCACCCTCCATATAAAAGCAACATCCACCCCTCCAAGGGCCTTGATCTCGCCAACGCGGCAGCCGAGGCGGCGAGAGAGTTCCTGGCTCCTGCCCCTCTCAGGAGGCCTACAGGCGACACAACCCCCTCTCGCTCCAGCCCTCCAAAGAGAATGAAGAAAGTTGTGGTTGTCTCCAAGGGGAAAAAGAAGACGACCCCGAAGGAGAAGGAGACAGCGGGGTCTTTGAGCCCCATCTCTGTGGATGGGTCTCCGTCGCCCCGCTCGCTTCCTCAACAGGCCGTCTCGCCTACTCGCGAGACGGCACTTCCCAATCAGCCTCATGCCGCCCCCAATCAACCAGCTGCCACCACCTCTCGCGAAAGCACCTCCTCCAGCCGTCCTGCCCCCTCCTCCCACATGAACTTCAACCTGGGCCCAACGGTCCAAGATGTCGCGGGAGACCCTGTTCTGTTGTGGGGGCGGGACGTCAATCGCGTGTCAATCTCCACTCTCATTCCCCCTTGGAAGGAGCAGGAAGAGCCCACCAGCCATGTTTTCGCCGTGGGGTACGACCTTTATGGTGGTCTTGACGCAGTCTCTCCCGAGAGCGAGTCTACGCGAGATATCGTCATGAAGTCCTCCCACACCCAGATGCGCGCCCTGGAGTTCTCGCACCGCGCCGCGCGCCGTCTAATATATATCAATAAAAAATGGTCGGAGTGCGAGGCGAGCCTGGTGGCGGAGCGAGAGAGATCCGAAGACCTTGCAAAGAGTTTGTTTGATGCCGAGACCCTCCTTGCAAAAGCCCAAGGAGTCGTGGTAAAGCCATATCCTTACTCTTTTCCTTCAAAAAGCTTTTAACTATTTACTAATGGTCGGGCGCCTCGCAGTATGCCGAGACGGCGAAGCAGCTCCACTCGCGAGTAGCGGCCCTGGAGGAGGAGGTCAAGGGTTTGAAAGCCCAGAACACTCGCCTTCAGGCCGATGCCGCGTCATCGTCTCGCCGCGAGCCCTTCCGGACACCTCCGCCGCACTACTCTTTTGACGAGGTTGAGGAGCAATGCCGAGATGCCGACATTAGAGCGGCAAAGCTGGTCTTGAAGATGATGAAGGACCTAGGGGTTGTGAAGGACAATTCAGAAACGGTGACCGTTCGCGACCTGGTCCCCCAGCTCTACGGCGAGGAGAGCGAGGATTCTGCTTCCGGCGAGGAGGAATGACATGCCAACTCCAAGATCTAGAATCCCTCTCTCCTCCTCTTTTTGCTGTGGCTGTAAAACTTAAAACCATCTTTTTTGAGCCCTATTTTGTGATGCATAATGACGATCAAATGTACATGTTTATTTGTTGTTTTGCTCTTTATTACACGAAATGAATCACTGGTTTGCCTGGGCCTGCGAGACGGTGCTATCCACCCGTCTCGCCGTCTTGCCTTTACTCCCTACATTTTGCTTTACTTTGCTGACTGCGAGACGAACCTCCGATGTGCTTACGCACGCGAGATGGTGCTACTTCTTGTCTCGCGGTCTTGCCGAAGAGTTGACCCAAGTCGCGAGTCGTCACTTCATTTACCTTCGCGCGTGAGATTCAAATGGCGTAACCTTCTAGGCTCGCCTCAGGGTACTCCCGACGCGAGTGGCCTTTAGTGACGTAACCAGCTCACCTATCCTTAGAGCGAGCCTTCCGTCTCGCGCGAGTGCCCACTCGCCGTAAGAGAGACCATCCTCGTGACCGCCAGCTGCGAGTGCCTCGCACTGCTCCAAGCTTTTGCCTTTGTTTATTTTTCATTTCATAAGGTCATTTCATAAGGTTAAGCATGGGATGTTGTTCTGAAAAGATTTTCCCAACCCTTCTACCATTGAGTGAGTTCACTGCCCTGCAAGCCTGACGAGAGCTTGTGCAACGGGTCCACCAGGGACCGAGCCGGGCTTGAAGTGGTGTCGAATTCCCCGAAACTTAGAACTATCCCCAAGAGTCAAGAACCAAGACTTCAAGAACCAGACCTCTCCCCCACAGGCGAGCCTTCGGTCCTGCCAGCTAATGAGAGTCTGCGCAGCGGGTCTACCTGGGGCCGAGTCGCGCTCGGGGTAGTGCAGAACCAAAGACCAAGAATCAGACCTCTCCCCCACAGGCGAGCCTTCGGACCTGCCAGCTAATGAGAGCCTGCGCAGCGGGTCTACCTGGGGCCGAGCCGCGCTCGGGGTAGTGCAGAACCAAGGACCAAGAACCAGACCTCTCCCCCACAGGCGAGCCTTCGAACCTGTCAGCTAATGAGAGCCTGCGCAGCGGGTCTACCTGGGGTCGAGCCTTGCTCGGGGTAGTGCAGAACCAAGGACCAAGAACCAGACCTCTCCCCCACAGGCGATGCCAGCTAATGAGAGCCTGCGCAGCGGGTCTACCGGGGTCCGAGCCGCGCTTGGGGTAGTGCAGAACCAAGGACCAAGAACCAGACCTCTCCCCCACAGGCGAGCCTTCGGACCTGCCAGCTAATGAGAGCCGGCGCAGCGGGTCTACCTGGGGTCGAGTCGCGCTCGGGGTAGTGCAGAACCAAGGACCAAGACCTCTCCCCCACAGGCGAGCCTTCAGACCTGCCAGCTAATGAGAGCCTGTGCAGCGGGTCTACCTGGGGCCAAGCCGCGCTCGGGGTAGTGCAGAACCAAGGACCAAGAACCAGACCTCTCCCCCACAGGCAAGCCTTCGGACCTGCCAGCTAATGAGAGCCTGCGCAGCGGGTCTACCTGGGGCCGAGCCGCGCTCGGGATAGTGCAGAACCAAGGACCATGAACCAGACCTCTCCCCCACAGGCGAGCCTTCGGACCTGCCGGCTAATGAGAGCCTGCGCAGTGGGTCTACCTGGGGCCGAGCCGCGCTCGGGGTAGTGTAGAACCAAGGACCAAGACCTCTCCCCCACAGGCGAGCCTTCAGACCTGCCAGCTAATGAGAGCCTGCGCAGCGGGTCTACCTGGGGCCGAGCCGCGCTCGGGGTAGTGCAGAACCAAGGACCAAGAACCAGACCTCTCTCCCACATGCGAGCCTTCGGACCTGACAACTAATGAGAGCCTGCGCAGCGGGTCTACCTGGGGCCAAGCCGCGCTCGGGGTAGTGCAGAACCAAGGACCAAGAACCAGACCTCTCCCCCACAGGCGAGCCTTCGGACCTGCCAGCTAATGAGAGCCTGCGCAGCGAGTCTACCTGGGGCCGAGTCGCGCTCGGGATAGTGCAGAACTAAGGACCAAGAACCAGACCTCTCCCTCACATGCGAGCCTTCGGACCTGCCAGCTAATGAGAGCATGCGCAGCGGGTCTACCTGGGGCCGAGCCGCGCTCGGGGTAGTGCAGAAGCGATCATCTTCCTGTCATTAGAACTTCATGATAGATAAAGACAAGAAATAATTTGAGAAATTTATTATAATGAACTTGATTCGAATATACAATTTTTGCCCTCCCTTCTCATGGGTAGAAGCACTTCAAGTCATTGTCACTCCAGGTGTGGCTCATGGTCTTACCCTCCACATCCTGGAGATGGTAGCCTCCTGTTCCCAGGACCTTCTCAACAATATAAGGTCCTTCCCAATTTGGGTTGAGCTTGCCCACGGGAGCGGACCTCCCCGCAGCATCAACTTTCTTTAGCACCAGATCTCCTTCTGCAAATTGTTTGATCCTGATGTGCTTGTTGAAGTATCTTGTCATCCGTCGCTTGACCTCTTCCTGCCTGATAGTTGCTACGTCGCGCAGCTCTTCCACCATGTCCAGTGAGAGGCGTAGGCCTCCTTCATTCTCTAGCCTCCAAGCTTCGTCTCCATCACCTGCAACCACAACTCGTGGGGATCAGACCTCAAATTCCACAGTCAGGACCGCCTCACATCCATGAGAAAGTTTGAAGGGGGTCTCGCCAGTGGCCGTGTTTGGGGTTGTCCGCAAGGCCCACAAAACCGAGGGGAGCTGCTCCACCCAGCTCCCCCTCAAGTTCTCCACCTTCTTTTTGAGTAGGTTCACGATAATTTTGTTCGCCGCCTCCACCTGGTCGTTGCTCCTGGGGTGGTGGACAGAGGCAAACCTGAGGTCGATGCCCAGCTGGGTGCAGAAACTTATGAACTCCTCACTTGCAAATTGAGGACCATTGTCCGTGACAATGACCTGAAGCAGCCCATGCCTGCAGATGATCTCTCCCCAAACGAAGTTCTTGATGACTTGGGAGGTGACTTTGGCCAGCGTCTTAACCTCCAGCCACTTTGAGAAGTAGTCGATCATAACCAGGAGGAACCTCCTTTGCCCACTAGCTGGAGGGAAAGGCCCAACCAAATCCATCCCCCAGATAGCGAACGACCATGGTGTTGTGATGTTTCGAAGCTTTTGAGCTGTCTGGAGCTGGAGGGGGGCGTAGAGCTGGCATTTTTGGCACCTCCTCGCAAACTCTGCAACATCCTTCCTTAGGGTGAGCCAGAAGTACCCCTTCCTGACCACCCTTGCTTCCAACATCCTACCTCCGGAATGGCTTCCACATTCCCCGGAGTGCACCTCCTCCAGAACTTGTCGGGTCTCCCCTTCTGTTATGCATCGTGCCAGAAGACCCGAAAGCATTTTCCGATGTAGGCTCCCTTCATGCATGAGATAATGGGCCGCCTTATGCCGAAAGATCTTTGCCTCCTTGATCCCCTCAGGGAGGTTGCCTGTGATGAAGAAGGTCACGAAGGGATCCACCCATGAGGGTCGCCGATCCACTTCCATGAGCTCCCCTTCCTCGATCACTGGATGGGACAGATCCGTCAAAGTTCCTCCTCCCCGAGGTCCAAACCTAGCCAGCCGATTGGCTGCTGTACTCTCTTCTCTTGGAACGTGTTGGATGGAGAAAGTCCGGAACCCCCCGATGATCGCCCTCACCTTGGACAAGTACTTCACAAGGGTGGGTTCCCGAGCTTCGAACTCTCCTCGAATTTGTGATGCCACCACCAGCGAGTCCGTGAAAGCATCCACATCCTGGATCTCAAGCTCCCTTGTCAAACGAAGGCCTGCAATCACGGCCTCGTACTCTGCTTGGTTGTTAGTTGCGGGAAAGTGCAAGACCACCGCCTGCTCTATGGTGACCACTTGAGGACTTGTTAATACCACCCCCTCTCCGAGGGAGTGCTTTCCCGAGGCTCCATTAACCGTCATCTTCCATGCCTCTTGCGGCCGCGACTCCTCGGCCCCGATCTCCACAACGTAGTCTGCCAAGAAGTCGGCCACTACTTGAGCCTTGATGGAGAGCCTTGGTACGAACGAGATATCGAATTCGCTCAACTCGATAGACCACTTGGCTGGTCTACCCGAGTGTTCCACTCCTTCAAAAATCTTACGGAGGGGATGGTCTGTCACCACCCTGGTCGAGTGTGCTTGGAAATATGGCCGGAGCTTCCTCGCCGATATGATCAAGGTGTACGCCAGCTTTTCCAGGATAGGGTAGCGAAGCTCCGCCTTCTTTAGGATCCTGCTAACATAATAGATTGACAGCTGCTTCCTCCCCTCCTCCCTAACTAGGACAGAGCTCACCGCCTCTGCTCCTACTCCGAGATACAAGGTCAGATCCTCCCCCTCCTTCGGGCTTTGAAGTAGAGGAGCCAGGGAGAGCTACCTCTTTAGCCCTTGGAAAGTTTCTTCACATTCAGCAGTCCACTCGAACCTTTGGTTACCTCGTAGCACCTTGAAGAATGATGAACATCTCTCTCCCGACCTAGAGAGGAATCTACTCAGGCCGGCCAGCTTGCCTATCAAGCGCTGGACCTCCTTAGCATTGCGCGGCGACTCTAGATCTAGGATGGCTTTCACCTTATCCGGGTTGGGTTCTACCCCCTCCGGGGTCAGAAGATGTCCGAGGAACTTCCCACGGCTTGCCCCAAAAACACATTTTAAGGGGTTCAACCTCATTTTGAACTTCCGCAAGGTGGAGAACGTCTCCTCCAGATCTTGAAGGTGTGAGTCCACACCCTTGCTTTTAACCATAAGGTCATCAACATAGACCTCAAGGTTCCTCCCCCTCTGGCTCTGGAAGACCCGATCCATCATGCGTTGGTATGTAGCTCCTGCGTTTTTCAACCCAAAGGGCATCATTTTATAACTGAAGCATCCCTCCCTTGTGATGAAGGAGACGTCCTTGACGTCGGGAGGGTGCATTTGGATCTGATGGTAACATGAAAAAGCATCCAAAAAACTCATAATTGAAAAACCAGCGGCTGAATCAACCAGCGCGTCGATTCGAGACAGGAGGTAGCAATCTTTGGGGCACGATTAATTTAATAATGAAAAGTCGATACACATGCGCCATCCCCCCCCCCTTTCACCATTACCACGTTGGAGACCCAGCCTGGATACTGGATCTCCGAGATGAAGCCGGCCACCAGAAGCTTTTTGACCTCCTCGCGGACTGACTCTTCCAGCTTGGTTGTGATGTTCCTCATCTTCTGTCGTATGAGGCGCGTCTTGGGATCCAGGTTTAGATGGTGGCAGGCCACATCCGCATCGATGCCCGACATATCAGCCGCGCTCCAAGCGAAGATGTCGACGTTGCTCTGGATGCAAGTCTGCACTCTCTCCTGGTCCTCGGGGCTCAGACCCCCGCTGATCCTCACCTTCTGTACCTGGCCGGCACTGGTGAAGACTTCCATCTCCACCACCTCCTCTGCCGGCTCCAGCCGTGATTGCTCCCAGCCGGCCCTTGCCTCCTCTTCCTGCCCCAAATCCTCTTCTCCTCCTGCTCCCTCAACTTCCATCGCCTCATGTAGGCTCTCACTCTGCTGCTGTTCAACCTCCACGCCTCTCTGGGCTTCCCTCTCAGCTCTCTCCACCTGCCGCCCCTCCTGCGGCTCCAACTCTTCGTCCCTCTGGACCTCCTGCTCATCTCCTCCCCACTGCTCCCCAATCTCCTCCCCTCCGACTACCTCTTCAGTTTCCTCTCTCGCCTCCTCTAGGCTCATCTCCTCCTCTCTGACAACCTCTTCGTGCGCCGACATTTCCTTCTCCAACTCCTCTGCCTCTGTCATCCATGATATGGTGTTGACTGTCGTAACGTAGCACTGTCTTGCCACCTTCGGGTCCCCCCTGACCCTGACCTGCACCCCTCCATTGTTGAACTTGAGGCACTGATGAAACGAGGAGGGGACGCAGCGAAAGACACTGATGAGGGGGCGCCCAAAGATGGCGCTATAGCTGCTTGGGGCGTCCACGATCACGAACCTGCAGTTCCGTGACACGCCCCCCAACTTCACGTGCAACCCTACTCCTACTTACTTCCTCTCTCCCGAGAAAGCGAACAACGGCCCGTCCGAAGCTAGTACTCTCTTGCCCTCAACCTGCATCTCATCGAAGGCCTTTTTGAAGATCACATTTACGAAGCTCACGTTGTCCACTAGGATCTTGGAGACCGTGAAATTTTCTACCGCCGTCTGGATCACCAAATCATCGCAGAACGGGTCTTCATAATCTGGCATATCCTCTGAAGAAAATGTAATTTTTTTCTTTCGGAGGCGGAGCCTGGGAGGTGGAGGCTACCCCCCTTTCGGTACATGGTCTGGAGGCTACCCTTACAAGCGGCCTCGATCCCAACTCCTCCGTGGATCACCCCGATCCCTCCCCGGGTTCCTACATCCACCCGGTCCTCGCATCTATCCTCCGTCTCCCCCTGCTGCACTTCCACGATCCTCATTGGCGGCTCCTGCCTCCTCACCCCCTGGTTTCTCTCACTTTTAAGAACTCTGGGCAGGTGGCCGTTGCGTGACCCTCCTCCCGATGGAAGTCACAGAAAGGCAACGTCACCCTGCCCCTTCTTCCTTCTCCACCATCTCTTCTTCCAGCTCCTCCCCGAGCTCCTCTCCTTCCTCCTCTACCTCGTCCAATCTCCATTGCCTCTTGCTGCTGCTGGAAGCGATCCCTCGGCCCCTGCCTCCATGTCAGCTGATCATACCTCCTTGGTTCACGGAAGTTATCTCTTCCCTGAAAACCTCCTCCTAACTCCTGGGGGCGACCCTCCTGAGGCCTCCAACCTATCTGGTTGTTCGGCTCCCGGGCCCCCCGTCCTTGATGCAGTCCCTGTTGCCCCTGACCTCGGGGTTCTTCCCTCCTCCTCTCCTCTCTCTGCTCCCTTCGCCTTCCTGCTTCTGGCTCCTTCACATCATCCTCTGCCAACCTGGCCAGCTTCCTCGCAAACGCCGGATTGGCCCTCTCGAAGTCTGTCTCCTTTGTCGTCCTCTCCATGAGCTCCTCAAAAGAGAGGGGGGGCACCCTCTTCAACTCCATATTAAAGAAACCCGGCCTCAGTCCCAGAGTGAACGCGAGCATCAGCGTATACCCTGGAACTTCCTGGACCAGGAGGACCTCTTCCTGAAATCGATCCACGTAATGTCCCAACGTCTCGTCCTGCTTCTGTCTCACCGCAAACAGGCACTCCATCTCCTTCTTACGCTTCTTCGATGTTGAGAACCTCAACAGGAAACTTCTTCGCAGATCTTCGAAACAGTAGATCGACCTTGCTGACAACTGGTGGAACCAGTCCCGAGCCTTCTCCTTCAACGTGATGGCAAACAGCCGACACTTGAAGGCATCTGTCATCTGCCTTATCGAAACGACATCTTCAAACCACTGCACGTGTTGTACAAGGTCATCCTTCCCCGAGTAGTAGGACATGTCGGGCTCCCGGAACCCTTCCGGCACCGGAGCCGAGATGATGAGCTCACTGAATGGGCTCTCGCCACCTGCCTGCCGAGAGGGCACGTCTCGCGGCCTCGGCTGACTGGCCCGATCCGCGAGACCGTGCCTAGGGAAGAGCTCTCGCACAGCAGCCTCCCGCTCGCCAACTTCTGCCGGAATCTCCTTCCCGGGATGCTGGCCTCGGAAGAGCTCTCTCGCCGCCACGTCCCTCTCACCAGCCTCCGCCGGGACCTCCTTCCCCGGGCGCTGTCCTGGGGCGTTCTCGCCCAAGGGCGGGACCTCCTCTATCGGGACCTAGGGGTGGCCCACTCGCTCCTTGCCGAGAAGGCCAAGCTGATGGTCTGCAAGACCACTCGCCTGAAGTCCTCCAACATCTTCCTCGTCGCCTCTTCTCCCCGGGAGGGGGAACCTCCTGAACCAGATCCTTCACCTTCACCTCCTGCCATCAGACTAAACTCAAGCTTTTCTTGTATGAGCTACCTTCCACGCTCACCGCACCAGAACTGTTGAAGCCAAAATCTGACTTCGACAAGAGTTCGAAAAATAGGGGTGTAGCCAACACCTACTCGTCCCAAGATCTGACCTCCGACTGGTCGTGAAGGACTTAGAAACTGACTCAAGGCCTCAGCAGGGAGGTCTCACCACTTACCCGGAAGATCTCTGAGAGCTTCCCCTCCAAAGTCAAAAGCTGGGCTCGGAGCTGCTCAGAAAGCACAGAAAAAAGCGTCTCGAGTCCCGGGAAAGATATGTGTGTGTCTGTGCTTCTGAAGAACCCCTATGGGTCTATTTATAGTTTTCTGAATTGGATCTGCAAATAACCATACTGGGCTGACCTGAAAATACCAAAATACCCCTGGTTGGGTCTGCCAACAGTCAAACTCTGCTGTTCTGAAGAGTTATATGCAGGCCACCAGGGGCAAAAGAGTAAAATTACCCGGGGTATAAGAGTAAAAACCCCCTTGGGTATAGAAATGTGAAAAAGGCCCTCTTTCTATATGGCGAGTGGGGGAAAAACTATCGACGAGGCGAACCTTCCTCCCGTCTCGCCAACCTTATATGTTGTGAGTCCTTCTCGCGGCCAAAGGCCTTCTCGCGCCCCCAGGAGGGGCGTCTCGCCTACTGCAGGGACTTCTTATCTCGCCAACTGCGAGTGGACCACATGGTCTCACTCGCCCATCAATTCCACTCGCCCTGTCTCGTCTATCTCGCGCTTTGAGGTCCTCTCGCAAGCCCGAGGTTGTACAATGAGAGTGTTTGGGTAGCTAATGTGTCTGAGCTCTGGTACTTCATGTCTATTTCGTGAACTTTAATTTTCATTGTTAATTGAATTTTGAGAAAGCTTGTTCAATTTCGATTAACTATGACTTTATTTGGCAGGGTTTATTTGCTCCAGTTAGTCTTTGTTCTTCTTCCTCTCGCCACTGACTTTGCCTGATCCATCTCAGATTGTCTGTCTGTTAGTCATCATCGCCAATGAACGGTATCAACCTTGTGTTGCGGGACATTACGAAAACACAGCGATCGGTGGAAACCCTCGTCCGTCGCTGCCCTGAAATTCTGCCAGAATGGATTCTGACCCAAACACCATCATTCTATTCGTCAGCATTCGACCGCCCCACTAGTGAGTCGTGCGTTTGTGGCAAACAATCTGGAACGTTGAACAAGATTCAGAAGGATTGGATCAAGATCCAACTGAAACTAATCGAGGATGGCATGCACCCTCCTATCTGAATCGATCCGCCCGTGCCACTGTGGAGCAAGCGTCCCGACCTAAACGCGTATCTGCTGAAACCGTTGTTCGTGATCGATCCGGAACAGCAGTACGGCGTCAACGCGATAGCTGGTGCATGCATGTCTTGCAAAAAAAGTCAGTTATCTTTTCCGCAAACAATTTAGTGCCCCACGAATCATCGATTGCATCGACACCACCGCATTTGCTCTCTGTGCTCAATACGTGTGCAAAAAGTCGAAGAGATCAGACGGTTGTGGTGTCACGTCCCATGTCATGGACGAGGCCAAAACTGAAAAGTTGATCCCAGCACCCATCATCCTTAACTATCTCGTGCAGCTGTTTGAACAGAGCGCGCACGACGTCGGTCTTGTTCAAATGACATACGACTTGTACTCATCCCGTTCCGGCAATGCTGATGCCGCCAAGGTGATTCGTTGTGCTCGAACGACTCGATACATGCGTCAAGCCACGCTATATCGTGGTCACGTGTCGTGGTATTTGGAAATATGCGCTCGTGATGCCGCACTCGGGCAATCATTGTTGCCTTAGGATCCAACAGTGTTTCCCGATTTTTCGTCATTCTTCCAGCATTGCAATGGGTACAATGACACTCTCAGTCCAGTGGAATCTACGTTGACAGGCCTGCTCAACGACTACATTGCTCGCCAACTCCTGTTTTTCAGCCGAATGGAAGGCGCCATCACCGGGACTCATCTCTCGGCCGATCATCATCAGAACGTACCAGGACGCATGAAAATGACAGATGAGTTCAACGGCAGGAAATTCGCCATGTTAATGGATTGCACTCTGTCATGAACGAGCACCAACAAATCCTCTCCCATCAATTCACAACCACGACAGGCAATGCAGAACATCGATCTGTGGGTCGGGGTTTGCTGAAACGTTACAACGCTTATGGTATTTGTTGAAACCAAAATTGGTCTCTGTGGAGTTCGGGGTCTCAAAAGAGGGGTGACCTCACACCTACTACACTCGGGGGAGCGTCACGGACCGAAGACTTGGGAAACTAGGAACAGACCCTCGGCTCTAGCGTGGAGATCCCACCACACACCCGGAAGGTCACAAGAGCACTTCCCCTCCCTCACCAATGGCTGAGCTGGGTACCTTGGAGAGTTATCTCACTCAACCAAGCTGAAGCCTAAGTAGGAAGAAGCACAAAAAACCTCTGCCTCCAAAGGTACTCAAGGGGGTCTATTTATAATTTTTCCAAGTCTATGGACCAAAATGACAGAAACACCCATAGAACAAAAAAGCCTTGGGCCAATAGAAAATATCCACACCGGGGGGGGGGGGGGGGGGGTAAAGTGGTAATTCCACCGCGAGGGTAAAACGGTAAAAGCATGTCCAAAAGAGGTCCAAGAGCGGGAGGAGCCATTCCCACCCTCTCCCCGGGCACCCGACACGAGCAGGTGACCCCCGAAGAACTGGGGAGCAGGGGGCAGGGGCGAGACCCCGGCCTTCGGCCTCTGTGGAGTTCGGGGTCCCAAAAGCTTAAAACTCAAAACCTGCGAATACGGGGTTGTACACAATCCTCGCTCTTTTCGAGGTTGACACAAGCTCGGAAAAAAACATCCAACCCAACGTATTCGCTGAGCGGCCTTCTTAGAGCCGAAAATACTTGGCCCCTCCCGGGGGAGTCAGCCTATCATGTCAGCTAATGGGTGCCTGGGTGACGAGACGACCTCGGGGTAAAAAACACTTGGCCTTCCCGAGGGGTCAACCCGTCAAGCCAGTTAATGGGAGCCTGGATGACGAGACGGCCTCGGGGTAGAAAACACTTGGCCTCCCCGAGGGGTCAACTTGTCAAGCCAGCTAATGGGAGCCTGGATGACGAGACGGCCTCGGGGCAAAAAACACTTGGCCTCCCCGACGGGTCAACCTGTCATGCCAGTTAATGGGAGCATGGATGACGAGACGGTCTCGGGGTAAAAAACACTTGGCCTCCACGAGAGGTACCACCAGCCCTGTCCAGTTAGTGAGAGCCTGGACAACGGGACCGTCTCAGAGACAAAAGGAACAGGGCATCCACGAGAGGTACCACCGGCCCTGCCCAGCTAGTGAGAGCCTGGCAGCGGGACCGTCTCGGGGCTGAGGCTTGCTCTCCCCGAAGCACATTCGACCCAACCAGCTAGTGGGAGCCTGGATGAGAAGATCCTCTCGGGGGTGGGACTTGATCTCCCCGAGGCACATTCGACTCATCCAGCTAGTGGGAGCCTGGATGAGGAGATCCTCTCGGGGGTGGGACTTGATCTCCCCGAGGCACATTCGACCCATCCAGCTAGTGGGAGCATGGATGAGGAGATCCTCTCGGGGGTGGGGCTTGCTCTCCCCGAGGCACATTCGACCCATCCAGCTAGTGGGAGCCTGGATGAGGAGATCCTCTCGGAGGTGGGACTTGATCTCCCCGAGGCACATTCGACCCATCCAACTAGTTGGAGCCTGGATGAGGAGGTCCTCTTGGGGGTGGGGCTTGCTCTCCCCGAGGCACATTCGACAAATCCAGCTAGTGGGAGCCTGGATGAGGAGATCCTCTCGGGGGGTGAGACTTGATCTCCCCGAGACACATTCGACCCATCCAGCTAGTGAGAGCCTGGATGAGGAGACCCTCTCGGGGGTAGGGCTTGATCTCCCCGAGGCACATTCGACCCATCCAGCTAGTGAGAGCCTGGCTGAGGAGATCCTCTCGGGGGTGGGGCTTGATCTTCCTGAGGCACATTCGACCCATCCAACTAGTGGGAGCCTGGATGAGGAGATCCTCTCGGGGGTGGGGAACCAGGTGCGTCACTTGAACTCTACCAAATCCAACATCCTCAAACGGGGAAAAAAGATGGGTTACATGACCCCCCCCCCCCCCCCCCCCGACTCAGTTGGTCGGGGGTTGGACTCACTACAACATAAGAAACATACAGGACTCCGTCGGGGCGAGGCTTCCTCAGGGGGTCTGGGCCTGATGGTCGTCATCCTTCCCCTCGGAGACCTCCACCTTGTTCAGGCTCTCCATGATCCTCTCCATCTCCTCCGCCCTGGCCAACCAAGAGATGGTGTTGACGGCCGTGACGTAGCACTGCCTTGCCATCCTGGAGTCTCCCTTGACTCTGACCTGGATCCCTCCTGAGCTGAATTTGAGGCATTGGTGGAAAGAAGACGACACGCAACGAAAGGCGCTGATGAGGGGCCTTCCGAAGATGTCATTGTAGCTTCTTGGAGCGTCAACAATGACGAACCGACAGTTCCTTGAAGTCCCCCCCCCCCAATTTTACTTGGAGTCCTACTCCACCCTCTCCCTCCTTCCTCTCCCCTGAAAATCCGAATAGGGGTCCGTCCGAGGCCAACACCCTCCTTGGCTCTACCATCATCTCGTCAAACGCCTTCTTGAAAACGACGTTGACGGAGCTTCCGTTGTCAACCAAGATCCGGGAGACGGTGTAGCCTTTGATGGCTGTCTGAATGATCAGCGCATCGCAAAACGGATCCTCATGATCCGGCAGGTCCTTCACCGAGAAGGTGATCTTCTCCTCCTGGGGCGGGGTCTGGGACGTCGAGGCGACGCTCCGTCGGTACATCACATGGAGACTTGCCTTCCGAGTGGCTTCGATCCCTACTCCACCATGGATCACAGCTATACCACCTCGGGGTCCGACATCGACCCGGTCCTCACACACGTCATCCCCCCTTCTCTGGGTAGAACCTCCTCAACCCGCACCGGCGGCTGCGGCTGGGCAGGGCCTCTCGCCCCCCTCACTTCCAGGAACTCCGAGCAAGTAGCCGTGGCGTGACCCTCCACCTGGTGGAAGTCACAGTACGGTAGCGCTGCTCCCCTCCTTCGGCGGGTTGGGCGTTCTCTCCTGTTACCTCTTCCCCCTCCTCCTACTGCCAAGGCTTGCTGCGGCGGGGGTAGGAGCTGTCTTGGGGCTTGCCTCTGGAAGTCGAACCTCCCTTGGCCCCCATGAAAGTTCCCTCCGCCCTGGATGAGAGCTCTTCCTGGACCCTGGGCAGGTCCTCCCTGCTGCCTCCAACCTGGTTCTGGACCCTCCCGAGCTCTCCGCTCCTCTCTCTGCCTTCCCTCTTGATGTCTCGAGCCATCCTGCTCCCTCGACTTCATCTCTGTTAGCTTTGCCAACTTCTTGACAAATGCCGGGTTGGCCGCCTCCATGGCTATCTCCTCAGCCTCCCTTTCCATCAGCTGCTCAAAGGAAAGGGGGGCCTTTCGAGTCAGGCTCATCTTGAAGAACCCCTCGCGCAACCCCACTGTGAATGCCATCTGGAGGGCATACCCTGGCATCTCCTGGACCTCCAGGATCTCCTCTTGGAACCTGTCAACGTAACGGGCCAGCAACTCCTCGACCCCCTGCCTTATCAGGAAGATGTACTCAGGACTCCTCTTCCTATTCTTGGAGGTGGAGAAGCGAAGCTGAAAGCTCCGG
Organism: Platanthera guangdongensis; assembly: GCA_039583875.1. NCBI lineage: Eukaryota > Viridiplantae > Streptophyta > Magnoliopsida > Asparagales > Orchidaceae > Platanthera > Platanthera guangdongensis. The sequence continues at coordinate 164,358,650 of CM077167.1, forward strand.
CTCAAGTCCTCGAACCCATAGATAGACCTCAGAGGGAGTTGATGAAACCAGTCTCTTGCCTTCTCCTTCAACGTGATCGCAAAGAGGCGACACTTGAAGGCATCCGTCATCAGCCTGATGGAGACGGCATCTTCAAACCACTGCAGGTGCTGCACGGAGTCATCTTTCCCGGTATAGTAAGCCATGTCAGGCTCTCTGAACCCCTCGGGAACGGGAGCTGAGATGATCAGCTCGCTGAAGGGTGATCCCCTGAGGGGTGGTCTCGCCACCTCTACTCGCGCGACCTGCTCGCCTGGGAGGCTGGCACTCGCCGGGCTGGAGAACAACTCTCGGTCCAGTGGAATCTACGTTGACAGGCCTGCTCAACGACTACATTGCTCGCCAACTCCTGTTTTTCAGCCGAATGGAAGGCGCCATCACCGGGACACATCTCTCGGCCGATCATCATCACAACGTGCCGGGACCCATGAAAATGACAGATGAGTTCAACAGCAGGAAATTCGCCTCGTTAATGGATTGCACTCTGTCATGAACGAGCGCCAACAAATCCTCTCTCATCAATTCACAACCACGACGGGCAATGCAGAACGTCGATCTGTGGGTCGGGGTTTGCTGAAACGTTACAACGCCTATGGTATTGATACGTCGATGCTCATCATGTACCTGGACAAGTGTTGCGATGATCGAGAATGGCTGGAAGAGTTCGCGATCATTGTTCTCCTCGACAATCACCACCTGATCACGAGGTACCGGGACAATTCAAACGGCACGAATCATGCTCGGCACAAACAATTCATGTATATTGTGGCCGAAATCATTGTTGGCAATGGACACGCTCCAATGCATGAAGACTCCATCATTGAGGCTGAATTTGATGCATTGTTGGATCGCATTGAAAAGTGAGAAATCGAAAATAATGTGCCCCATCCAAGCGCATCATGACGAGCAAACTTCTCGCTTGCCACGAGACACAAAAAAAACACATCAGAAATTGCTTAACAACGCCCGCATCCGCATTGACTACTGTCGTGAATTGCTTCTTTCGTTTGAGTTTGCGTCGTGGATCAGGGAAGAACGAAAACTTGTGGCGCCATGGATGAGACATTTGCCCGGAGACCATATCCCTGGAAGGAGGGAACTTGCTACTCCATGTCGTTGTTGCTCAAAACAACTTTCGAGGTGAACTCCAATTCAATCCTCGATGGGCATATTTGCCAAACTCTGGGATGCATATCATTCTCACTCAGTATCTCGCACTATTTCCGACCGATGACATCACTCCCTCGCCTACGTCTCTATCGACGATGTTTCACATATTGCCTCTCTCAATTGATGATTGCGACAATTAATTTGGATTGACGACAGCGTTTGAAAAATCCCTTCGTCAACTGCCCGAAATTTCTGCAGGGCAACTGGAATCGCTTGGAATGGTCGCGGAATCAATCGCCGATAATTCAATTTGGTCGAGTCACATGTTCAATGTGATTGTGCACGATACCCTTGATGTTGTCGCTGGTGTTGCCGAGCGGTCTCACAATGATCATCGCATCGTTGAAGAATACGATGTTGCACTGCGGGACGATGGTGATCCAAACCATGCCGACAACAGCGATCCGTTGATTGGCGATGAATCACACGTCTTATTCAGTCTCGATTATAAACTACATACAATATTACGATTTCTTTATCTCATTGTTTATTAATTTGTTTTTATAAGCTTGTTTGTAGATCTGTCATTACATCATAATAGTTCTCAAAATGGAAATATATACATATATATACACACACATTATTTTGTGAATATATGATAAAGGAAACATTGGATTTTATTTATTTGAGTTTAGGGTTTAATCATGGTATTCATGATAATAAAGTTGGAGATACAAATTTGATTGATTGTAGTAGTGGCAGGGATTGGGGTGAAAGCTAGATGATAGATAGCATGTGCATGAATTCATGTTTAGGAGTAGTTCTACTGCCAACTTCATATCTACTTGAAATTAACATCGAATTTCGCTACCAGAAAATTCATATGGCTTCTCAAGACTTTGAAAGCTATCCACTGGACGAATTTTTGTTCTCGCTATGCAATTTCACTTTTCTTTGGACCTGTTTTGAGGATTTCCCGCTGGTTCTCTCTGGATTGTTCAGAGTGACCGGGAGAACATCCTTGTTTTTTGACCCGTTTTTGCGGTCTCTTTTCCTCTTTTGTTCTATTGCGAATGCAAGCTTCAAAAAAAAGCTATCCATGGAGCATCAACACATCCTCCAGGATCAACACTAACAGGAAAGAGTTGGAATAATCCGCTCTTCGGAGGCAAACTTTGTCCCAACGAAAATGAGTGAGCCAAACTCACATGATGAGATCGAATCAGAGCTTGCTTGGATCATATTGATATGTTCAGGTGAAGCCTAAACCCTAAACAAATGAACCAACTTATAAGGCTAGAGAACTGAGGTCATATAAAATTAACTACAAGTGTTAAATTTTGTATATGTTTAGGGTATAACCCCATCTTTATATATAGTGTAAATTAAATCTAGTTGTATACAAAAAAAGGCAAAAAGCTTTATTCCTGGAAAAACATTAAAAAAAGCATGCATAATCAGGTGTTTGATTCATTTTCAAAGAGATCCTGAAAAATACACTCTTCATCATTTCTCAACATTCTCCTCCCTTGCATCAGACAAGTAGTCTTGCCTGAAAACAAACACTCATGATGAATTAAGAGCAAAATTAATGAGATTTATAAAAGGAATTCACAATGTACTTCATATGATGTAACATTTGAATCAAGTATGCCAACAAATATAATTTTTTTTAAAAAAATTCAATTAATTATCATTTCTATAACAGATTAAGGCTCCGTTTGGGGGGACTTATTTTCACCGGTCAAGCGGTCACGACCGCATGAATCGGACCTTAATTAAGTCCTGATTCATGCGGTCGTGACCACTTGACCGGTGAAAATAAGTCCTCCCAAACGAAGCCTAAGGCTCCGTTTGGTGCGGTGGCAACGGTCGCGAACACGGTGGTGGTTATGAACTGTCGTTAAGGAACTTCGTCCGCTTTTATGTTCAAAACTAGTTTTCATTTTTGAAGGCGGTCATAACCGTTGTTGTCATGCCAAACATACATTCTATGACGGTAGTGTTTTTGTCCAAACTCAGCGGAACAAAAAAGGAACGTTGCCTAACACTCAGCAACAAAGATTTCATGATGTAAATATCCAATGATACGCGTTACTCATCCAAATATATGCACATATGTAGTTCACAAGCTGCTGTTGCTCACACAAAACTTGTCTTTTTTGCTGAAAATCAAAAAACAAGATATCTATTTGTCACATATAAGTTGGAAAGTATATTACCGAGCGGGATTGCAGCCCAAATCTATTCGGATCTTATCGGGGATCGAACCTAGCGCATCCACGAGCAGGATTGCAACCCAAATCGTAGGATCATTAGGATCAAGATCCTGACCCAATATAGCCGGTCTGGATTTAACAATAAAGAAGGGGCCCGTTCAGGTAATAAAAAACGCGCTCCTTACAAAACTCTAGCTCGCGCTTTATCCATTGGCACTCTGCTACGTCTTCCCTTCCAGGCTCTATCTTCGTGCAAGCCCTAGAGCCCCTGCTTCTCTTTGTTTGAGCCGCAGAAAATGTTAGATGTTTGATGATGTTGTGGAGAAGATTGGCGAAGAAAATATTGTTCAATTCCTAGTATGTAACGTTGATGTATCATTTATGAGTGTTCTTATACATTTTTATTTTGAAAATTGGCGCATTCAAAAAGAAGAAAACGTTTGTATCGAAAGAAAATGAATGATTTAGTTTTTATCAGGTACAACATGAAGTTGATAGAGCGATAAGATAGAAAAGATATACAAAGAAGGAAAAGTTTTTCAAGTTTGAGGATATTCCATTTGATGATGAATGAATCCTAAAGATGGAAGATCCCATTCTTCTTCGTAAGGGAAATTGGTTGGGGATTCTTCAAAATAAAGATCCACAAGAAACTTGATGATAATGCGGGAAGAAATGTTGAAGAATCTACAACGACGGTAAATGAAGAATGTAAGTTTGATATTGATTTATTTGATAATATAAAATTTCACAATTACATTATCAAACTATCATCTCATTTAATTAAATTCATATGGCACAATGACCTTGATGCCATTGAGTATATTAGTAAGGATAAATGGGATGATGATGAGAATGACAGGCGGGGATGATAACAATGCAAAAAATGAAATACATGATGATGAGGATATGGTCGATGTAGCTCTTAAAGATTTTTATTCATGATTTGTGATTGACATTCATCCAGCAAACAAAATTTGTTATTTGATTTTTATAGTGATGAGTACTTTATAATTGCTTATGTAGAACAAATAGAGACTAACAGGAAAACAATTTTATTAGGTTAAAAACATTATGCATAAATATACGATACGTGACATATCATATATTCGACTCTCCCCCTTATCTTGAGAGTATATGTCAATCATTCCCAATTGAATATATTATTAGTAAAGTTGTTATAGCTTAACCCTTTGGTGAAGATGTCAGTAAGTTGATCTTGAGAGTTCACAAAGGGTGTATAGGTATTGCACTTGTCAATGTGATCTTTAATGAAATATTCATCCACTTCAACATTTTTGGCCCGATCATGTTCAACTGGATCGTGATAAATATTGATGGCGACTTTGTTATCGTAATAGAGAGTACTAGGTTTGTCCTCGTGGAGTCTCAAATCCTGAAAAATAAATTTCAATCACAAGCCCTCACATACTCTGTGTCATGACTCATAGCCCTATATTCCGCCTCAGCACTAGATCATGCTACAACATTTTGTTTTTTTGCTCCTCCAAGATACAAGATTTCCAACCACAAAAAGAACAATATCTTGTAGTGGATTTTCGATCAACTTGGCAACCTGCCCAATCAGTATCAGTAAAAATTTCAATTTTCAAGGGTTGATTTGCCGAAAACAGAATCTCATGTCCTGGAGACTTCTTGTGGTATCTCAAGACCAGCTAAGCAGTCTTCTGATTACGGATCATGAGAGCATGCAAGAATCTACAGAGAATGCCAACAACATATGTGATGTCTAAACATGTATGAGATAAGTATATTAGTCTACCAACCAATCTCTAGTGCCTTTATGAGTCAACTTTATCTCCTTTTGTATCTTTATTAATTTTGTTATTTGCCTCAATGGGGGTATCCACAGGAGCACATCCAAGTATATCAGGTTCCTCCAAAAGGTAAGGACATACATTCTCTAGGATATGAAGATCCCCAGGCTAGACCTCGCCGCTTCAATCCCCAAGAAATATTTCATCTTTCCTAGATTATTAACTTCAAATTTTCTGCACAATTGCCCTTTTAGGCAAATAATTTCCTCCAAATTATTTCCTGTAAAGATGACGTCATCCATATATACACGAGTACTAACACTTTAGTTACAATGCTCTTAACAAAGAGAGTGTGATCAGCATGTCCTTAAATATAACTTAGTTGTAGCATGGTTTATAAAACCGTCCAAACCAAGCTCTCGGTGATTGGTTCAACAAATATAATAGATTCCACCCAAGACATGCAGCACATGAAAGGAGCACCTGAATAAAATCATTTTTTGCAACAGGAGCAAAGGTTTCTTGATAGTCAATTCCTTGAGTTTGAGTGTACCCTTGAGCGACTAACCAAGCTTTGTAGCGCTCTGCAATCCCCTCTTGATTTTGCTTCATTAAAAAAAAATCAAATGTGACAATTTTTCTTCTTTCAAAAAGAAGATGGGCAAGTTGTCATGTAATTTTTTTGCCCAAGACATGTATTCATCCATAGCTTGTTTCTATTCAGGAATCTTGATAACCTCCTGTCAGGTCTAGAAAATCACAATAGAAGAAAACGATGAGAAAAAAGCTTTGCAAGTAGGAGACAAACGATGATATGACAGGTAATTATCTATAGGATGCTTGGTATTACCAGTGCTACCTTTGAGATGAGCAATTACAAGATGAAGGTCATCATTAGGATCTGGAGCAAAAGAAGAAACCTGCAATAGTTGAACTTCCAAGGACTGTACATGCTCAGCTTTACAGGACTTATAAGATTATGTATGCAACAAAGGAGGCAGTGATCACGAAGAAGGAAGAAGAGTAGGAAGAATCAGAGTAGAAAGATTAGGAGGAGAAAAAGAAACAACTATTGAAAGAGGAGAGTCAGAGGTCCCGTCATCACCACTACTTGTCTCACATTGACGAGGACCAAAGTAAGACTCTTCTTCACGAAGGGTGACATCAACGATACAGAATAAGCGATGAGAAGAAAGGTGATAATAGTGATAACCTTAAGTGGTGGAGGAGTACCCCACAAAAACGAATTTAGGAGAATGGGCATCCAAAGATATGAGTATGGGCATGAAACAAACAAATGGACCCAAAGATATGAGGAGAGATGTGAGAAATATGGAACGTATGTTTAGAGGAAAGACGAGGAGTAGCATAGTGCCGAGAGTGGTAGGGAAGGCGGTTAATGAGATGGGTGTCGCAGTCAAAACATCATCACCCTAATAGAACTTAGGAAGGTGTGTGGTGGTTAACAGGAAGCAAGCAACCTCCAACAAGCGTTTATTTTAGTTCCACAATGCCATTTTGAGTGGTGTGAGCATAAGTGGCTTGGTGAAGAATGTCGTTATCGATAAGATAGGTACCAAACAATCCCCAGTCATCATGCTTGCCAACATATCACCATGTAACACTTAAATAATGTCACTAAACTGTGTAATAATCGTTTTATGAAAGGTACAAAATAACTAAACACTTCACTCTCCCGTTTTAACAAATAAACTCACGTAGTACGGAAAAAACAATCAATAAAAGTGACAAAATATTTATAGTCAGATAAAGATAATACAGGAGAAGGACCCTAAACATCTAAGTGAATCGCACTGAAGGGAGAAGAACAGGGAAGAGATATATGACTTGTGTAACACCCCTTCCCAGTATTACAGAAATCAGCCGTCCGGCCGGGTCAGCGATATAAAAAAGACTAGGAAGCAGTATTAAAACTAGTAGCAGCAGGTAATAAAAGCCCAAACTAAACAGATTTAAAACTTACAGTGGGAGTAAAAATTAAACTAAGGTTAACCACATACCTGATGTCTGGATTCACAGAACCGCTAAACAAGAATGAGACTGTACTAACTGAAAATCTGAACTATCAAAATAAGTCTGATACAAGATACATAAAATATTAAAGAGTTACACTGTCCACAATTTCAAGTACAAGCTGAAAACGGAGTAAACTGAAAATAGTAAAAGTACTACACTCGGACACCACCATGACGCTCATCCTAGACGGAGTTTCCCACCTGAGTCACCTGAAAAACATTGCCCACGAAGGGTCAGAGTAAAGAAAAACAATTCCCCTTAGTGACACTAAAATAGATTTACATATGAATGCATGCATGTCTTTTAAAACTAGTCTCGTGCACTGAAAATATTTCATGATATATGATATGCATGCTTTTTCTATGCTTACTGGTGAACACTATAATTTTATACTCATGATTTCCCGTTCATTTACCTAAGTCCTGACGTTCACTAACTAGTGTACTGTCTCACGTCAAGTCTGTACTTGAGTTCTAGGTGGCTTCTAGCCTACACGTTCACTGGGAAGGCTCTAGGCAGAGTAGCTCCTAACGCGCAAAATCTGAAACTGACGACCCGAGACCATCTGACGAACTCAATTGTTCTAGTGCCACGCGGACACGGTCTCGAATCTGCTAACTGTCTCAAAGGGGAGTCAACTCCCAAGACTGTAACTCATAGGATATCATATGTCCTATGAGGATGGTAGTGCGCCTCTACCAAGCACGAAAAGACTGGTGTGCTATTGACCAGTTTTGGTCTGACGCTACTCTGCAAGGGATATATTTTCTAGTGTACTACTGAGCGACCCTTGACTTTCTCGTGGTCGACTTGAATGGACCTTCGCCCCCTCGGTCGGACAGTCTCCAAACCTACGTGTACATGTGAAGTTTCGTACTTAACTAACTGTTCACGACTTAACTAACGTGGTTATGGAAAAAGGCGTTCTCATACGTGTCTCCACGATTATTTTTCTACTGTCACACTTTTCTATGCATGATTATGATGTTGTACGAAACTTACTTATGCGTATAAAATACAATTATTTGATATGTCTAACTAAAAGGAATTAGGATTTCCTTACAGTGGTGCTGCGACGTTCGTATACTCGGCTCGGCGACATTTTCTTTTTTTTCAGAAGTAAATCCTGCTGTTGGAGACCTTCAAAAGTTTCCCCGACCCCGCCAAATTCCTGAAATTTACCGTAACCCTAATTTTAGAATTTCCCCTCTACGATATTCTCATGGAAAAATTTATAAATCACTAGGGTTACAAAATTTGTGCGTTAGACTACAAGTATTACCTTTTAGTATAGCGTTTGGGGCTACCCAAGCGTTCCACACAAAATCCGTGGGGAACTACGAACCCCAAAACCTAGGATAGGGCAAACAAAATGAAAACCTAGGTTAGATTTGTTTCCAAATCAAAGGAAAACCAAGTAGAAAGCGAGAAAAAGGAAGGAATCGAACTCACCGAAGCCAAAACGTTCACTTCCACCGGTTAGGGTTGGATCCGACACTTTCACGGCCAAGGGAGGAAAAGGAAAGTCTACCGGTGCTCGTAGAGGAGGGAGGAGTGGTCGGAGATGGGTTCTGGAGAGGGATCGGACGGCGGAGGAGATCGCGGGATGTGCCGGCTTCGTCCGTCGCAGCGCGCGGGATGCGGAAACAGGGAACAGTGCGGCTGCGGTTCCCGTGAGTGAAATGGGGTTGTGCGGGATTCGGCTTTGCGGTTTTATGTATAAACCGCATGAGAGAGAGGGGGAAAAATGCTATTGGCACCCCAAGGTTCTTTTCCTTACCCAAACTTCATTCTCACTGCGCGTCACTAAAAACAAACGCGTCACACACTAAAATTAACGCACTTAACGAACTAATGGTCACCATCAAAAAGGAAAAGTGACATTATACCTTGCCAACGCGCCGCCTCGATCAAAATTCATCGCGATTCGCCCCTACAAATCAAATAATTTTTTTCGCGTCAAAATTCGGATGTTACAAATCTCCCCTCCTAACAAAAATTTTCGTCCTCGAAAATTGTAATCATACCTGAATCGAAGAGAAAAGAATAGTCTGCATTGCTCTGAAGCTCATCCTCTCGCTCCCAAGTATACTCTGGTCTGCCACAGTTCATCCAAAGGACTTTGACCATGCGAATCTCTCTATTTCTGAGTTTCTGTATCCTTGAATCCACTATTCTGACCGGTCTAACCCCAATACTAAGATCTGTCTCAATTGGTGCTTCCTCGGTGCTGATGATCTGACTAGGATCTCTGACTGCTCTCCTCAGATAAGAGACGTGGAATACATCATGTACACCCCTCATTTCCTCAGGTAAGGCCAATATGTAAGCAACCTCACCAATTCTTTCCAGCACCTCAAAAGGACCAACAAATCTGAGGCTCAGCTTTTTCATCCGCTTTATTCTAGAAACTCCTCTGACTGGTCTGACCTTCAGATAAACGTAGTCTCCAGCACTGAACTCTACTGACCTGTGCTTCTGATCATGATACTTGGCCTGGCGATCCTGAGCTGTCTTCATACGCTCCTGAATAAGCTTGATCCTATCAGTGGTCTTATCAATCCATGACTCCCTGATTGTGGATCTCTCTTCACTTTCAGCCCAACATAACGGTGTCCGACAACGTCTGCCATAGAGGGCCTCGAACGGTGCCATCCCAATACTTGTCTGAAAACTATTGTTGTAGGAGAACTCCACTAGTGTAACATATTTCTCCCACTTTCCTCCAAAATCCAAAATGCACATCCGTAGCAAATCCTCCAAAGTCCTATTAGTGCGCTCAGTCTGTCCATCGGTCTGGGGATGGAAAGCGGTGCTGAAGTGTAACCTGGTACCCAACCGCTCATGTACGTATCGCCACTCCCTGGAGGTGAATTTGCCATCTCGGTCTGAAACTATAGTCCTGGGAATACCGTGAAGCCGAACTATCTCGTCCAAATATAACTGTGTCAGCTTCGGACCTTGATCCGTCTTCCTAAGAGGAATGAAATGGGCGACCTTAGAAAGTCGGTCAACTACAACCCACAAGGAATCATTCCCACTCTGCGATCTCGGTAAACCATGAATGAAATCCATGGATATATCTTCGAATGTCCACTCAGGAATGGGAAGTGGCTGCAACTTGCCTCCAGGCCTTTGGCACTCGGCTTTAACCAACTTGCACGTCTCACACTGCCCTACGTAATCTGCAACGTCTCTCTTCAAGCCTGGCCACCATACTAACTTCTTGAGGTCTGCATACATCTTCGTGCTACCCGGATGTATAGAATATCTGGAATTGTGTGCCTCAAATAAAATATCCTCGCGAAGGTGACTAACATCGGGGATACACACTCTGCCATCAAACAACAATAAATCATCCTGAATAGTGAATCCCTCCTTCTGTCCTGACTGCACTGAGCTCCAAATCTCTGCCATCTTTGGATCCAACGGTAGAGCTGTCCTGATTCTGTCCTTGATATCGCAGGTAATCTCCATCCAATTCAACCTTGCAGAACCAAAACTACTGCGTGGCACAACGGTAATATCCAGTCTCTCCAGCTCTCGCACTAACTCCTCCTGCTGAGTGAGGAGACAGAAACATGAACCTCTACGACTAAGGGCATCAGCTACAGCGTTCGCCTTTCCTGGATGGTACTGAATGTCTACGTCGTAGTCTGATAGAAATTCTAACCATCTGCGCTGCCTCAAATTGAGCTCTCGCTGATCAAAGATATACTTGAGGCTCTTATGATCAGTGAAGATCTCACAACGCACTCCATAGAGATAGTGCCTCCAAATCTTCAAAGCATGTATGACTGCTGCAAGCTCCAAGTCATGCACTGGATAGTTCCTCTCATGAACCTTTAATTGTCTCGAGGCATAGGCTACGACCTTTCCATGCTGCATGAGAACACATCCCAAACCCTGACCTGATGCATCGCTGTAGATCTGAAACCCGTCAGGCCCTGATGGTAAACTCAAAATCGGTGCGGTCATCAACCTGCCCTTCAAGTCCTCAAAAGCCAACTCACACTCAACTGTCCAATCCAAGCCCTTACCCTTCCTGGTGAGGGAAGTCAGTGGTAAGGCTATCTTCGAAAAATCTCTGATGAATCTCCTGTAGTAACCAGCAAGACCCAAAAAGCTACGAACCTCTGAAACTGTCATCGGCCTTGGCCAACTCTTAATGGCCTCTACCTTCTTCGGATCAACACTAACTCCTTTCTGACTGATGATATGGCCTAAGAATGCAATCTCTGAAAGCCAAAACTCGCACTTTGAAAACTTGGCAAACAACTGATTTTTCCTGAGTGTGCTCAAAACAATCCTGAGATGTGCTGCATGATCTTCTGCACTCTTAGAGAACACCAAGATGTCATCTATAAAGACGATGACAAAACGATCCAAGTACTCCCGAAACATCCTGTTCATCAGGTCCATAAATACTGAAGGAGCATTAGTCAGCCCAAACGGCATGACCACGAACTCGAAGTGTCCATATCTGGTGCTGAAAGCCGTCTTCTGAATATCCGAGTCACGAATCTTTAACTGGTGATAGCCTGACCTCAAATCTAACTTGGAGAAAGTGTTCGATCCCACCAACTGGTCGAACAAATCATCAATCCTGGGAATCGGGTACTTGTTCTTCACTGTTAGCTTATTCAACTCACGATAGTCTATGCACAGTCTCAGACTACCATCCTTCTTCTTCACGAAAAGCACTGGAGCACTCCATGGTGAAGTGCTGGGGCGTATAAAACCCAAATCAAGTAACTCCTGCAACTGACTCTTCAACTCTGCTAGTTCCCTTGGAGCCATCCGATAGGGAGATTTGGCTACCGGTGTAGCCCCAGGCTGCAAGTCTATCGGGAACTCAATCTCTCTATCTGGAGGGGCACCAGGGAGCTCTTCCGGGAAGACATCGGGGAATTCCTGCACCACTGGTACCTCTAATAACTCAGCCTTAGTCTCTGCATTCATCAGTACTACAAAGGTTTCGCAACCCTTACTGATGCACCTTCTTGCTTGGACTGCAGATATAATCATTTTCACTACTCCCTTCAAGCCCTGAAAAGAAAAAGAAGTCTGATTGGGGCCATCAAACTGTATCTGCTTCGCCCTACAGTCAATCTTGGCGTTGACTGTCGACAGCCAGTCCATTCCAAAAATCAGGTCGAATCCTGCAATAGGTAGCTGCAAAGCTTCCACAATAATCTCGGTGTCACCAAACTGCACCGGTACCCTGCACCTATCTCTGGTCTGCAGAAGGGATCCATTCGGCATCATAACATCCAGCGCTGTAGTCTCTGAGAATACTTCTAAATTCAACTTACGCACTAGAGATTCTGCGATAAACGAGTGCGAGGCACCCGTATCAAACAGAATCTTAGAGGGTAAATTTCGAATCATAAGGATGTCTACATGAATGAATTTTCAAAAAGAAAAGAGTGTCACTACGGAGGGTTAAATAAGCTTATCAGGCAAATTAAACACTTACCTGTTACTACATCTTCCTGCCCCTTAGCCTCCTGCTGACCAAGTCCATAAGCTCTGGGCTGCACCAAATCTCGACCCTGCTGTGGTCTTCCATCGGTAATCATCAACGCTTTGCCCTTGTCTGCTCTGCTAGGGCCACCAATCTCATACTTCGACTGCAGGAAACAAAATGCATTTGTCATATACCAAAAATTTATAAATGTACAAAAATACAACAAGGTTGATTACCTGATTCGAACCACCTTCCTGACAGAAATGAGCAATGTGTCCAGGTTGACGACACTTGTAACACACGCCCGCGCTGGCCAAACACTCTCCTGGATGGCGACGCTGACACTTGGGACAAAGGGGGTAGTCCCTGCTCCTGTCACCAGATTGACCATACTTCCTCGCATCAGGCTTCTGCTTCTTGTTCCAATTCTTCCCCGGATCATTCCTGCTCTGCTACGACTGATGCGAATCCTAAGCTCGCTTTGCACGGAAATTACTTCGCTTTTGAACCTTCTGCTGGTCAGCCTCCAGCCTGCGAGCCGTATCCACTAAGCTCTTGTAATCAGCATTGACCATGGTCATCAGCGGTTGTCTCAATGAGTCTCGTAAGCCATCCACAAAGCGGCTGCACTTCTCAGTCTGGTCTCCCTGCATTACGCCCGCATATCGAGCCAGATGGGTAAGCTCTCGCTCGTACTCAGCAACAGTCCTGTCCCCCTGGAAAAGTCTAAGGTATCTCTCCTGTAGACCTCGTCGTGCGGAAGGAGGCACGAACCAATTCGCAAGGGCTCTAGAAAATTCGCCCCACGTAAACATGTCTGGCGTACGACCTGGCCAAAAACATAATCATACTATTTAAAGAGAGAACATATCACTTTCAGAATAATTAAAGGAATTTTCATAACCATTTACCAGCGGGATCATCCGCCCGGTACTTGTCCCACCAGACCTTTGCCTCACCTCGGAGGAGGAAAACTGCCAGAGGAACCTTCTTATTCTCTGGGCACTCCAAAACATCCAGCAGGTCTCTGGTGTTTGCTACCCAATCATCTGTATCCATCGGGGTCTCATCCCCACTGTAGTTTGAAGGCTGAAGTTCTCTAAAATTCCTCAAATAACGCTCCAGGGTCATCTCCACGGGTGCTGGGGCAGGAGCTGGTGCAGGGGCTGGTACGTGCACTGGAACTGGAAACCCTGCAGCCAGTCCTCTCTGGAACTCCATCAAGGCAACAGTAACCGCATTGGCAATCTGAGACGCTATATCAGTGCCCTCTGAAGCTGCTGGAACTGGAGGTACCTGTGGCACTGCAGCATCTCCCATAGTGGCGTTAGGAACAGGGTACTGACGTGAAGATTCACCTGGTTCACTTACTCGAGTTGCCTGATAGAACATACAAAAGAAATCTGGTTATTTATCAAGCGTCTACTAAAACTGGCTTGACAACTATATTCGTACTCCTGCGAAAAACTAAGACTTAAACGCAACTTAAAATACTCTACTAACAAAAGTTTACTGTTATACAGTCCTATGGCTCTGTGAAAACCTTCTAGGGTCCAGCGATCCTAAACCTCGCTTTGATATCAATTTGTAACACCCCTTCCCAGTATTACAGAAATCAGTCGTCCGGCCGGGTCAGCGATATAAAGAAGACTAGGAAGCAGTATTAAAACTAGTAGCAGCAGGTAATAAAAGCCCAAACTAAACAGATTTAAAACTTACAGTGGGAGTAAAAATTAAACTAAGATTAACCACATACCTGATGTCTGGATTCACAGAGCCGCTAAACAAGAATAAGACTGTACTAACTGAAAATCTGAACTATCAAAATAAGTCTGATACAAGATACATAAAATATTAAAGAGTTACACTGTCCACAATTTCAAGTACAAGCTGAAAACGGAGTAAACTGAAAATAGTAAAAGTACTACACTCGGACACCACCATGACGCTCATCCTAGACGGAGTTTCCCACCTGGGTCACCTGAAAAACATTGCCCACGAAGGGTCGGAGTAAAGAAAAACAATTTCCCTTAGTGACACTAAAATAGATTTACATATGAATGCATGCATGTCTTTTAAAACTAGTCTCGTGCACTGAAAATATTTCATGATATATGATATGCATGCTTTTTCTATGTTTACTGGTGAACACTATAATTTTATACTCATGATTTCCCGTTCATTTACCTAAGTCCTGACGTTCACTAACTAGTGTACTGTCTCACGTCAAGTCTGTACTTGAGTTCTAGGTGGCTTTTAGCCTACACGTTCACTGGGAAGGCTCTAGGCAGAGTAGCTCCTAACGCGCAAAATCTGAAACTGACGACCCGAGACCATCTGACGAACTCAATTGTTCTAGTGCCACGCGGACACGGTCTCGAATCTGCTAACTGTCTCAAAGGGGAGTCAACTCCCAAGACTGTAACTCATAGGATACCATATGCCCTATGAGGATGGTAGTGCGCCTCTACCAAGCACGAAAAGACTGGTGTGCTATTGACCAGTTTTGGTCTGACGCAACTCTGCAAGGGATATATTTTCTAGTGTACTACTGAGCGACCCTTGACTTTCTCGTGGTCGACTTGAATGAACCTTCGCACCCTTGGTCGGACAGTCTCCAAACCTACGTGTACATGTGAAGTTTCGTACTTAACTAACTGTTCACGACTTAACTAACGTGGTTATGGAAAAAGGCGTTCTCATACGTGTCTCCACGATTATTTTTCTACTGTCACACTTTTCTATGCATGATTATGATGTGTACGAAACCTACTTATGCGTATAAAATACAATTATTTGATATGTCTAACTAAAAGGAATTGGGATTTCCTTACCGTGGTGCTGCGACGTTCGTATACTCGGCGCGGCGACATTTTCTTTTTTTTCAGAAGTAAATCCTGCTGTTGGAGACCTTCAAAAGTTTCCCCGACCCCGCCAAATTCCTGAAATTTACCGTAACCCTAATTTTAGAATTTCCCCTCTACGATATTCTCATGGAATAAATCACTAGGGTTACAAAATTTGTGCGTTAGACTACAAGTATTACCTTTTAGTATAGCGTTTGGGGCTACCCAAGCGTTCCACACAAAATCCGTGGGAAACTACGAACCCCAAAACCTAGGATAGGGCAAACAAAACGAAAACCTAGGTTAGATTTGTTTCCAAATCAAAGGAAAACCAAGTAGAAAGCGAGAAAAAGGAAGGAATCGAACTCACCAAAGCCAAAACGTTCACTTCCACCGGTTAGGGTTGGATCCGGCACTTTCACGGCCAAGGGAGGAAAAGGAAAGTCTACCGGTGCTCGTAGAGGAGGGAGGAGTGGTCGGAGATGGGTTCTGGAGAGGGATCGGACGGCGGAGGAGATCGCGGGATGCGCCGGCTTCGTCCGTCGCAGCGCGCGGGATGCGGAAACAGGGAACAGTGCGGCTGCGGTTCCCGTGAGTGAAATGGGGTTGTGCGGGATTCGGCTTTGCGGTTTTATGTATAAACCGCATGAGAGAGAGGGGGGGGAAATGCTATTGGCACCCCAAGGTTCTTTTCCTTACCCAAACTTCATTCTCACTGCGCGTCACTAAAAAAAACGCGTCACGCACTAAAATTAACGCACTTAACGAACTAATGGTCACCATCAAAAAGGAAAAGTGACATTATACCTTGCCAACGCGCCGCCTCGATCAAAATTCGTCGCGATTCGCCCCTACAAATCAAATAATTTTTTTCGCGTCAAAATTCGGATGTTACAACTTGGACTATGACAAACATGTTTCAACAGTTTACAAGCATCACAAGAAAAATACTTGAGCAACAGAAAGTAGGAAAAAGTTTAGTAAAATATAAAGATGACAGGTGCTCAAAGCGCTGATGTCATTGTCGGATGTCATGGATAGTAAGGGCACGGGTGGTGGAGGGTGCACTGGGGGGAAAAGATTGGTTCAGCAAGTACAGTCGGACAACAGTTTTACCACTACAAAAGTTTCGCTTCATAGCCAGATCCTGAAAAACACAAACATTAGGAAAGAAAGTCACTGAGCAATTTAACGAATTAATTAAATTACTAATAGACAAAAGATTGTGAGAGAACGAAGGAACATGCAACACAGAAGAGATGAAAAGGTCAGGAGAACAAGGTATTGTTCCTCTGCCAATAATAGATGAAAGAGAGTCATTAGTAGTAACAGCTTTGTCACGACCCGATAGGGCAGTGTAGGAGTTAAAACCTAATGTGGATACAGTTGCATGATCGGTTACGCCTAAGTCAATGATCCATTCAGATCGAGGTGAACACACAGCATAGGCACTCGAGATACCTGAAGTGACAAAGAAAGCGGCAGAATCATATCGGTGGTCGCAAAATCCGGCTGTGAGCACAACATGCGGTGAAATGCCTCCAACACCTCAACTGAAAGACCCCGGAAGGAAGACCATCCACATACACTTACTAGTAAAAGCAGAGTACTGTGAACGAGCACCAGATTGTCAACCATCACCACGGTAACGGTTCCAACCACAACACCATTCCCACGACCAAGGGGAAAGGTGAGGATGTAAGAGATAACATGACTCCGTAGTACGGCCCTTCCATCCGCAAAGTCCACACATAGAAGGGTGCGAGTGGGAGGACCACGACCAAGCCCAACAAGAGCAGAGTGATCAATCTGAGCGATAAAAGCAAGGGAGCAGAGATGGTTCTTATTACTGAGGATCATGCTAAATGCTTCCCCAAGAGAGGGAAGAGGCTCCTGACGAAGATGTAAGAGAACAATGTCAAACTCCATGGTCAGGCCCATAAGAAAAACATGCACCAAAAAATGATCTTTGTCCTTCTGAAGGTTGACGACATAGGAAGTCTATGCTGGAATGAAGGAATTGAAGTGCATGCCAGAAAGAAGGTATTGAAGTAATCTAATTCTTGATAAAGACGTTCAAATTCTGATTAATAGGCAGATACAGCCAAAGATCCTTGTGTCAACTCTAAAACACGACGTGTGAGCTCATAGATTTGCGTTGAGCTAACCAACCTGAGAGTAAGTCTCATGAGCTCGAGTACAAATTTCATGAGTGGAGTCCATGAGCATATAACTACGATACACTAACTAGGAGACAACCAAAGAATTATTCGCATTTCATTTCCTCCATTAGGGATCAGAACGTAGTAGTTCAACAACAGTTCCATCAATATGCTCATACAATTGGTGACTAAGGATGGCATGATGAGCGGTCTTGGATCATTGAAGATAATTTGTGTTATCCAAGGCCACTGTAGTGATCGTCAATGATCAAGATTGCCCATGGCTCCGAGGGATAGCACTTGTAGGAACAAATTGAGTGGATGAGATGTGGAAAGAATCACCCATAGGCAAGGAAGAGGCACTCAGTAGAAGGAATCAATCAAACAAGGTAGAATCAAGAAGTATCACACTCTACGGTCCTCCCTTATATAGATCCACCGAAGAGGACACCATAGGATGCGACCACGATGTCTCTAACGTCTGTCATGGAGGACAAAACAGTCGTAGACACGCGTCTGCCCGCTGGACGGGCGGAGAGAAGCTAGCTGCTGCGGCGGTGGTGAAAAGTTGCACTGCGGCAGTGAAGATAGGCGCTGCAGCGAAAATGAAGAGAGGCGCTGCTGTGGCGGAGAAGTTGTGGTGCAGCAACGAGACACTACTACAGTGGAGAAGTTGCTGCGACGAGCGAAGAAAGGCACCTGAGAAGGCGCGATGAGGTGTTGCAGCCTGCAATGCGGCTTCGACGAGTAGTGTTGTTGCGACGAGACACGACTGTGAGCTACAAGATGTTATTATGCGGCTTCAACGAGCGGAGAAGGCGAGCAAAAGAGAAGCATGGGAACTGTGAAAAGACGATGAGAACAACAAGGAGTGGAGATCGAGCAGAGCGTTCAGTGACAAGCGAGAGAGGCGGGTTCGCTCTGATATTAACTAGAGACACTGGAAAACAATTCTTTTAGGTTAAAAAGCATTACATATATATAATACGTGACAGATTATATATTCAACGGACTGTACAACTAAAACGATATATTTTTGTGGTTCAATTTTTCAATTAGTGCCTTTTGATATAATTATTAAACTACGGGTTAAATTGTGAGAGAACGAAGGTACATACAATACAGAAGAGATGAAAGGGTCAGGAGAACAAGGTATTGTTCCTCTGCCAATAATAGATGAAAGAGAGTCATTAGCAGTAATAGCTTTGTCACGACCCGATAGGGCAGTGTAGGAGTTAAAACCTGATGTGGATACAGTTGCATGATCAGTTACGCCTAAGTCAATGATCCATTCAGATCGAGGTGAACACACAGCATGGGCACTCGAGATACCTGAAGTGACAAAGAAAGCGGCAGAATCATATCGGTGGTCGCAAAATCCGGCTGTGAGCACAACATGCAGTGAAATGCCTCCAGCACCTCAACTGAAAGACCCCGGAAGGAAGACCATCCACATACACTTCACTAGTAAAAGCAGAGTACTGTGAACGAGCACCAGATTGTCAACCATCACCACGGTAACGGTTCCAACCACAGCACCATTCCCACGACCAAGGGGAAAGGTGAGGATGTAAGAGATAACATAACTCTGTAGTACGGCCCTTCCATCCGCAAAGTCCACACATAGAAGGGTGCGAGTGGGAGGACCACGACCAAGCCCAACAAGAGCAGAGTGATCAGTCTGAGCGATAAAAGCAAGGGAGCGGAGACGGTTCTTATTACTGAGGATCATGCTAAATGCTTCCCCAAGAGAGGGAAGAGGCTCCTGACGAAGATGTAAGAGAACAATGTCAAACGCCATGGTGAGGCCCATAAGGAAAACATGCACCAAAAAATGATCTTTGTCCTTCTGAAGGTTGACGACATAGGAAGTCTATGCTGGAACGAAGGTATTGAAGTGCATGCTAGAAAGAAGGTATTGAAGTAATCTAATTCTTGATAAAGGCATTCAAATTCTGATTAATAGGCAGATACTGTCAAAGATCCTTGTTTCAACTCTAAAACACGATGTGTGAGCTCATAGATTTGCGTTGAGCTAACCAACCTGAGAGTAAGTCTCATGAGCTCGAGTCCAAATTTCATGAGTGGAGCCCTAAGGTGGACTCCTTCGGTCTGTATCCCTCGATATTCCCTTTTTCCGCTGCAGCCCCAGTTTTCCGACTCTTCAACAAATTTTCCTCCCCTGAATCCACCAGCTCGACTCCCTCACCAACCATATGCCAGCCCCCCTCAATTTGTCCCAATCCAGAAACCAGCTTAAGGCAGAAATCTCATCTCCCGTCCAACCTGTACCCATGAGTACTGTGTACCACTAGTTCAGAAAGGCTTTTTGTGGTCTTATTGGCGCATACCACGGTCAGCCCATACTCCCCATTTCCAGCAATATTCCATCCCATGTAGACTCGTCAGAATTTGAATCAACCCAATCCGCCCAATAACTACCTTACTAATTTCCCATCTCTACGACATATACTCTTTCACTCCTGCAATTACCCAGTCCCTGTGAACTCGCCTGAACCTAAACCAACCCACAACAGTCCCAACAGCCTACTCCCGTGACTCCACAACAGCAGCCCACAAATTTCCACTCCTACAGGCCGCCTAGTCCCCATACCCAGAATTCCTGATTCAGACAATCAAACCCCCTCCCCATACCATCGGAGGGCAGTTTCTACAATCAGGAACACCGGACCTCCAACCTAAGGCAACATCCCCTTACTTAGTGAGTATTGTATTGTTGTATGGAATTTTGAATTCAAGATTAAATATGGTATTGTGAACTTTGCTCTTTTGGATATATTGCATTGTGGAATTTGGTTCCTGGATATCTTGCATTTGCAGGAACTACTAGCCGCACGCTCTCGCTTTGACTCTCCACATGAAGGAAAGCCTAAGCTTACTTTGCTTAATAGAAATAAATTGATTTGCTTAAATTATCATTTGAAATTTATTTATTTAATGCTTATATTGTTCTCTCCGTCGTGTCTTGTTGTCATACTACTACATATAGGAGAGCTACATATTTGCACCTCACTTAAGGTTGTTTGTTAGTCACACATCCACGTGTCCCACCCTTCATTAGACGGTGTTTAGGTTCATTGTAGTAATTATATGAATTTTCACATTGCATGTGTTAGGTGTAGTGTAATTCTGTGTTGCAGAGTTATCTTATGCTCACCATGGGTGTTGTGAACACCCTCTCATGTACTTGTATATATATTATCTTATCTCTTGTGAATAGAATATTGGATTATTTGTTTTTTTATCATGGTATCAGAGGAAAGGAAAACCTAGCCGTCTGAACGCTCCCGTCGCGCTTCCCTTCCTGATCGACCCGGTCGCAGGGTTTTCCGATCTCGTCGCTGGAAGACTTTCTGTCGCAGGGCTTCGATCCAGTCGCCATCTTCCGACCGAACCGCAAGGTTCGCCTCCCGTCGCAAGTTTTCCGATCGCTGGAAACCTTCCCGTCGCAAGCTGCAAGGTTCACCTCCTGTTGCAAGCCTTCTCGTCGTTGGAAGCCTTCCCGTCCAGGTTTCTGCCTAGCCGCAAGTTTTCTGATCCGGGTTTCCGCATGCAGTTGCAGTGGCTGCAGCCGCAAGGTTCGCCTCTCGTCATTTTATGACGAAGACTTCCACAGAAATCTCGATCCCGTGTCGTCTTTTTCAGTGATCTCTGCTCTTCTTGCCGATCTGCTGGTCTGCTCCTTCAGCGGTTTCTACCTGCCTTCTCGATCTTCTCTGGCTGACTCTGCAGCCCCAATGGCCTCTTCCTTTCTCCAGAAGGCGGACGTCAACCTCGACGGACGAAACTACAAAGCATGGTCACATTGACGGCTCTGAGCCTGCTCCGTATCCATCAGCAGCCCAATAAGTGGATGATTCTTTCATTGTTAGCACTGCTGCTTCCGTTCAGGGCTCCAACATGGCGAAGTGGCGCTCGGGCGACTCTCCTACGACGGCTGTCATTTGTCAGTCCTGCAAACTCCTCATTCGCATGATCGTCTACCGGCTACGACCAAGGCGATGTGGGATCATCTGCGTCAACTCTACCTGCCTTATAGTCAGGCTCTACACTACTCTCTATTCCAGACCCTTGGCGTCTGCTACCAGTGTGATCGGTCTGTCTAGGCATTCTTTGCTGAGCTCCTGGACCTTTGGCGTCAGTGCAATGAGATGGCTCCTTCCCCATGCATTACTTGCCTTCAGTGTGTTGATATATCTCGGGATCGCGACTTTCAGGGCATGTATGAGTTTCTCGTGCGCTGATACCCCATGTTCGAGCTTGTTCGTGCCCAGCTTTTGTACTGAGATCCTCCACCTTCACTCAGTGATACGTTGGCTTTGGTAATCGCTGAAGAAAATCGTCTCCACTACTTGGAAATTGATGCGCCTTCTGATGTGCTGACTCATGATGTCCTTGCTGCTCCCGAGTTTCCACTGCAGTCCTCACTTGTCAGTACTCCTCTGCTGCATTCCCCAGGTTATAATACATGAGTGCGGCTTGTTCCTCCTCCTCCAGTTCCATCTACTACTCAGTCCAGTGCTCCTCGACGCCAGGCTGTCCGTTGTCACTACTGTCAATGTCTTGGGCACATCAAATCAGAGTGTCGCAAGCTCCAGGGGCCTCAACAGTATGGTCATCAGCGTGCTCTCGGTGCTTCTTCAGCTCATTTCTCTGTTATGGCAAAGTCTCTATGTTTCTGAGCTTGTCCAGCGATTGCCCAACAGCTATCTCACGGTTCACTGCACCGCTCCTCCGCCACCGTGCTCTTATCGGATGCTTCTGGTGTTTATACCTCTCAGTCGGCTGCCTCCGCCCCTGCAGGTATCTCCTCCTCCGACTGGTTGCTTGATTCTGGAGTCTCCTTCCACATGACCCATGATGTCACTTATCTCTTGTCCTGTCAGTCTGTCTCGTCTGCCCTTAGTGTTATGATTGCATACGGGAATATTCTCCCTTGCACCAAATGGGAGCTCTTTTATACCACCACTTTTCATATTCCTGGTGTAGCATACATACACAAGTTATCCATGAACCTTATATCCGCCAGTCAACTCACGTCTCACGGTTGCCTTGTTATTATAGATGAGTTTGCTTGTCGTGTACAAGATCGTCTGACAGGGACACTCCTTGGAGTTGGTCGTCGCCGTAGCGGAGTCTACATCATTGATCGTCTTCACATTTCATCCACTCCATCGTCACAAGCAGCCTCCTCTATGTCTTTCTTTAGCTCTCAGTGGCATCACCGACTTGGTCATCCCAGTGGTTCGCGTCTCTCGTCTCTCATCAATACCGATCTCCTAGGCCGCGTTTTCGTTGATCGGTCTCATTCTTGTATGGGTTGTAAGCTAGGAAAACAACTACAACTTTCTTATCCGTCTAGTGAGTCCAGGTCTTGTTATGTTTGGGCTGCAGCCCGGTGGTGGGACCGGACGTGTTCCTCTGGTGCAGAACCAGAGCGGGGCGGCTCTGGACCACTGCATCATCAGGTCTTGTCTGTAGCTTGAGGAGAGCCCTTTATGGGCTCAAGCAAGCGCCTCGCGCATGGTTTGCTCGTTTCATCTCAGCCATTACAGCCGCCGGTTTCCAGCCAAGTCCACATGATCCAGCTCTGTTTGTGCATTCTTACTCTTGTGGTCGGACTCTTTTGTTATTTTATGTGGATGATATGATCATTACTGGCGATGATCCTTCTCATGTGACCTTCGTCAAGTATCATCTTCAACAACAGTTTTAGATGACCAACCTTGGACAGCTGAGCTATTTTTTGGGTATTGAGTTCAGCTCTATAGACAGCGGTTTTCAGCTCTCTCAACAGAGGTACGCATCAGATATCCTAGCTCGAGCTGCTCTTTCTGACTCTCGCACAGTGGACACCCCTATGGAGCTTCACCTTCAGCTACGTTCGAATGATGGTATCCCACTCTCCGACCCCACTCACTACCGTCACCTCGTTGGGAGACTTGTCTACCTCACCATTACTCAGCCCGACATTGCACATGCAGTTCACGTGTTGAGCCAGTTTGTCAGTGCGCCTACCTTTGTGCACTATGGTCACCTGGTGTGGCTCTTGCACTACCTCCGAGTGACGACTTCTCGTGGTCTTTTATTCTCCAACAGCAGTTCTCAGTAGCTCTGCGCTTACTTGGATGTTACTTGGGCTAGTGATCTTGTTAACTGTCGCTCTGTCACGGGTTTCTGACTGTTCCTGGGTTCTTCTCTTATTACATGGAAGTCCAATAAACAAACTAGTGCTTCTCGATCCAGCACTGAGGCCGAGCTTCGAGTCATGACTACCACCGCTGAGGACTTTATTTGGCTTTGTTGGCTTCTTGAGGACATTGATGTTTCTTCTTCAGATCCCACTCCACTCTACTGTGATAACACTGGTGCCATACAAATTACTCTGAAACCAGCGAAGAACTCACTCTCCAAGCATATCGGGGTTGATGCTTTCTTCTTACGTGAGCAATATAGTCGTGGTACTCTTGCTCCTGTTTTTGTCCATCACCTATAGATTCGTCCTACATCAACTGGGTTCTAACATTAAGCAATTATGTATTCAAGCAAGCCCTGCTAAATTAGGAAAGAATCATCTTACTTGACTTTGCGAGCAAGCTGATAGAGCCCTGTGCCAGCCATTGCAGCATTTACACACAAAAGATTCAGGTTCCTCTGCAAGCCAAAAGATTAACCAAGAAAATAACTCTAATTAGTAGTGGACTTGAACTAGAGAATACAACTTTTTTTAAGTAAAACTCAAATAATGTTAGTCTCCAAGTGAGGTAAGAAATGTTTTGGCACTCTAATTATGCATATATATTACCTTATTAATCAATTAAAAAAATCTGAAAACAAATATTGAACAGACTACAATTAGTTAGGCTGTCACAGCCATGCATTTTTTTCATAATGACAATAGGATAGGCTCACCGGCGTTATCACCAAGCTGTAGCGTGACCAGATAACACCAGTGCAAGCAACCACTTCAAAAGAAAAACAATTAAATGAATACACAAAAGAAGGAATCTTCCAAGAATACTTCTAAGGAATAATTATGAAAAACCTCCCCTCTAACTATATATATTGCAGGAACCTCTACTCTATCTTCCAAAATTACCAAAGCCAGCCTTTAAGTTCACATTGTTAACAGATAATATGTTAACAATGTAAATTTAGAAGGGAGATTTTGATAATTTTGAAAGATAAAAAGGATGTCACTGTGCTTCCGAGCAGAAGACAAAGAAGGCCATATACCTATTTGCTGAGGATATCCGATTTTCTCCGGGGGCTTAGAGAAATCTGCAATGTTTGCAATGCTGATGACCCATTTAAAAGTTGGGGCCCAAAAATGAACTGCAAATATGAGGAATATTAATGATGAAAAAGAAAGACAATCTCCAACATTTCTCCAAGAAGAATACACAATTACACTGAAAATTTTATAGCAATAGAAAACCAAGCAAATAATTGATGGCTCCTAATTTGCAAACATGTTGCACGCTTTGAGCCATTGTTTTAAATCATTGTTATTTTTTTGTGTTTTTCCTCACTAGATCCTAGTGTCATATGGGAAGAAATGTCTTCACATTTGTGAATAAGTAGAAAAAAACATACTTTGAGAGTTAGAAGCTCATGGTCATGGAGAGTTAGAATCTTGGTGGTGGCAAGGGAAAAGCAAGACAAAGTGATGACTAACTATAAACCACTCTATGTTTGTAGAAATGATGAAACATATTTTAATCTACACCTCCATCTTTTGAACTATCAATCCAAATATTTAAAACACTCACTGCAAGAAATAATTTGTTCACCCGACCTAATTACAGAGTCATTCGTCCTTCTTGCACTACTAAAACCTATCTTTTCTAAAGTGTCTCGGCAAGATTCAAACTTTACGTTTAAACCCACGCATGTTTCGTCAATCAAAATAATATCATTTGCAAACAATAAACACCAAAGTATTGTTTGTTGGATATGTCTAGTGAGCTAATCTAAGATAGGGGTAAAGAGATAAGGGCTTAAAGTTGACCCTTGGTGTAAGATAACATTGATAGGAAATTTCTGTGTTAATTTTCTAGATGTACTCACCCTCGTCACTGAATTAGTATGCATGTCTTTGATTATGTAAATGTATGATACATTTACACCTTTCATTTCTAAGACTTTTCATAAGATCTCTCTTGCAACCATATCTCAAGTCTTCTCAAGAATGATAAACTGCATGTACAAATCTTGTTTTTTTCGTGATAGTTGTCAATTAGTCTCCTCAAAAAGTGTATAGCTTCCATGGTCGACCGTCACAACATAAATGCAAATTGATTTGGCAAGATGCTACTCTCTTGTCTTACTATTCTCTCAATTACTAGTTCTCATAATTTTAGGACCCAAATAAGTAAAATACTATTAACTTATGATATGAATAGGGTGGAAGAAAAGTATGTATAATGAAAATTGAAACCCTAAACCCTAATAATTAAAAGAAGGAAGATGACGATGATGATGATCACATAGCTTACTGTTGTGTTCTTATTTTAAATTAGGAGCATTTATGTAATGTGCCCAACTATGGCTCCTATAAATCGTTGGCCTTAATTTAGGATTATGTTATGTTGAATGTATTGTGTCTCTTGTGGTTCTGTGCGGCTGAACGGGAACTCCTCCCCTCGCCGTACGATCAAACTGTTCAAGGCTGTTGCCCTTAGGTAAGATCAGTCATCTTGTAATCCTTCCTATCAATATTAGGATCCAATTTCTGTATTTCTTCATTGAGATTAGTTTGGATTGTATCACTTACTAGTTTTAGGACCAGCTGGATGGTTCCACAGGGAATGAAGCCTTGATGCTGCCATCTAATCCCTCTCAGATTATGTGTCTGCCTCTTCCAATCCCACTCTGGAGAGAAACAAGATGAATGCTAAAATCAATTCTGGAAACAGGTGTCTTATCACTAGTAATCTCTTCTGAATATATTAAATTTTTTCCGCATTTCACAGATACCACTCAAAGACACAACTTAATCTATCAGACGCTAGTTAATTTTACTGTTAGAAGGCAAATCTAAATCAGGGAAAGCATCAAGAACAACAAAAATAGTTACAAGCAGAGATCAGAGATCGGTGCTATCCACCTGGGCTGTTGCAGCTGTGAGCAATCCGCACCAGAAGAGAGAGAGAGAGAGAGAGAGAGAGAGAGAGAGCCTCTAGCTCTTTTAAACTTCTTCCGTTGACCCCGCTGATGAGTCATGAAGAAGAAGTAGACTTTGGGAAAGAGACAGAATGAGAATTAGGGTTACGGGCTTATCTGAAATTATCGCGGGAACTCGAAGCCCCGTGCACGACTCTGCTTTGATCACACCCGATATTATACTGACGGCGCCATTGATGGACCCCCATCATCGCCGCTGTGGTGGTTTTTACAGGAGCAGAGTGCCATCCCAGTCGGATTTGATAGAAAAATAAGAAAGGTATAAACGCAAGGTTTTGAAAATCGGACCCCATAACGAATCGGTAGAGGGAAAGGTTCAAGGTTCAACCGGTTCAACCGAGGTCGAACCGTTATATAGATATAATAGAATAAAAATGACATTGTAATAGAGTAATAGAATGAAGTTTTGACTTGACAACGGTTACGATCACAGTCGAGGAAATAAAACTAGTTTTTTACTTTGCAACATAAAAGCGTATGAAGTTTCTTAGATAAAGTCGAACGTTCAAGAGCGACGGTTCATAACCACCACTTGATGACCGTCACCGCCGTGCCAAACAGAACGTACAATTTATGTAGATGTATGCATATATTAAAAATATATATATAATTTAATTTTTAAATGATAATGTCATATGTTAATATAATAATATATCTAAAAATATGTAATTAATTTTTATATAGATATGTAATTAATTTTTATATAAATATGTAATTAATTTTTATATATATATGTATATTAATTATATATATATATATATATATATATATATATATGTATATTAAGTATATATATATATATGTATATTAATTATATATATACGTTGATATTTATATGTATATAAAATATTATAGGATGAAATCATAAGATCTAAATGGATAGGTGGTTAGTTGTTCTCATATCTCAGTAGCGGTGAGGGTTCGAATCCCGCCATCCATAAATTTTCTGTTATTTTAATATGGGTCTTTGGCCCGCCCGGTTCCGTAAAATCGCGACCGGTTCCCCGCCCGCCCGGTTCCCCGATTCTTGGGCGGTCCGTGGATGGTGTGGTTTTTGTACCTGGATCGGACCGGTTGGGTGCCCGGTCCGCGGTTCGACCGGTCCGACCGGCCGGTCCAGTCCGATTTTTAAAAGCATGTGTGTATCAAATAAATAAAACTATTTAATCCGTCCATTGAGACAAGAATAATCATAAATGCGGACCGCCTAATGAATACGAGCTTGAATTAACGTTTTCGTTTGTCAAATCGCGCAGAAAGCAATTATGTGTATTGTATAAAATATAAACGGCTTTTTGGCAAAGCTCAGACAAAATGCATCCCGAAAATTTAAAATTGGTAAAATGTACTCCTCAAAATAGTTTTTTTGGCAATGTGCACCCTAGAGTGTACATTTTCGTCATTTTATTTTTTGCTTATTGTGGGTGCACTTTGCCAAAAAAATCATTTTTGGGGGTGCATTTTGCCAATTTTAAACTTTCGGGGTGCATTTTGCCAAAAGCCTATATTTCGAGGGTACACTTTGCCAAAAAGCGGTATAAACAGAAAATTCAAAATTATACCATTTAAATGCAATTAAGGCTTGTGGGGCCCACACCCGCTAGGCCCGGTTTTTTTTTTTTTTGCTGACGGGCCTGAGCCCTTGCAATATAAGGAATTTTTTTTGGCTGCGCTACCCGCACGCGGTGCGGGGCAAAGATGGGTCATCCATCATCCTTTATATTTTGGGCGTTCCTATTCTTTTTTTTTCTATTTTATTTACTCGTTTTTGCCTACCCTTGGATTGCTTAATGAATGCCTTGGATTTTACCCGCACGCGGAACGGGGAACGATACACGTACGTAAATATTGCTCCATTATAAGAAGGTCTTCTGATCCCACAAAATCGGACTCAAGCAAGTCCCAAAAGCAACAACTAGGGTAAAGCTGTCATTTTGGCAGCTAGGTGCTGGCACGAGCATTTAATAAATGTTGGGCATTTTCCCAGCATTTAGTAAATGTTGGGCATAAGCCGTCTGGCTTCTCTAGGGTGTTTGAGTCCAACATTTAATAAATGTTGGGCTCATTGCTCAACATTTAAATGTTGGGCATAAGCGTGTCTATTGCCTAGACAGAATTGGGTCTTGTCTCGGCCGGGCACTAACCAAGGCCCTGGCTAAATATGAGGGTCTTTAGAGCCCTTTTAAGTCGGGCTTAACTGGGCACAGACCCGGGTTGGGCAGCTGGGCAACTAGGTTTGGGCCAAATATGGACCCCTAATTTAAAATGAAAAGAAAAACATTTAAAATTAATATAAAAATAAAATTAATTGTAGTATTTAAATAAGATGATTACATGAAAAAAAAAGTGAAGACTGTATTTTATAGACAATTTTAATGAGGTGAATAAGTTTCCCATAAAAATTTGTGAAGTATAAAAAATATTTATTTTGATATCAATTTCTTGATGTCATCACTAGCACATAAATTCATATTTAAACAAATAATTTATTACAAAGTATATGAGAAATTATATCATTAGTAGAATATGAATTCATACTAAATGTCAATTAAATTAGTATATTTTGACATACAAATCAGCGCAAGAAATAACATTTTAAAGCATGAACAAATCAACTAAAATTGTTATATTGATCGGTCCTTCCTGAAATTTCTAAGTCAAACCGTCAAGACTCAGACCAAATACAGGTGAGCCCGACCGAACCGATTACACGCATCGAAGTCACAAGCCCCGAAAGCCCCAAGGAGGAAGCTGAACCCGTGCACACGTACGGCAGTGCTGCGCAAGTACGCCCGGCCCGCACAAGGGCCTGCGCGGCCAACGCATGCACGGTCGCGTCTCGCGCAGCCTGCACGCTCGCGGCGTGCGCATGTGCACGGCCCGCTCGCTGCTAACTCGCGCGGTCGCACCCCGCACGGCCACACGCGGCCAGCCCGTGCGGCCATAGGGTCGCTTCCTCCGCCCGAACTGCCCGGGGAGCATTCCTGTCATTTCGCTAAATTTGGTGATCTAGGTGACTAAAACGGAGCGACGTCATTCGCCAACACAAATTACTCATCAGCGCAATTACTACGACAACCCTCTAGAAAACTATAAATAGGCCCACGGGCGTTCATTTGAAGACAAACAACTCCAGAGGCAAGAGAGAACTCTGAGGTTTTCCGGCGAGATCGTGGACTTAGGCTGATTCTCCGCCTAGGAATTCCTGTCGCTTTTCTCCTTGCGCTAACGTTTCAAGAAGCTTTAAGTCACGTCAATTGCCTCTGCGAGATCGCTCTCATCAAGGCTCCGCTTCAACAAGAGCGCTCCCTCCAACAGCTTCGTAGACTTAGAGAATTTTCCAGCCGGAACGCTCCCACCAAGGTTCCGTGAGTTCAACAATACTCCAAGACCGTAGCGCTTCCATCGAGGCTCGAGGACTTAGCCATTTTTCCTCATTTTTTGTACTTTGCACTTGTAATAGAGTAGCGGTTTGTCGCTCTCCGAGTTCAAATCAATCTTTTTAAAACTCCGAGAAGTTAGTGGATTTTGGCTCGACACAGAGCTAAGGCGGTCTGATTTCTCTGGACAGGGGAAAGATCGGGCGACCAGCAATAATTTGACGTCATTTGTGGGAAAGTGTTCCCAGAAGCTTTGACAAATCTCAACATTCCCCAACTAGCAGCAATGGCAAAGAGGAGTGTGCCACTACAAATGGCACTGTCCCGGAGGAGCACCCTAAAGTGGCCACGACCATCTCGCCCGCAAGCAATGCTCTGCTGCTCAACAAAACCATCACCAATACCGCTCCGCCGACGAAGTGGAGGAGCGCGTCCGACTAATGGAGGAACACCAGGCTGAAATACGTACCTTCCTACGAGGGATGGGAATGGCCAACCCTCCTCGCTCAGACAATGTACACGAGGCACGACCGGTAGTTGCGTCAGAGCACGTCCCTCGTCGGGGCGCGACTCACCCAAAGGATCCCCCCGTCGAAGAACGCTCTAACGAGGCAAGCTCTATGCACGCCATCCGACGCTCGACCTGACCCTCGACCAATGCAAATGGATGCCCAGCAAGGCGACCATAGACTCACCCGCCAAGAGATCAGGGATTTAATTGAGGAAGAATATTCCCAAGAACGGCGTCTCCCAGTGAACGCACGATACCCCTTCCACCATGGGACGTCGCTCTCCCCTCAAGTCACGGCACACCCCGTCCCGCACGGATTCAAGATACTGCACTTTGAGGTCTTTGACGGGGTAGAAGACCCCCTAGAACACGTAAATCACTTTAAGACGATCATGCGCCTCTTCATCGCACCCGATCAGTTGTTGTGCCAAGTGTTCCTCACGACTCTGAAGGGGCAAGCACGCATATGGTTCCACTCTCTACGAGATGGGACAATGCACACCAACCTCTTCATCTATTAGTTCATAGCCAACTGACAGAATGTTAGAGATCCCTCGCACCTCTCTGGCATCCGCCAAAACAAACGAGAGTCGCTCAAGGATTTCTTCCGTCTCTTCACCTCTGAGGCACGACAGATCCCAGGGGTCGACCTAGAGCTTCTTCAGGGAGTCTTCCTCACAGGACTCCCCCCAAGTAGATTCTATTCTGCACTGATGAGGGAGACAATCCCCAGTTACGCCGACCTCGTTCACCGAGTCGAAGCACAAATTGCGGCCGACGAGGCCATTGATGCCCACTGCCAACAATTTGAGGGATCTTCCAAGCAGAAGAAAATGGGTCAGAACCCGCGCCCCCAATGCACCGTCGGACCGATGGCCGCCGTGACAATCCTCGCCAAGACCAATGACCCTACTGGCCTTGGGAATTCACCCCGCTAAATACCGCTCGGACGCAAGTACTCATATCCATCCAAGACTCTGACATGCTCCGATGTCCGAAGTTATTACCACCGAACTGGGGAGACCAGACACAGTACTACGAATTCTATCACAGGAGCGGGCACAACACAGAGGATTGCACCCGACTGAAGGAGGTGATAGAGCGCCTCATCCGATAGGAGCATTTGGGAAGATACTAAGTCAAGTACCCAATATGCCCCCACCGCACCAACCTGGACTGGATCGATCTCCGCCGTGCCAGGATGCGTCGGGGGGCAGGCAAGTTGTCGAGGAGGTCAGAATCATCATTGGCCCACCCTTCCAAATCCTCTCTAATGCTCAGTACAAGAAAGGCCTAAAAGACCCGAAGCCACAGGTGGATACCATCATCAACTTCGACGATAAAGATTTAAGAGGCATGCTCATGCCGCACCAAGACCCCCTCGTCATCAGCACAGGAATCGGCGATCCATGCTTCAGGGTTAGGAGAATACTAATTAGTAGTGGGAGCCCGATGAACATCCTATTCGAATCTACACTGCTCAACATGAAGATCGCTCGAGAGTGCCTTGAGCCATCGACCGGACTGTATACTAATTCGATAATGTGTTTGTGCTCGTATGAGGAACGATCACTCTCTCTGTCACTGTAGGGGAGTTCCCAAGGCAAGCAACACGGGACGTTCAGTTCGTAATAGTCGACTCCAGCTCGGCGTACAACGCGATTTTTGGCCAGCCACTTCAAGCGGTCTTCGGGGTGATCCCCTCCATTTCGCACCTAGCACTGAAGTTCGTCGCCCTAAGCAGAATAGGTATCGCACGAGGCGACCAGGAGGCGGCATGATTATGTTATCTTCAGCAGGTGCACCCCGACCAGGGCTAAGGGCAAGGAAGTCTGGGCAAGGCATAAGCCTACATACCCAAACTGTTTACTGCTTTCCCTATTTTTCGAAGAATGGTCCTTGAAGGTGGGTTAGCGAGCACGTGTATCTTCCCTTTCAGCAATAAAGCACCTATTTTCCCTTCCACCAGAGACGGGTCACCGCAAGGAGAAATTAGCGAAAAATTTTTTGCACCTCCCATGCGAGATTGATGAAAGCCTTTCTGCACCTTAGGCGAGATCAGCGAAAGCCCTTCTGCACCTTAGGCGGGACAGAAAAGGGTCTGCCTGCACCTCCCAGGCGAGATAGACAAAGGTTCATCTGCACCTTCACCCGGACAGACCTCGGTGCTCCTGAGGCGCGAATGAATAAAGGTTCTTTGCCACCTCCACTCGAATGAACATTGGTTCTCTTAAGGTGCAAACGAACAAAGGTTCTTCTCCATCTCCACCCAGAGGGAACCCGGTCCTTCTAAGGCGCAAACAAATAATGGTTCCTCGCCACCTCCACTCGGACGAATCTCAGTTCTCCTGAGGCGTGAACGAACAAAGGTTCTTCGCCACCTCCACCCGGACGGACCCTGGTTCCCCTGAGGCGCGAACGAACAATAGTTCTTTACCACATATATCCGGACGGATCCCGGTCCTCTTGAGCCACGAATGAACAAAGGTTCTTCGCTAATTCCACCCGACGGACCCCAATCCTTCTAAGGCATGAACAAAAAAAGGTTCTTCGCCACCTCCACCTGCATGGACCTCGGTCTGTACGCCAACCTCCCCAACTCGACAAAGAAAATGTCGACGTGCCTTGAGGAAGGATCCTCCTCCATTAAAGGTGTCGTTGAGACTATCTTGGAAGTTTAAAGGCTTGGCGTCAATTCTCTTTTGATTATTAAGTAGCTGGGTGGGGAACCTCCCTGAGTGGAGCAAGAAAGGTGGATCAAATGGTAGGATAGAGGCCTCGAGCATGTGCATCCTTTAGGACCCCTCGAGAGTCATTTCCCTCGCTTGTATCCTGGCTTTTGTATCTAGGTGGCAGAGAAGAGGTGGGCAGGAAGCGATCTCCATGATTGGGTTGGGAAATAGGCCTCCGACCTGATTCTCCTAAAATGCTCAGAACGGATGATGGGACGATGTATCTGGTCTTACAAGCATTCTTGTAAGGCCAAGCCAATGCATTAACGATCGAGATCAGCTCCCCCTTGTATGTTGGCCTAGCTAACTACCCGATCACACTTCTCACCTGACTGGAGGAACTATCAGAAATATGTCTGGACGCCAACCTCCCAACTTGACGAAGAGAAGGTCATTTTCTCCTTAGAATGATCATTTGTCATCAAAGAAGTTGATACATCTAACTCTTTAAAATCTCTTAAGTAACAGGGTGAGTGACCTCAACACCGATAGAAGTCCTCGAGTCATGGAGTTATCTTAGTCTGAGTCCCTGCACGAGCTCCTCTCCTACATACCGGCTACTAGCCCCCTCGCGTGATATAAAGTCCTTG
Organism: Platanthera guangdongensis; assembly: GCA_039583875.1. NCBI lineage: Eukaryota > Viridiplantae > Streptophyta > Magnoliopsida > Asparagales > Orchidaceae > Platanthera > Platanthera guangdongensis. The sequence goes on from CM077167.1 coordinate 164,392,731, forward strand.
AGTGTGTTGTTGTAGTTCAGGCCCCTGTACGAGATTCCCTTTTGCATGTCCGCTACTTACCCCCGAGCGTGACTTTTTTCCACCTCCAGTTGAGCTTGGCTCCTGCGAGGTATCAAACCTCTTTTCCACCACTAGTTGAGCTCGACTCATACGATGTGTCGACCTCTTCTCCACCCCTAGTTGAGCTCGGCTCCTATAAGGTGTCGACTCTATTCTCCACCTTTAGTTGAGCTCGGCTCCTGCTAGGTGTTGACTTTCCTCTCCACTGTTGGATCTTACGACGCCCTTAGGGGGGTGAATAAGGGTTTTATGGAATTTTAATTCATAAATAAAAATATCAGAGTTAATTAATGAAGTTATGAAATATTTTATAGGAATTTATATTTTTCTTTATATTTAAACAAAAATATTATATTAAAGATTACTTTTTAAAAAATTGTGGAACTCCATATTATTTTACTACTGTTATTGATATCATTATTTAAAACATTTATGATATGAAAATAAAATCAAGATAATGAGACAATAAATGACATGATTTTATTTCATAAGAAATTGATTATAAAATACAATGTATCTCTATAAAACTAGATACCGAGGCTATGAAAAATATAAACTCTTTTGATTTCACTGATCCTTCTACCAAGAACCGGTCGGCTATATCGCATCTCTCCCTAGATCTTACTACTAGCCTCCTCCTAGATCTCACCGCAATTTAGTTGTTGCACAAAAGGCGGCGAAAACTCCCTTAGTCACACAAGGACCTACACGCCACACACAAGGCGGCGATTTCCTCCTAAGCCACACATGGACCTAAACGCCACGCACAAGGCGGCAATTTATCTACCAATTACAAAGATGATAAGATAAGTTACAAAATAGAAGTTCAGAATAAAAACTCTCTCAAAATAAAGCTCTGAAGACGACGTCGAATCCTTGCAAAGATTGATTGAGATGCTACGCACGAACCGTCTCTTCTTCGCTCTTGAACGTTCTTGGGAAAGTGAGAGTTTTCAGAAGGCTAGAGTTCTCTGGATGGAATGCATGGGAAATAATACTCCAGGTAATGAAATTTATTTTCTCTACAGAAGAATTCGACCTTTTTATATTTTTGAGATATCGTCCGGCGATAGTGGTTATCGCCCTCCAGCGATATCATTTCTGGCTGCCACGTGTCCCATGATTATGAGGTTTCAGCGGGATGATTTAATCATGGGGATATCGTCGGCGATATCAGATATCACTTGGCGAAACCTCCAAATAGTGCACTTGGTGGCTGAATCGTGTGGAACATGGCCTTCGTCACGCTGATGTCATTTTCGCTTTCGCCAACGATATCTCCTTTTCACTTTTGCGGTCCAAAACTTTTCCAAATTATAGATGACTTCGTTCTCAATTCGGAATGGGGTGTCACTTTCCGTAACTCTTCCCGCATTGAAAGTTTTGGTCGTTTGAAGTTTAGTACACAAAACTCATCCTTTTATTTTTTTTCTGAAGTATACACACCCTTGATCATGCCCATGACTGAGAACTTGTCTCCTCATTCGACTTGTACAACCTGCACACTATAAACACACAAAATACTAGATCAAATACATTATGGTATTTGTTATTCTCAAATCAAGAGATGTGGAATCCATGCTCCAACAATCTCCCTCTTTTGATAATAACAAATACTTATATGAGAAATTAGTGAGTTTAAGAACAATTGTGTTTATAGGTAAGTGAGGCAAAAGATATACATGAATAACAAGTTTATACCATGATAGCTTTAAAGTACACGTACATACTTTTCATATATGAAGGCCCCCCTATATAAGTGTTCCCTATATATTTTACTCCCCCTAAATATCTATTCCACTAAATTTCTCAGTTTATTCTCCCCTTTTATTATTAGCAAAAGTGGGTATGGATGAGTATACAGCTTTTAAAATTGATTATGGATAACTTACAGGAAGAATAGTCATGATCGAGCAATAAATGAAGTATGCACCTCCCATATAATTACTCCCCTTACACTTCCTATGAATTTTTAATCTACTCCCCCTAAAAAATTAGATTTGTGTAATTCATTCTCCTCTTTGGTAGTATCAAAAGCGAGTATTAAGTGAGTGTATGCAATAAGAATTAATGTTCTCTATGTTGGAAAAAATGTAATATATAGCTTATTAAATACCACCTGTTAAAAATAAGCATGGTGGAGCAAAATGTAGTAAGCAACATGGATGAAATGATAGAGTAAGCAACATGGATGAAATGATAGAGTAAGCATTTGTATTTCAAGATATCACTTGTTAAAAAAACATGAATAAGTGTAAGTTATAATCACATCGAAAAGTATAATAAGCATTCATAAAAATAAATATCTTTTTAGAAAGTAAGAGCATACAAAAGATAATGAGTTTTAAAATTGAAAAGTTAATGTTTGAGTTAAAGTTTCAAGAAATGCTATTCTATTGAGATATAATTGCAAACATGATTTTAAAATATCAAGAAAAGATACAAAGCTGCAATGTAATAAAATTGACATTTCAAGTAAACAAAAATATTGAAGTGGTCATGCTTTGTTATTCAGTGCATTTACTTAAGTTTATAGAGAATTGTGTAGATATGCATTAAGATTCAATTCTCAAGAGTATAAGTTTTATATGTGATAATAATGTGCACAAAAGTAATTTGATAAATATACAAATGTATTAATCAAAACGAATGACATATATAATGAAATAATACAACATTAAAATACACAAATAAAATTATTTGCACGATATTTCAATACACATACATAAAAAGTACAACTATCAAGATACTTCGCACACACAATGCTCATTAAGACTTATCAAAGAGTGAAGTAGTGCTTGGGGGATCACTTTTATTCTTTTTAACATTGTTTTAATTTTTGTGATCTAGTGTACTAAGAGAAGTGGTGAATACTTTTATTTGTTACGAAACACTTTACAATCTTTTTCAAGGTGTTCAACCTCACAATGCTCATTAAGACTTATCAGGAGGGTGAGTAGTGCTTGGTGGAGTTTTTCTTGTCATTTATTATATGCTTTTTATGCTTGTGTCCAAGGACTTCGAATTCACTTTTTTTATGTTTTTTGTATTTTTGTATTTTTTTCCTTTTGGATTGACACAAGATTCCGAATACACTTGTGTGGCAATATAAGATAAGCAAATATGAATTGTGCAAAGAAAACAAGGTTAAAGCAAGAGTTTCATCATGACTTTTCAGTGGTAATGGTAGAACACTTACAATTCACATAAACAGTATTGGTAATTACATATGAAAATTTTCACAATTGTGTGTGAGAGAGCATTATCATAAATAAAATATTTCTCATACTTAGATGCATGCAAAAATAATTTTTCAATTACAATACACTAGGAGAGTTGTATATACAAAATGATAATAAAAGTTTGAATATGACACAATGTTTGAGGTAACCCAATATAATAGAATATACATTATACAATACCTAAATAAGATAAAGGAAGAATATGGTGCAGTCATATCAATATGGGACAAATAATTAAAAAAAATTAGCAAATTCGGAATTTTGCCAGGCGATATCGGATATCGCCGATCGGCGATAGCGCAGAATTACAAAATAACGCTAGATCTGGAGTCAAAGTACCGCTTTAAGCACTTTTCCTGAAGACCTCGAGCGAAATACAGTTCCGACGTCGGCGAAACCTCCAAATCAAGGTATGAGAAGGAAATTTTGGTCTCATTTCTTTATGATTTGTAGATCCAAATGTAGGGAGAGAAGATTTAAGAGATTTCATGAATGTTTAAGTGAGAAAATTTCAGATTTGAGGGTGATTTTTCTGGAATCATATTTTTGGGTGAAGAAGACATAGATCCATGAAATAGGTGAAGTAGAAACTTAGATCTAGGAAGATGAAGTATATAAAAGCATAGATCTAGACTTTTCATGATGGATTGCTTAATAATAATGAAACTTTGAAAAAGAAGATGATGAATAAGAGTAAAAATTTTGTTTTGTAAAATTTGTCAAGTCAAATCGTGATAATTGATTTAGGTTGAATATCTAGGAAGTAGGAATGTTGATTTGAGAGAATGCATGTTAAAATGGTAGATTGAACGATTTTTGATATCGCTGGCGATAGTCACTAACGCCCGGCGATATCGTGAAAGTTTCTAAAACCAGGTTTGTTGTGTTTTCAGGTATGGCTTCAAGTTCTAAGGTCAGGATGAGCACAGGCAGTGGTAAACACTCCGCGTATCAGACATTTCCTGGGATCGAGAATGCAAACATCGGTGTGGGTAAAGTGATTGAATTTGAACAAGTCTGTCATGCACACATACATGATCTATTGACAATAGTAGATATAATGTCAGTTATACTGCTAGACATATTTTCTTCGGTGTTAATTAGAGAAATTTACAACCACTTAAGAGATCCGAATTTTACTGAATTGAACGGTGGAGTGAGGTCAAAAATCCAAGGACAAACTGCGGAAATAACTCACCATGATTTAAGAGACGAGTTTGGGCTTATAGAGCGGGACTACGTGCTAGATGTAGTTGAAAACTACATGAAAGATAGAGATTAGACTCTATTGAACATGGTTTTACATAGAAAATCCATGAAAAACATAATCCAATCCACGACCACACTCACCTCGGATGCGCGTTTAGTGCAGGATATTTTGAGATATATGATTATGCTCAAATTCGGGGACACCAGAAAAATAACGGCTCAATTGAGTTATGTGACATACATGATCTCGGAGAGGGAGCCGTTTGACGTGGCGGACTTGATTTTATCCATTATGCGGTACACGTATAGACTTCAGAATGCAATGTGGAAAAAACTCAACACACTACCGATGGGTGCAATCATCCAACGAATACTATATAAGAAATACAGTTGGATCGACCAGGAATTTTACTTTGACGACTGTGCACCTACGATTTTCTATACGAGTACCTCACAGACTAGTGCTCGTGCATCACGAGGTGGATCCATACATAGTAGTGAACATTCATCAAGTATTAGAAATCCACCACTACCAAGAGGCGGATCACTACAAGATAGATTGGATGACTTGCGAGACTCATTTGAGGAGCATAAAAGAGAAGTAAAGAAACAACATACTGGAATGTAGAAATTTATCAAATTTCTGACAAAGAGTCTCAAGCTAAAACCAAATACAGCAGAGGCGGCAGAGTGGGAAAATCCAGTCGTGGAGCCTCCACGACAATCAATGCGCCAACCTAACTTAACTAGAAGCGTCGGTCAGAGCTCGACTGAAAACTAGGAAGATACCAGTATTGGGGACAACAGAGACTTCTAAGATTTCTGGCAGAATACGACTCTTCCACGATATCGTCGGGCGATATCGATGTTAACTGAATGTCGTGGAGATCGTGCGGTTACTGTTCCGCAGGCTATCGCCAGGTGGTGATCGCCAACGATATCTCCTTTTCTAGATTATAGTTGACTTCATTCTCATTCTGAAATGGGGTGGCACGTTTTGTAACTCTTCCTGGGTTGAAAGTTATAGTCGTTTGATGTTTAGTACATAAAAATCATCCTTTTATTTTTTTCTAAAGTATACACACCCTTGAATCATGCCCATGATGTTGAAACAAAAGATCGGTCTCTGTGGAGTTCGACCCTTGGGGAAGGGGTGATCGCACACTTACTTCTCTCTCACAAGCCAAACGACTAAAGACTTAGCACAAGGAACAGACCCAAGGCTCTAGCACAGAGGTCCCACCACACACTCGGAAGATCTTAGATCGCTTCCCCTCCTTAGCCAAGTGCTGAGCTAAGGATACCTCAGAAAGCGCAAGAAGATCGGGGCACAATTGAACATGTCTTCTAAGGTACCCCCTTGGGTCTATTTATAGTTTTTTGAAGTTGGTTTACTAACAGCGCACCTCCGTTGTTTGGAACAGCTATATGCAACCAAAAGTGGTCTGCCAATAGCGTAACTTCGTGGTTCTGGAAGGCCATTTGCACCCCCTGCAAGGGCATCCGGGTAATTTTGCCTCTGGACACTACTGGGAGAGTGCCGAGGAACACGGGGTCAACTTGTCATTCTACTGGGCGGACACGACCTGGCTCCCGCAGCTCGTCGTCTCTCTCTAGGCAAGCGTGAGTCGGGCTGCTGTGGCTCGCCTACCCCTATACAGAGGCGAGCCGACGATAAGGTCGCCCAAGCAGCGCGGACTGGGTTTGGCTTACACGACTCGCTCGTCTCCTTGGCGGGAGCAAGTCGGCTATCTGGGTTTACCCGCTTACTGCACTAATGCGGGCCAGTTGTTCTGGCCCGCTCTCCTAGCCTGGTGGACCCACACGGCGAACACGGTGTTGTACCAATCCCCGCTCTTTTGAGCTTGGCAAAGCTCGAAAAGAATCATCCAACCTCATGTGTTCGTGATTGCTTACTGAGCTGGAGGAATATTTTGCTATAAAAATGTCACTGATCCTACGGAAAAACTTGTCTTATTCCTTTAACCTTCCTTTGAAATTGTAGCTGAGTGATGTCAATGTCAGAAGAGATGCGAGTGCGCATAGCGGCCGCGTGGGAGGGGATGCGGGAGCAGGTCCTTGATGCTGCCCCTTGGCTGGCACGTGGATCTCCCAGCCCCATCTTTAGGCCGAAGAAGTGGAAGATGATCTGGCGGTCTCCCCTGAATGACACCCCTGCATCTAGTTCCGTCGCCGGTGATGAGGCCACCCATGAGGTATACGGGCCTATTACCTGATTTTTTTACTCCGCTTCTGATCTATTTTTCTGCAGGAGGCACCCCGCAATGATGGAGGTGGTAGAATTGAACTGGGGCATTCCTCCCCACGGATAACTGAGCGGGTTTCCAACCCTTCGACCATTTGGGCTGCCCCTCCTGCGATTCCTCCATTACTGACCCGCCCCCGGCTAGGAAATCTTTTGTGCTCTTGAAGGCGAGCTCTTCCAGGGCCAGCCAGGTACTTCCCGCCTGTATGCCGACACAGGGTACGTGCCAATCCCCGGTAAGTTTACAAGCTTGCTTGCTTGTGATCGCCTGGTTTTTTCTGATCTTACTTTTGCAGGCTTCATTGTGATCTCCTCTTCCGATGTTGACATTAGTGGGGATACTCGCCTCCCCCTTCTGTAGAACACAGCTCGAAACACTTGGGGCACCTGCAGATGCCTGATGGATGAAGAGGCGTGTGATACGGATATTTCCAAAAGCAATCCATGATGCTACAGGAGTTTGCATAGGGATGACAGGATAAGGTTGAGGCAGAGGAGCAGTTCATGTACTAAGGGAATAGACGTCCAGCTGATGGTGATGGGATGGAACTTCTTCAAGGTGCACATTACAGATAGAGGAACGCTCACAGCATGCCACGGAGCAGGTCGACCTGGCTCAGCGGGAACATTGGAGGTTTCGAGTACTTCTACCCCCACGCGTGCCTCCTCGTTCCGGGACGCGGGGGCGGGGCAGGTGGAAATGGATTTAGTATTGAGCCACCTGCCCCTCCCTTGCTACCGACCGCCAGGCATGGGTCTCACTTGTATCTTGGATCAGCCCGCATGATAGGGCATGCGTTTTATTTGTCTTTTCTCAAGAGCATCAAACTTTGTTGTTTGTAAGCATTTAGGACTTTTTGCCTGTTATGGGCTCATGTTTGTATATTAATTTTATAGCTTCACTGCTTAGCTTTCTCTAGATGGGGGCGAACGAGGTACCCTTTCTCTCCTACCTCCTCCTTAGGTGGGTGCGAGGCTATTGGGCTTGCTCGCTCTCTGTTGAATGAGAGTCAACACGACTCTCCCGCCACTTTGAAGGACATAGTCAGCGGGCTTGCCCGTCACTTGGTCGGACGTGAGTCAGCGCGACTCGCCCGCCTTATGGGCTGGTGCTGGTCAGTGTGGCTCGCTGATGTATAAATTTTCGCAGGGCTGCGGCGAGCTGGAGGTACTTGTGGCAGACCCGAAAGTTGAAGCGTTAGGGCACATTTTTGCTATCTGCACATTTCCCGCCGACGGGACATTTTTCCGCCCTTTCTTTTTCTATAAATAGGCTTTGACGCCCTTTCCTACATACCGCATTTAAGGCCTTCTACTTTCTTTACATCCTGTGACTCCCAGCTCATCCGCTCTTTGTGAGAACAACAGCGTCCCACTCAGCGATCTAGCTGTGAGATGGGCGGCAGTGCGGTGATGCTGATGGACGAAGCAAGTGCCGCCTGACCTTCTCTGACCACTTCTCTTTCGCCAGCACCACTGAGGCCGAACTTCTGGACGTGATCGGCGACTTCATCCCACCTAGCTTTGAGGCAAGGCTACCTGGAAAGCAGGAGAAGATTAACAATCTTTCCGTCGAGGAGCTCGTCATCTCCATTGCCATTTAGACGCAGGCCTCCGACTTCCCCTATGACTGGAGGTCAGGCTCATACTGAAGTACTTTGGGGTCGTCCCTGGCCAGATGACTCCCAACTCAGTGGTCGTCGTGGTCGGTATTGCTTGTGTTGCGGTATGGAGGCGGGCGGCATGTTGTAGTTCGGAGGTTGGGCAGTATGGCGGTTTATCTCAGCAGCTTATCTCCGCCTGTTGTTTTTGAATGTCGGCGGGTCTGGCGGTTTGTCTCAGGCCACTTTGAGACTGGCGGTCTAGCGGTCTCCTGTGGCGGCTTGTTCTCTGTGGCACTTATTCTCTCCTTCTGGTGGATGTCGAGCGGTTAGCCTACTCGTCTAACCGCGCGACTTGTTCGGTTTGTTTATTTGTAAAGCCGCATATACTTGTAATTATTTAGTCTCACATTGTTTATTTGTAATCTCTCTCATCTCCTTCATTCTATAAAAGGGAGGCTATACCTTTGTAATACACACCTTTTTGGATAATAAAATTTGTTACTCCCAAATTTTCGGCCTATTTATTTTCTGTTCGCACATGGTATCAGAGGACTCGATCTTTTCCTCCTGATCTGTGAGCCCTCTCTGTTCCGCGCGGCTTATTTCTTCTTCTCACGACCTGTCTTTGCGACTTGTTTCTTCCACTGCTTTCGCCCTGTTCGTGTGGTTTCTTTCCCTCCTTATCGTTGACTTTTTGTGTGCGCGACCTCTTTGATTCCTCTTTCTTCTCGCCGCGACCTGTTATTAAGTCGTTGCGACCTGTTATTCTTGTCACGACCTGTGCCTAATCGTCGCGCCCTCCTTTTCTAGTTGCTCCTCTTCCTACGTCTCTGTGACTAGTTCTTAAGTCATCGCGACCTGTTCTTCTTGCTGCGACCTATGCCTAGTCGTTCGCACCCCTCCTTTTATAGTCGCGACCTGCTCTTTTTGTCACCGCGACCCTCTCCTTCTAGCCGCGATTGTTCTTCTCGCTGCTCTCTTCTATGGCACCTCTGGTATCTTTACCACCACCACTCTCGTTGCCCCTCCTACTCTTCCCACTCCTTCGGGAAAACTTGGCACTGTTTCCAAACTCATCGGTCCCCACTACCCGGATTGGAGTGTCTCCTTCACCTTCCTCCTCCGCTCTCAATTCAAAACGTCATCATCTCACTGATGACCCTCCTCTGCATGATTCCCCTCTCTTTGATGATTCTGAGGCCAGTGACGCTCTTGTCCGCACATGGCTGGCTAACAGCCTCTTTGATGAATGCCTACCTGTCATCCGTCATGATGAACTGTTGGAACACTCTATTACTGATTTAGGCAAGGATCACTATGTCTCTTAGGAAACCTGTCTTGACCTCATTGTATAGATCTAAAGGTCAATTAGAATTGAGTCTAAGGTTAGTATTTAGGTTTGGAAGCTGCCCTCAAGACCAGGCTTTTTAGTTTTGGAGACTAAGTCATTTCGTCGAGCTCAGTACGACGAATCGTCGAACTCCATTCGACGATCGTTGAGCTCACTTCGACGGATCGTCGAACTCCATTCGACGATCTCTGAGCGCAACTTCAACGAGTCGTCGAACTCCATTCGACGATCTTCTAGCTCAGATCGACGTCTTGACTCATTTGATTATCTATCTCTGAGCTCAGTTTGACGATAGTTGAGCTCAGATCGACGATCTCTGTTTATGTCTAAGTCCAATCTCTGAGCTCAGTTCAACGATGTGGAGCTCAGTTCGACGTTTCTCTGAAGAGTTCACGTTTTTCAAGATTCAAATTTGGACAGCTGTGGAATTATTGTCAGCATTTATTCAGAGATCTTAGCCGTTTTAATTAATCTGGAGCAAGTTTCAAGGAATTTTCAAAGAATGTTTTATTGGACTTTCCTCCATAAGACAATTGCAATTAAGGAAGTCATTTATTGACAGGCTAACGGCTATCTTGGATAGAGGATCATTTCTATTCAGATCAAGAGAATAAAAGATCGACTTTTACATTCTTCTAAGAGAGAGACACAAAAAGACACATATTCTGCAATAACAATTCTCTGCAATAACAATTCTCTGCAACAACAAGAATTACAGCTCTTACAACAACAATTACACAAGAGAAAGAAAGAGAGTGCAGACATTCTCAGTCTCAAAGATTCATACAAGAACACATCACCAAAAGATCAACAAACTGAAATCTTCAGATCTCTTTTGATTCAAGTGTTCAAAGGTCATCATCACTCAAGACTCCAAACACCACATATTTCAGTTGCTGCTGAAATCATCTATTGCTGGAGATCAAATCATTTGAAGGCCTATCACCCTACTGCAAAGCTTCACATCCTGAACAACTCAAGATCTCAGGGGAGCTTTGACAACATCCACTATCTTCTCTCTGACTGTTGACAGAGAAGATCTCATCTCATCTCTCTCTCTCTCTCTCTCTCTCTCTCTCTCTCTCTCTCTCTGCTGTAAAGGGTTTTTCAAACTCCCTTCAAAAGTTTGTGTTTGGTTTCTGAGACCTTATCAAACTCAGTGGTGGCAAGACACTCTGATCAAAAATCTGGTTTTGTTTTTGAGCACCTTATCAAAAGCTCATTGGTTCCCAGGACATCTGATCAACTCATACTCCAGTGGATTCCTACCTAGGGTGGTAGAGAGAGTGGATGTACCCAAGTTAATTGGGAACCACTATAGCTCCTTGTGTCATCTGGTTGCATATCTTTCTTTTGTTTCTGGCTGTGGATTGTGATTGCTTTGTGATTAGATTGCTCTGTGATAGATAGTTGCTGTGTTTAGATTTACTTTATATTATTTGCTTCCCTGTTCACTTAGGAATACAACAACTGTTGTAAAAGGGTTTTAGCAAGCACCATACTCTATTCACCCCCCTCTAGAGTATATCAGATCTAACTTGCACTTTCAATGGTATCAGAGGTAGGTTGGTTAAAACTCATTACCCTTGGTGGTTGCACAGGCTAACACCTGAACCCAAAGATCCATATAGTTAGATCTGCTTGTTTTGATTTTGTTATTAGATTATTCCTTCACAAAACATGGCTCAAAAACAAATATTATGCCAGCACCAGACCTCCAGTATGCAATCTGTCTAAGTTTGCACTTTGGAAGGCAAGGATTAGACTGTACATGAATTCTATGATGAGGACATTTCAATTCTGTTTTGACAGTGTGTCCAAGACCTCCAGAGACACAAGTACAATGTTGTTCCACCTCCATCAGGAACAGATGCAGAAATAAAGAAATGGAAGTTGCAGATGCAAAAGCTATGAATATTCTTGCTCAGACTATGTCTGATGAGATATTCCAAAACGGTAGCTGAATGCAACTCAGCAAAGGACATCTGGGATAAGCTATCTGAAATAGTCTCAGGATCTGCTGATGAGAGAAAAGACAGAAGATCTCACCTCATAACTCAATATGAGAATTTCAAGAAAGGAGAAGATGAGTCAGTAGCAGACATGTATAATAGACTCAGCTGATAGTCAATGAACTGAAGACTTTGGATAAAGAGATCTCATTGACTGAGATAAATGATAAAATCCTAATGTGCTTCCCAAGCACTTGGGACTCAAGATCTGGCCAATCAAGGATGCCAGAATTCTCAATGAGATCACAACAGAAGCTCTCTTGGGCAAGCTCAAGTCTTATGAGCTGCTCATCAAAAATAGAGAAGAAGAGCAGAAGGCTGCCTCACCAGCCACAAGAAAGGAAAAGTCAATAGCTTTCAAAGCCACTGAAGATCAGCCTGAAGATAAGGTCCAGGCAATGATGAGCTGCTTAGTCTACTGGCCAATAGATTTACAAATGGCTAGAAGGACTTCAGGAAAAGATCATACAAAGAGCATGACAAGACAAGGTATGATAAATCAAATAACAAAGAGATTATCTGTTTTGGTTGTAGGAAACCATGCCACATTATGCCTGACTGTCCAGAGAATAAAAACAAGGACAAAAGGGATAAGAAAGAAAGAAGAAAAGACAAGGACTTCAAGAAGAAAAGCAGTGGGCAAACCCTCCTCCAGCAAGAGCAAACATACAAGGAAGGGATTTATTGCTGAAACTTGGAGTGAGACAGAAGAAGAATCTGAAACTTCTTCGCTCAAGTGATGATGAGGATGATGCTGAAGAGAGGAATTCTGCATGATGGCTATCAATGCTCTAACACAATTCTGATGCAGAAGAGTCAGAATCTGAATCAGAGACTCAACCTGAAGAGACCAGGTAATAGACTCATTTGATTTTAATTTTGAGGACTTTAAGTATGAGTTTAAAGCACTATGTTTAGACTTATTAAAATCTGAGAAGGAAATCATTTCTCTCAGAAATCAATTGTCTGAACACAGTACCTTAAAATCAGAAAACCTCAAACTCTCTGAGGAGTTGGAGTGTTTATAGGGAGCAGATAGCTTCACTGAAAAGTGAGCTATCAGAGGCCAAAAAGCTTGAAGAATCCCTTAATGGGAGAAGCATCAAGCTATGGACATCACAAGCACAGTGAACTCTAGATTCAATAGTACACTGGCTTGGGTGCTTCATCTACCAACCTATAGTACTAACAACATCAATTAAATTTATCTCTGATAAAGGCAAGGGAGTTGTAGAGGTAGCTAGGAAAAATTCTGACTTACCTAAGAAAACCAAGGTTCAACAGAAATCGTCGAACGGAGCTAGACGATCGCCGAATGGAGATCAACGATCTCAGCCAAAATCGTCGAACTCAGGTCGACGATCTCTAAACCTGAACTCTGCCACAGCCGATCGTCGAACGGAGCTCGACGACCTGACCCAAGATCGTCGAACTCAGCTCCACGTTCGTCGAGCAGAGATCAGAGCTTTGAAAACCTTTTCAAGGGTAAATCAAATCCAAACCTAGGGGTCTTCATCCAAGATTTAACCCTTATACTGAATGGATATTATTCTCCAAGGAGATATCATCCTGAAGGTTATAAGTCAACCAGGGATGTCATTTATTTCTGAATTTAAAGGTTATCAACCTAGGCCCAAGGTAAAGTAGGTCAAAAATAAGTAATTGCTTTATGTGCAGGTGAAGACCTATCCAACATCAAACCAGCAATGGTATCTGGATAGTGGGTGCTCAAAGCACATGACAGGAAACAAGGACAACTTCACATCCTTTAAAGCCAGCTTGGACCCAAAGTCATATTTGATGATTCAAACTTTGGACTAACAAAAAAGGATATGGTGCAGTCCAGATTGGCACAGTCATATTCAAGAAAGTAGCCTATGTGGAAGGACTGAAGCACAACTTGATCAGTATCAGTCAGCTATGTGATGAAGGCTACCAAGTGACTTTCATCAGCAAATCCTTATGCAAGATCAATCAGAGGACAACACAACTGTGTTGACAGGTAAAAGGAAAGGTAACATCTATTTAGTAGATTTCTTTCAATAGAAGTAGATATTTGTCTGTTTAATTCTATTTGTAGACCTAATGAGTTATGACATAAGAGAATAGGGCATATAAACCTTAGAACCATTGTTAGGCTAACCAAGACAACCTGTTAGAGCTACCTTCTAGCCCCTACAAGAAGGAAGGACTCTACAGGGCTTGTCAATTAGGCAAGCAACCAAAATAGTTTCAAGTCACTTAATAAGAGTGATTCACCTAGGATTTTGTATCTGTTACACATTGATCTTTTTGGACCCATTACAGTACAAAGCTTAGTAGGGAAATCTACACTTTAGTGGTTGTAGATGACTTCTCTAGATTCACTGGGTGTTCTTTCTGAGAAAGTAAGTCTGATAACTTCGAGTGTTTGACAGAGTTTCTCAAATGCATACAGAGTGAGTTCAATACTCACATTGCCCTGATCAGAAGTGATTATGAGACAGAGTTTGATTCTCTTCTTATACAAGAGTTCTGTCAGAGTGAAAGGATCAGGCACACTTTCTCAGCTCCTAGAACTCCTCAACAAAATGGGGTAGCTGAAAGGAAAAAAGAGAACCCTTATTGAATCTGCCACTATATTGTTGTCAGATGCTCACCTTCCTCTATCTTTTTGGGCAGAGGCAGTGAACACCTCCAACTATGTGCTGAATAGAAGTTTAATACATAAACTGAAGGGCAAGACTCCCTATGAATTACTCAAAGGGAAGAAACCTAAAGTAGATTATTTTAGAATTTTTTGTTGTATCTGTTATTATTCACAATAATGACAAGAAATATTTAGCAAAATTTCAAGCTAAATCTGATGAAGCAGTGTTTCTGGGATACTCCATGATCAATAAGGTTATAGGGTATATAATAAATCAACTCTTAAAATTGAAGAATCTGTTCATATATCTTTTGATGAAACTAACATGTCTTTCAAGGAGAAGAATACTTCTACCATAGAAGCTTTGCAGGTACACTCTCTTGCAGAGACTTGACAGGTTACAAATCATTCAAAAAGAGGAAAGCATGAAGATGATAAGAACATTCCACATCTTGAAGTGAAACTTCTTGAAGAGCCAGTTGTTGTACCACCAGAGGAAACAACAACACAGGTTGGTGAACAATCAACACCCCCTGTTGATTTTAGTAACATCAAGAGACTCCAATTCCAATATTGGAGACATCTCAGCTGGTGTGCAAACCAGAAATCAGGTCAACCAAAACCTGATGCACACATGCTTCCTTTCTCAAATTGAACCTCATCCATTCAAGATGCAGAGCAAGATCCACACTAGATCATTGCAATGCAAGAAGAGTTGCATCAATTTGAAAGGAACAAGTTTGGGAACTAGTACCAAGGCCTAAGGATCACTCCATTGTTGGAACAAAGTGGGTGTTCAGAATAAGTTGGATGATCAAGGAGTCATTGTAAGGAATAAGGCAAGACTAGTTGCTCAAGGGTATTCTCAAGAAGAAGGGATAGATTTGACCAAACTTTTGCACCAGTTGCAAGGTTAGAGGTCATAAGAATCTTCTTAGCATATGCAGCACACAAAGGTTTCAAAGTATACCAGATGGATGTAAAGAGTGCTTTTCTCAATGGAGATATTAAAGAAAAGGCTATGTCAGACAACCCCCAGGTTTTATCTCTCAACTCATCTGATTATGTTTTCAAATTTCATAAAGCATTTATATGGTCTAAAGCAAGCTCCTAGAGCATGGTATGAGACTCTAGCAGCTCTTCTAAAAAATGAATTTATAAGGGGTAGAGTAGACCAAACTCTTTTTATTAGAACTCATAAGTCCCATACCCTACTAGTACAAATCTATGTAGATGATATTATTTTGGTTCTACTGATTCAAATTTGTGCAGAAGGTTCTCCAACCTATGCATTCTAAATTTGAAATGAGTAGCATGGGTGAGCTATCCTTCTTTTTAGGATTGCAAATCAAGCAACATGCTGAAGGCATATTTATTTTCTCAAACCAAGTATGCAAAATAATTGGTTAAAAATTTGGTATGTCTGAGGCATCATGTATGAAAAACACATATGCCTACTAATACTGTATTAGATGCTGATGAACATGGGAAACCGGTTGATCAGACAACATATAGAGTAATGATTGGCTCTCTATTGTACCTTACAGCTAGTAGACCTGACATAATGTTTGCTAAATGTATATGTGCTAGATTACAAGTGAGCCCTAGAGAGTCACACCTAACCTTAGTAAAAGGATTCTCAGGTATGTAAAAAGTTGTCCAAATCTAGGTCTCTGGTATCCAAAAGATTCAGCATTTAACTTAACTGGATTTCTGATGCTGATTATGCTGGATGCAGAATTGACAGGAAAAGCACCAGTGGAACTTGTCAGTTTCTTGTTGACAGACTTGTCTCCTGTTTTGCAAGAAACAAACATCTGTGTCAACTTCAACTGCTGAAGCTGAATATATGGCTGCAGGTAGTTGTTGTTCACAAATTTGTTGGATTCAAAATCAGCTCCTACACTATGGCTACAACTTAGAGAAGTCAAAAATATTTTGTGATAATACCATGTTATTTCTATAGCACAAAATCCAGTCCTCCATAGTATGACAAACACATAGAAATTAGGCATCACTTTCTAAGGGATAATGTTGAGAAAATAAAATTGAACTTCAATATATCCCAACTGATTTGCAAAGGGGAGATATTTTCACCAAACCCTTGGATGAAATAAACATACCTTCTTCCTGAATCAGTTGGGAGTGTTAGATGAGGAAGTCTAAAATAATGTCCAAGATTTTGAAACTCTAAAATTGACCAAGACTAGGCAAACATCTAATTTTCTAGTGACTAGAGTGTTTCTGATCTTTGAACTGCGCTCGACGATTTTCCCCCAGATCGTCGAACGGAGATCGACGCTTTCTGAAATCGTCGACCAGAGTTCAGCGCTTCTCAAGATAGTGTTAAACTATCTCTCCAGGTCAGCGATCGTCGAATGCAGCTCGACGATTTGTTTTCTGAACTATCGTCGAACGAGCTCGACGCTCTCCAATATCGTCGAACGGAGATCGACGCTATTGATGACCCTTTCAGTTTCCTTTAGAAGCCCAGATCGTCGAACTTAGTTCAACAATCTTTCCTTTTCTGCGTCGAACCCTAAATAAAATTCATTTTTCGGCCGTCGTTCTCCCTTTGCGCTTTCATTCTCTTGCAAATTTTTTCTTTCCCTCCAAACTTCTCTACACTTGGTCATTTGCTTGTTTATTTTTTGCAGGAATCCATGGCCGTCTCAGTTGCAATCCTGGCCGCGATGAAATTTGATGCAGGTTTTGACATCGACATGGACTCATTCAACAACAGTGATCAAATCTTCCAGGACATTCTGAACCTTTTCAAGGAACAACAGTTGGTTACCATCATGACTACCAGGATAAAATTACCTGTAGATGAGATCAAGAAATGGGGTATATACTGTCCACAATCAGATCAGAATACAGTTGTTTGGAACAATCTCAGGAACCCAGGTATCTCTCACACCTGCTGCCCTAACAGAGATTTTTCAATTAAAACCTGGAGAAGAGTCTGTTGATTTCTGGAGAGGAATTTTCTGCTATGCTTGAAAGGATGGGTCACTCTAAAGCAAACCCTAGCAAGCTGCTGAAGAAAAATCTATCTGTGGAGTACATATTCCTAGCTGATGTTGTTGGGAAGGTATTGTTGGCCAAACACTCAGCCCATGATACCATATCCAGGTATCAGCTCGCTTGATGGGTGCTCTTATGGATAAGAAACAACTGAATTGGGGAGAAATCTTTTTTGATTTGATTAAGAAGAAAATCAACAAAAACTTTTTAATTTTGGGAGAATATTAGGGCTGTTTCTTCAGAACAGATGCCCTGCTCTGCTAGTTTCAAATGGGATGCACATCAATGCCTCCAAGAGGCTCTCCTGTGCCCTGTTTGGAAAATGGGATAGGCAAATAGTGAAGCCCAGCAGGCCCTCTGCATCTACTACTTCAGGCACAAGGACTGCTGCAGTCACTTCCCCTCAAGTTTCTGCCCCTACAGAAGACTTGCCTGTTTATTCTCCTCCTCCTCCACCTCTTGTTGCATCTACAACATCCACCATCATTATTTCCACCCACCTCCACTTCTTCCCTTTCCTACTTCAATTCCATCTCCAATTCCTCCAATAACTGAAGAAATCTTCCATCCTCTACATCAATACTCACATCTAGATATTGACACATCCTCTTACATTCCATCTTTCAACCTTATAGATGATTCCTTTATGGATGATTCTCCCTCATCCCTTACTGAGCCACCTTCCTCATCCACCTCATACCAACAACTACTTCAAGATATCATTGCACAATCATCTTTCACACCATCTATTTCCATTCCATTATCTTCAATTTCACAATTCCCATCTCTCAACCTCATTTCCACCATCCACAAGTTCTACACCAACATCTCCTGCTGCTCCACCTTCAATTCCTACCTATGTCCAAGCCCCTCTTGAGCATGTAGATCTTCCAGCCCTTGGAGACAGATTATATGAGTTGATAGCTCCCAGGATATCTCTATTACTGGAGACCTCTTTGGCTCCACTTATAAAAACAGTCCAAGAACTGTCTTCCAGGCTCTCCTCTCTCCTTCCTCCTCAGGCAATCCCTTCATCTTGGTGCCTTGATCCAGTCCTGACTGAATCTAGGCAGGGGGAGATGCCTCATGAAGTGGATAGATTGCCTACTGCTGCTGTTGATGTTACTTCAGTCCAAGCTCAAGCTCCAGTACCTCCAGTTGCAGTTATCACAGTGGACCTCAGGTCACTGTTATCACTTTTTGATTCTGTTTATTTCAACTACCTGCCAGACCAGCAATCTGAAGATCTGTCTAAGGCCATTGTGCTCATCTCCAGCTGTGATACCAGCTTAATAAGCTCTTATATAATTTCCCTATATACTGCTGAGCCTTCTGTTTCTGTTGATCTTACTGCTGCTGCTCCTACTGATAATGTTGTTGTTTCTGATAGTTCTGATGTTGCTGCTATTTTAGTATCTGAGGACATACATATGACAGAGGCACTTATTTTTGAGCCTACTGTTACTGCTGCTAATGCTCCTTCTGTTACTGTTGTTGTACCTTCTATTTCTGAAAGTGTTGTTGCTGAAAGTGCTGTATCTGAATCTGATGTTGTATTTGAATATGCTGTTATAACTTCTTCTACCAGTGTTGCTTCTACTCCTCCTCCTGCTGTTGCTGCTATTACTATTGTTGTTTCTGCTATCTCTCCTGCTCAGTCACAACAACAGATAGATTATCTCAAATAGATTGATGCAGTGTATGACAACCCTCCAAGCTCAGATAGTGATCAGTATAGGACTGATTCAGATGATTCCTCTGCTACTATTGCAAGAAAAAGAAAAGTCAGAAGCAAAACAATGAAGAGATTCCCCCCAGCAAAAGTGAAAGACACAAATGATATTCCTTACTACATTCTGCATAACTGTCCTATCACAGAACATTGGATGCAATACTCCAAAAATCAACTGAAGGCTATGAAGAAAAGAGAAAGTATGACAAAGGATCTTCTCAGTTCAATCATCCTCCTCCTCCTCCTCCTTCACCAGGTGCAGGTGCAAGTGGTAGTTCTGCATCTCAACCTTCTGCCAGAAGCCAATCCTCCTATCAACCTCAGGGAAAATCCCAATACAGAGGAAACCAATCTAGAGGATATCAGTCAAGGAGAGGAAATTACATAGGAAACCAAAGAGAATTTCAAGTTTATTCCAAAGGCCATTCCAGGCAACATCCATACTCAAGGGAAGGACAAGGTCCATCTGATACAACCTCTGGTCCCTTTCCTTACAAACTGAAAGAACTAGTCTCCTCCAGAGCTCCTCCAAATAATCCCTCCAATAGATATGAGCCTTCAGTTCCTTTTGAGGATCCAGAAAACAATCCTACTTCATGGACAGCTAGGATGAAAGAATTGGCTGCTTTGGATCAGATTAAGAAAGCTAGAGAACAAGGCAAAGACACTTCCAGTATAACCACCTTATCAGATCAAAGGAAAAAGGAACTTGAAAGATATTCATCCAGTAAGTTCTTTGATTTAGAAAGCTACATGAAGCTGCACCCTGAAGCTGTAGTGCCCAGGCCAAAGCAACAAACCTCTTTAGGTGCAGCTGATGATAGAAGATCTAAGAAAGAAGCTCTCAATCCAAACAGAGAAATAGTCCTTATAAAGAGCAAAGAGAAAGAGTAATTCTGTAAGGTGACAATACATTTTGATTTCTGTACTATCTGTGACAATGTCTGTGATTCTGCTATGCTTTGTTTGTTGCATTTCTGCTTTGAATGCTTTTAATTTTTCAATATCTGTAAGTAGTAATCCTAACCCAAATAGGGGGAGATTGTTGGAACACCCTATTACTGATTTGGGCAAGGATCACTATGTCTCTTAGGAAACCTGTCTTGACTCATTGTATAGATCTAAAGGTCAATTAGAATTGAGTCTAAGGGTTAGTATTTAGGTTTGGAAGCTGCCCTCAAGACCAGGCTTTTTAGTTTTGGAGACTAAGTCATTTCGTCGAGCTCAGTACGACGAATCGTCGAACTCCATTCGACGATCGTTGAGCTCACTTCGACGGATCGTCTAACTCCATTCGACGATCTCTGAGCTCAACTTCAACGAGTCGTCGAACTCCATTCGACGATCTTCTAGCTCAGATCGACGATCTTGACTCCAGTTTGATTCTCTATCTCTGAGCTCAGTTCGACGATAGTTGAGCTCAGATCGACGATCTCTATTTCTGTCTAAGTCCAATCTCTGAGCTCAGTTCAACGATAGTGGAACTCAGTTCGACGTTTCTCTGAAGAGTTCAACGTTTTTCAAGATTCAAATTTGGACAGCTGTGGAATTATTGTCAGCATTTAATTCAGAGATCTTATAGTCGTTTTTAATTAATCTGGAGCAAGTTTCAAGGAATTTTCAAGGAATGTTTTATTGGACTTTCCTCCATAAGACAATTGCAATTAAGGAAGTCATTTATTGACAGGCTAACGGCTATCTTGGACAGAGGATCATTTCTATTCAGATCAAGAGAATAAAAGATCAGCTTTTTCATTCTTCTAAAAGAGAGACAAAAAAAGACACATATTCTGTAATAACAATTCTCTGCAACAACAAGAATTACAGCTCTTACAACAACAATTACACAAGAGAAAGAAAGAGAGTTGCAGACATTCTCAGTCTCAAAGATTCATACAAGAACACATCACCAAAGGAGATCAACAAACTGAAATCTTCAGATCTCTTTTGATTCAAGTGTTCAAAGGCCATCATCACTCAGGACTCCAGACACCACACATTTCAGTTGCTGCTGAAATCATCTATTGTTGGAGATCAAATCATTTGAAGGCCTATCACCCTACTGTAAAGCTTCACTTCCTGAACAACTCAAGATCTCAGGGGGAGCTTTGATAACATCCACTATCTTCTCTCTGATTGTTGACAGAGAAGATCATCTCATCCCTCTCTCTCTCTCTGCTGTAAAGGGTTTTTCAAACTCCCTTCAAATGTTTGTGTTTGGTTTCTGAGACTTTATCAACACTCAGTGGTGGCAAGACACCTGATCAAAAAATCTGGTTTGGTTTTTGAGCACCTTATCAAAAGCTCATTGGTGCCCAGGACACCTGATCAACTCATCCTGCAGTGGATTCCTGCCTAGGGTGGTAGAAGAGTGGATGTACCCAGGTTGATTGGGGAACCACTATAGCTCCTTGTGTCATCTGATTGCATATCTTTCTTTTGTTTCTGGCTGTGGATTGTGATTGCTTTGTGATTAGATTGCTCTGTGATTAGATAGTTGCTGTGTTTAGATTTACTTTATATTATTTGTTTCCCTGTTCACTTAGGAATACAAAAACTGTTGTAAAAAGTTTTTAGCAAGTACCATACTCTATTCACCCCCCCCCCCTCTAGAGTATATCAGATCTAACTTGCACTTTCAGAAACCGTCAAGGTTGCTTAGCTTCATCTCGCCGCTCTCTACTCCAAGGGGGCTCAGACGTCCCGCATCTATACTCTGTATGCGGACCTTTTTGCTTGCCCCTCCATGTCTCCTGTTGTTGCTTACCAACAAGTTCGGGCTCTCGGAGCCAAAATTCTCCAAAATCGCCCCTTCTCTGCAGATCTTGCTGAGCAAGACAAATACTTCCAGGAACTTCTGGTTATATGTTATCTTCTGTGATTTACTGAGTCGTATGACATGATCCGTCAACAAATCCTTGGCGAGGCGGAGTCTCCTATCCTGGATGCCACTATTGCCCGCATTGTCATTGTTACCTCTCTGCTCTAACGTCTGCTGTTATCCTACCCTCCTCAACCGGACAACTCCGCTCACCATACTCAGCGTAGTAGCTCTAGTGGCCGTCATCTCCCATCCAGCGAACGTGGTGCTTCCCGCTTTCTCTGCTCTCAATGTGGCAGCACCGGCCACACGGTTGATCGTTGTTGGAAGAAGTATCCTCATCTTCGACCATCTGGATACGCTTCCACTTCCTCTTTGAAGTCGTCTGCCTCCGTGGTCACATCTTCAGGTAGTGCCCACGTCGCTACTCAAGGTAAATGTTTGATCGAATCTGGTGCTACCAATCATATTACCGGCAATCCGCAATATTTTTCTCTCCTAGAACAGCATGATCGGTTGCCCCCGATCCTTATTGCGGATGACTCTCCCTCACCAGTCAATGGAACGAGAGTTGTTCAAATCACTTCGTCTCTTCGCTTGGCAGACACTCTCTATGTGCCTAAGTTCCCTTACAACTTGTTATCTGTTACTTCTCTTTGCAAGCAACTATAATGCTCCATCACATTCACTTATACTACTTGTTCTTTTCAGAATCTGGGCTCCAAACGGACGATTGCTATTGGGACTGAGAGCGGCGACCTCTACTTTCTCGACAACATTTCTGCACTATCCGCCTTCTACACCTCTTCTACTGATCTTCTCAAATGGCACCTTCGTCTTGGTCATGCTCCTCCAAGACTTCTTCATCAGCTTCTTCCCCACCTTCTTTCGTAGAGTCCTCCTCTCAAATGTGATGCATGTCAGCTTGGCAAGCATCACCGCTCCTCCTTCCCTCCGAAGCAAGGTCATGGATCTTCCCCACCATTTAATCTAGTGCACTCCAACATCTGGGGTCCTGCTCCTACCCTCACCATGGGTCGGGGTAGTTCATATTTTGTCACCTTTATTAATGATTTCTCTCGATGTACGTTGGTGTATCTTTTAAAGGATCGCTCTGAATTATTTTTTGTATGGACATCATTCTATAATATGATTAAGAATCAGTTTGATCAATCTATTAAAATCTTTCACTCTGACAATGCTAAGGAATATCTTAGTAATGATTTCTCTTCTTTCTATCTGCAACATGATATTATTCATCAAACTAGCTGTGTCTATACCTCACATCAAAATGGGGTAGCGGAACGTAAAAACCGTCACCTCCTCGATGTCGCTCGCACTCTGATGACATAGATGCAGGTTCCTCGCTCCTGTTGGGGCTACGCTATCCTCATCTCCTGCTATCTCATTAATCAAATTCCTTCTACGGTTCTCCATGGCCAAACCTCATTCTCCATTCTCTATCCGGGAAAGGATCTGTTTCCTCTCCCTCGGCGTATCTTTGGGTGCACGACTTTTGTGCACGCTCCTTCCGCCACTCATGACAAACTCGCCCCACGTGCCACCAAGTGTGTCTTTTTGGGTTACTCTACTACTCAGAAAGGCTATTATTGCTTTGACCCCGTTCTTCATAAACAATATGTATCCGCAGATGTGACCTTCTTCGAGAATGCATCCTATTTCTCTTCTGATTCCTCTCCCTCTCCAGATATTTCTGCTACTCTTACCATCCCCACCACCACGTCTACTCCCATCGAGCTTTCTCCACCGTTGTCTCCATCGTCTCCTCCTTCTCTCCCTCCCTCTCCACCACTGCTCTCTCCCTCCTTTCTGTGGCCATCTCTCTCCTCTACTTGGTCAGCTCTCTCTACCACAGATGCTCCGTTCACTAAGGAACACGCTGACCTGGATCTTCCCATTGCTCTTCGTGAAGGGGTGCAGATGTGTACCCAACACCCGCTGGCTGCTGTTGTTTTATATGATCATCTCACTCCTTCTCGCAGGACGTTTGTATTGGCTATCTCTGCGAGTGCCACTCCTTGCACCTACCAAGAAGCTCTTGTTGTTCCTCATTGGAAGGCCGCCATGGATGAGAAAATTGCTACCCTCACTGAACGGGTACCTGGACCCTTGTTCCTCCCCCTTTGGGCACTGATGTCGTTGGCTGTTGCTGGGTCTTTGTTGTAAAGTTATGTCCGGATGGCAGTGTGGATCGCTACAAGGCCCGTCTGGTTTCCAAAGGCTTCACTCAGACCTATGGTGTTGATTTTTTTGACACCTTCTTTCTCGTTGCTCGTCTCAGCACCATTCGAGTCCTTCTCTCTGTGGTTGTCAACGGGGATTGACCCATTTCACAGCTGGATGTTATGAATGCCTTTATCTATGGTGATCTTCAGGAAGATGTTTACATGGAGCAACCTCCTGGGTATGTTGCTCAGGGGGGGGACACGAGTATGTCGGCTGAAAAAGGCCATCTATGGCCTAAAGCAAAGCCCTTGGGCTTGGTTTCACAAGTTTAGCGGGATTGTTACGACCATTGATTTTACAAGAAGTTCAGCTGATCACTCCTTATTCATTCGTAAAACCTCCTCGGGTCTGGTGGTTCTTGCGGTATATGTGGATGGCATTCTTCTTACTTGCGATGACCAGGCTGGGGTAGCTTTGACAAAGAAACACCTCCGTTAACATTTGGTCACAAAGGATATGGGCTCCCAAAATACTTTTTGGGTATTAAAATCTCTAGGAAGCCCAAATCCATGGTCCTTTCCCAACGGAAGTATGATCTTGATCTACTAAAAGAGGCAGGGTTGACTGGTGTTAAACCTGCCCGATGTCCCATGGCTGCTGTAGAAGTCAAAACTTGGACAGATGACTCGCCTCTTCTATCCGATCTTATGAGGTATCGGCGTCTGGTTGACAAACTCATTTATCTCACGGTAACCAAACCCGACATCTCCTATGTTGTGGGCAAGGTGAGACAATTCATGCAAGCTCCTAGGTAGTGTCATCTACAATATGTCCTGAGGATATTGGAGTATGTTAAAGCAGCGCTAGGGAAAGGACTTCTTTTTCAGAAGAATGGTCACTTGAGGGTTGAAGCGTACTCAAATTTGAGTTATGCTGATGATAAAGGTTACCGCAATTCAACATCAGGTTTTTGCACATTTGTTGGAGGAAATCTTTTGAGCTGGAAGAGCAAGAAATAGTCTGTAGTCTTCAGCTCCAGTGCAGAAGCGGAATATCATAGTATGGCATCGACCACATATGAGTTGAAGTGGTTACGAGCTCTCATGCATGACTTAGGAGAGGTCTACAACTATCATCTTCCTATGTTCTGCGACAACAAGGTCGCGATATACATCTCCAAAAATCCGGCCTTTCATACGAGAACAAAACACATAGAAGTCAACTGTCATTTTATTCGGGAAGAGATCTTGAATAAATAGATTTGTACTTCGTTTGTCACTTCTGACAACGAGTTAGTAGATATCTTCACCAAACCGGTGTCCGCTTCCTTTTTCCACATTTGCGATAAGCTGGGCATGATTGATATCTATGCTTCAGCTTGAGTGGGAGTGTTGAGGTATGGAGGCCGGGCGGCCTGTTGCAGTTCGGAGGCCGGGCAGTCTGGCGGTTTATCTCAGCAGCTTGTCTGCCAGTCTATTGCTGTTTGAAGGTCGGGAGGTCTAGCGGTTTGTATCTGTCCACTTTGAGACCGGTGGTCTAGCGGTCTCCTATGGCGGCTTGTTCTCTATGGCGCTTATTCTCTCCTTCTTGTGGATGTCGAGCGGTTAGCCTACACGTCTAACCGCGCGACTTGTTCGGTTTGTTTATTTGTAAAGCCGCATATACTTGTAATTATTCAGTCCCACGTTGCTTATTTGTAATCTCTCTCATCTACTTCATTCTATAAAAGGGAGGTTATACCTTTGTAATACACACCCTTTTTGGATAATAAAATTTGTTACTCCAAATTTTCGGCCTGTTTGTTTTCTGTTCGCACAGCTTGCTACCTACGGGATGAGCGGATCGAGTTCATCCTTGCAATTTTCCGTAAGCTGTTCTCCTTCCGGGAGAACAAGGATTACATCGCCTACTTCTCCAGCACCCATATCAAGGTGCGTGAGATGGTGAACAAGAGCCATAACTGACTTAAGAAGATTGTCTTCGTCAAAGGCGACTTTGGCAACGTCCCTTTCTCGCCGGTACAACTGAACGAGGCGAGCTACCTCCCCCTAGCCAGGGGGGCCATGAAGCCGAACTGTGTGGGTTCTTCCAAGGGAAGAACTTTGAAGTCGCATTCCTCCGCAGGAACTTGGATAGCCTCATCCCCGTCCCGCCCGGGGGAGGTAAGCTGCTCGCACCTTACCCTTTTTACTTAGTCCATTCTTTTTCTTTGCTATAACTCTCCTTCTGCAGGTGAACGGGAAATTCCCCTGTACCCTCCTTACGAGAGTGCGCGAGCCGTCGCCGGCGAGCTCGCCCGTGCCGAGGCGGCGGCTGCCGCGCATCACGAGACCCCGACCTTTCTTACCCAGAAGCGGGCCACCCGTGAATAACCTCTGCCTCCACCGTCGCCCAAAAAACTGAAGACCGCGGGCTGCGCACCTCCTATAGCTCGGGAGAAAGGAAAGTCTCTAACGGACCAACCAACCGAAGAGACCACCGCACCGAGCGCTTCGACTGGCGCTCCTCCTAGCGAGGCGGCTGACACCTCCAGGTTGCGAGGACAGGATCATGCCGCTAAACCTGTGCCGAGAGGGCACCACAACTTTGGCTTCGGCGAACGGCCTCTGGACGAACTCGGTGTGCCCCTCCTTTAGTGGGACAAGGAGGCGAACTAAGCCTCCATTTCCACCCTGCTATCGAGCCGGTTGGAGCAGCACACCATCAACAGGGAAGATTATGACTTCTCGTTCGGCCTCTACGCACGGGAGGACCCCGTGATATTCGATGAGGAGGCCACGCGAATTCTCGTGCACGAGAGTGCATGGGCCCAGCTCTGCAAACCTGGAGCTGGCTCACATGGTGGGCAAGCAGTGCAGTCTGTTGGTGCGAAACCCCCCCCCCCCCCTCCCCGCTCAAAAAGCTCGTTGATGACAAGGAAGAGGCTCGCCGTCTCGCTCAGGAGGAAGTGGACTACCAGAAGAAGCGGGAGGATGCAGCCGATGATGTTCTCGCCGAATACCTGGGGGTGGTAAGTCTCATAACTTGCAATAGACGCCTTAAGATTGCTTCCACTTTTCTTAAGCTCCTATCATTTCTTCTCGCAGGATGCGGCGATGGCTAAGCGCCTTGGTTTTCAGATTGCCACCCTCAAGAAGGAGAACGAGGCGCTGCGGGCGCGGGTGCGAGAACTGGAAGCCACAGCTCCTCCACCGCCCTCCATCGGCAGCTGCCAGCTCAGCCATTATTCCGAGTACGAGCTGGAGGAGATGATGCAAAATAATGATTCCAAGGTCGCGAAGTTCATGATCCAGACTCTACAGCGGGCATGCCTCATCACGAGCAAAGGCACGGGGCTCTCGGCGAGCGAGATGGTACCGTAGCTATTCCTTCTGATACCGAAGTCGGGCGACAAGTCCTACCAACCCCTTTAGGAAGGCTTGCCGCCCGAGAGCTCCCCTCGCTGAACCCCCGTGCCGAGCTTCTCTTTACTTTTTGTATTTTTTGTTATTTGCTGTAATGTACGTAAATGTGGGCTGATTTCCCCACTTATTATTTTTGTGGTTAATGATATTGTTCTACTCTGAGATGATATCGCCTTTTCTCTTTCTTTTTTTGCTTTATACTCGCGACCTGGCTCGACCTTCCCGCTCGTTGCCTCTAGGCCCGTATTTTGTTAGTGAGATCGCGCGTCCTTCAGGACTTAGTTTAGTGAATGCCGGGAACTTAGGTAGCTGACCCGCGAGTGGCGATCCATCTCCTTTATCCAGAGACTCCTTACGCTGCTCGCGAGATAGGGGGCCGACCCGGCTCAACTCGCACCCGAGCCGTTTGGCTTCGCGCGAGTCGGGCCTCGTGAGGTCGCGGCGTGGCCTGAGTGCTCGCAGCCTTGGTAGCTTTTCAAGCGTTGGGCTAGATGTGTGTTTGGCGGGCGCCCGAGGTGTGGAATCCAACTTGTTTGTGATCTTGACCCTGCGGCGATACTGTTAAGAATATCTACTTCTCTTCATGTCAACTAGTTGGAGCCTGATGATATGAGATGTGTGTCAATCGATCCTTTGCTTTCGCCAAACCTTGGGTGCCCCCACCATCCTATTTAGCTAGATGGAAGTCCTGTCAGCGGGAGCATCTTGATATCTAACTCCAGGGGGAGAATGATGTCCATCGAGGATCCCAGCCCTGCTAGCTAGATGCGAGCCTGACAGTGAGAGTACTTTGAGATAATTCCAGGGTCATAACGATATCCATTGAGGATCTCGGCCCTGCCAGCTAAATGGAATCCTGACATCGGGAGCATCTTGAGACTTAAATCCAGGGTCATAACGATGTCCATCGAGGATCCTGGCCCTATCAGCTAGATGGAAGCCTGACAGCGGGAGCATCTCGAGTCCTAATCCCAGAGCAAGAATGATATCCATCGAGTATCCCGGCCCTGCCATCTAGGTGGGAGTCTGACAGCGGGAGCATCTCGAGACTTAACTTCAGGGTCATAACCGTTGGGTTTTTGGGGACGGCACAATACTTGTGCACGCAGCGGAAATAAGAACAAGTAAAACTCAAACGAGTTCGGATCTGACAATATTCATGAATCAAGAAGTAAAACATGTTGTAATAAAATTTACCTTTGAGGGATTGAGTCAGGACTCAACCTAGATGCTTCAAAAGAATCGGGTCGGACACACAGCGGCTAGACTCTTGAGCGCAAAAAGTATATATGTGCCTCTACAGTAATCCACACGATCGAGAGAACCCACAACAACTTGTCACACAACCGCTAGGTCGGGAGAGGACACTCAGCATCTCCACAGACTACTAGATCTGTTGTAGGAGAGGAGGCGGCGACACACATCGGGATCGGGATTGGAATCGGAGACGGGATAGACAGAACGCTTTCGTCGGGTTTCTATTATTATCTTCTTCACGCACAGTATCGGCTCGTGTGCTTTTTTTGGAAGAAAGGAACCGTCATCAGAAAACCCTAAAAACTTCTTATTTATACTCCAGAAGATAAATAGAACAGCTCTCGTTGCTATCCGTAGACCCAAAGATTTTATTCCAGAATTCAGCAAGTCAACATTTGATTCAGTACGGGCATTCGTCGGATTCAGCTCGACGAACTCTGCTCCAAAGGCTAAAACGTCGAACGTCATTCGTCGAACTCAGCTCGACGAACTCTGCGCCAAAGGCCAGATCATCGACCGTCATTCGTCGAACTCAGTTCAACGAACTCTACGCCAAAGGCTGGAATGTCGAACATTATTCATCGAACTCTGCTCGATGAACTCTGCGCCAAAGGCCAGCATTCGTCGAACTCAGCACGACGAACTCTGCGCCAAAAGCTAGATTCGCCAAGTAAACCCTTTACTCGATGAAGGTGTTGAGTCGACTCAACGCACTCTATGCTTAAGTGCGACAGTCGAAGAATCAACACTTGATACTCGACGAATCGTTGAGTCAACTCAACACACTCAACGCCATCATTCGACGAGTTAACACTTAACTCGACGAAAGCGGTTACTGGTCTCAACGCACTCAACGCATTCAGCCATATGGCATTGAGTGAGCTTAACACAATCAACATCAAATGCCTTAAAATATTTTAAGCCCTTTATCAATTTCCTTCAACTCATCTTATGAGCTAAATTGTACATATCTAATCTCTCAATTTCTCCACAATCTTATGTGCGACCCTGATAGGCTAATACTGATTTGGTAGTGAGGCTACATGCTTGATCACTTCCATATCACAATGGTAATACCAACAATAATGATGTCCATCGAGGATCCTAGCCCTGCCAGCTAAATGGAAGACTGACAAAGTGAGCATCTCGAGACCTAACCCCAGAGCAAGAATGATGTCCATTGAGGATCCCAACCCTGCTAGCTAGATGGGAGCATGAGAGCGGGAGAATCTCGAGACTTAACTCCAGGGTCTTAACGATGTCCATAGAGGATCCCGACCCTGCCAGCTAGATGGAAGCCTGATAGCGGGAGTATCTCGAGACCTAACCCGAGAGAAAGAATGATGTCCATCGAGGATCCCAGCCCTGACAGCTAGGTGGGAGCCTAATAGCAGGAGAATCTCGAGACTTAACTTCAGGGTTATAGCGATGTCCATCGAGGATCCCGACCCAGCCAGCTAGATGGAAGCCTAATAGCGGGAACATCTCGAGACCTAAACCCAGAGCAAGAATGATATCCATCGAGGATCTCGGCCCTGCTAGCTAGGTTGGAGCCTGACAGCGGGAGCATCTTGAGACTTAACTCCATGGTCATAACGATGTCCATCGAGGATCCCGGTCCTGCCAGCTAAATGGAAGCCTGATAGCAGGAGCATCTCGAGACTTAACTCCAGGGTCATAATGATGTCCATCGAGGATCCCGGCCCTGCCAACTAGATGGAAGCCTGATAGCGGTAGCATCTCGAGACCTAACCTCAGAGCAAGAATGATGTCCATCGAGGATCCCAGCCCTGCCAGCTAGATGGGAGCCTGACAGCGGGAGTATCTCAAAACTTAACTCCAGGGTCATAATGATGTCCATCGAGGATCCCGGCCCTGCCAGCTAGATGGAAGCCTGACAGCGGGAGCATCTGGTGACATCAGTAGTGGTCATCCTGTGCTGTTGTAGCTTTCCTGCAACGGCATGAAGTATCTTAACTTATTGACTATTGATGACATCAGCAGTGGTCATCACCTTCTGGACTTAGACAAAATTCCAGATCTTCACTAAGCGTTGAGTGATGTTAAGTCACTCAACGCCATCTGTCTTGGCTCTTCATTAGCAGCGCTGAGTGAACCTGCCTCTCTCAATATTTCTGGACTTAGAGAAATTCTGTTGGCTTTGTCTCAGCACTTCCTTCTCAACTGTCTCAGCGGTTTCTTCTTTCATAGCTGAGACTATCTCCTATCTCAGTGGTTTCTTCTCAGCAGTCTCAGCGGTTTCTGCTTCGTAACTGAGACTAACCTCTGTCTCAGCGGTTTCTTCTCAGCGGTCTCAGAGGTTTCTGCTTCACAGCTGAGACTATCTTCTGTCTCAACGATTTTTCTCTCAACTGTCTTAGTGTTTCCTTCTTCATTATAAACTTTGAGTGAACTTGCTTCACTCAACGCTTCTGGACTTAGAAAATTCCAGTTTGCTTTGTCTCAGTGGTTATGCGGAGCCATTCTTCTCAGCTGTCTCAGCTATCTCGGCAGTTTTGCCTTAGTCAATTTTCCTGGCTTTAGTTTGACGAATGTTGAGTGGAGATCGACGATCTGTGGGCTGAGCTCGATGAATTCTGAAACCCAAATTCTAAATTTAGCTTGAAAATGGTGAGCTCAGCTCAACGGATGATGAATTGAGCTCGACAAATTCTGAGTCCCACACTTCTAAATTTAGCTCGACAAATGGCGAGCTAAGCTCGACGAATTATGAGCTGAGCTCGACGAATTTTGAATCTTCCAGCATACTCTTTTTCTTCACCTGTCTCAACAAATGTCGGGTTGAGCTTGACGAATTTTGAGTTTTCCAGTATACTCATTTTCTTCACTTGTCCAATCATGGACTATCTGCATGCATGAACTTAAGCACACATCAAATACATTTTGCCCCTTAGCATGATTAGTGATGCCTCTTCAAATCATAAGGAACATTGTAGGGCATAATTCCCAACAGTTCCTGATCACTTGGAAGGTCACCTTGGCCAATGTCTTCACCTTCAACCACTTAGAAAAATAATTGATCATCACTAACAGGAACCTCCTCTGCCCGCTGACCTGGGGGAAGGTCCTACCAGATCCATTCCCCAGATGGCGAAGGGCGAGGGTGCTGTGATGCTCCTGAGACACTGAGCTGGTAGAAGTTGGAGAGGTGAGAAAAACTGACACTTGTGGCACTTCTTCGCGAACTCAGTGATAACATGGCCCAGGGTCGGCCAGAAATATCCTTGCCTAACTATCCTCCCCTCCAGGGTCCGGCTCCCAGAGTGACACCCGCACTCCCTAGAATGGACCTCTTCCAAAATCCTCGGGACCTTCCTCTCGGCCACGCAACGTGCCAACATCCCCGAGAGGGTCTTCCTATACAGCATCCCGTCGCGCATAAGGTAGTATGCTGACTTGTGCTTGAAACGCTTCTTGTTCATCCCCTCTGGGCACTCCCTCGTGGATAGGAAAGTTGCAAAAGGATCCATCCACGAGTGGTACTGGTCCATCTCCATCAGCTCCCCCTCCTCAATGGATGGGCGGAACAATTCGGTGATGGTGCCACCCACCCGAGGTTCGTGCTTGGCCAACTGCTATGCCTACTTGTTTTCTTTCCTTGGAATGTGTCAGATGGAGAATGTATGGAACATGTCGATTACCCCCTTCACATTTTCCAAGTACAACTGGAGAGTTGGCTCCCTTGCGTCGAACTCCCCATTGATCTGGGATGCCACCACCATGAAGTCTGTGAGGACCTCCACATCATGCACTCCCAGCTCCCTGGCCAGGCGCAATAATATTATCACCGCCTCATACTAGGATTAATTGTTTGTTATGGGAAAATGTACTACCACTGTTTTGCTCGATCTTTGCTCCCTGGGGGATCTCCAAGATCACCCCCACCCCCAAAGAATGTCTTCCTGAAGCGCCATCCACCATCACCTTCTAGGGAACTGGGCAAGTGGGTTCCGCCTCCGCCACCTCGACCATATAATCAGCAAGAAATTCGGTCATCGCCTGGGCCTTGATCGAGAGGCGGGTAACAAAGGATATGTAAAACTCACTCAACTCCACCGACCACTTTGGAAACCTCCCCAGAGTTCTCCACCCCCTCAAAGATGTTGCGGAGGGGATGGTCAGTCACCACGCGAATGGAGTGCGCCTGGAAATAGGATCGGATTCTTCGAGCCGAGGTAACTAGGGCAAAAGCCAACTTCTCCATAATTGGATACCGGAGCTCTGCCTTCCTCAAGACCCTACTCACATAATAGATAGACAACTGCTTCTTCCCTTCTTCCCGGACCAAGACGGATCTCCAGGCCTCGACTCCCACCCCAAGATACAGGGACAAGTCGTCCCCTTCCTTGGGCCCTTGGAGGAGCGGAGCCTGGGTCAACAGCCTCTTCAAGGCTTGGAATGTCTACTCGCACTCCTTAGACCACTCAAACTTCTGACCCCTCCCCCCTCAATGCTTTGAAGAAGGGAAAGCACTTCTTTCCTGCCTGAGAGAGGAACCTGCTCAGCATGACCAACTTTCCTGTCAGCCTCTGGACCTCCTTGGCGTTCTGGGGCGACACTAACTCAAAGATCGCCTTGACCTTATTAGGGTTGGGCTCTACACCTGTAGGAGTAAGGAGATGGCCTATGAACTTACCCATGCTTGCCCCGAAGATACACTTCAAGGGATTTAGCCTCATCATGTACTTACGCAAGGTGCTGGAGTTCTCTTCCAGATCCCGAAGGTGAGAGTCAACATTCCTGACTCTTGATCATGAGATCATCTACATATATCTCCAGGTTCTTCCCCTTTTGCTCTCGGAAGACCTGTTCCATCATCTTTTGATACGTTGTCCTTGCATTCTTTAGCCCAAAGGGCATCATCTTGTTGCAGTAGTACCCGTCCCCAGTGATGAAAGAGACATATTTTATGTCGGGCGGATGCATCCTGATTTGATGATAACCTGAAAAAGCATCTAAGAAACTCATACAAAAAATCCAACGAATGAATCAACCAGTGCACTGATCTGAGGCAAGGGACAACAATCCTTAGGACATGATTTATTTAATAAAGAAAAATCAACACACATCCTCCACCGGTCGTCTCCTTTTTTAACCATTATAATATTGGAGACCCAGTCGGGGTATTGGATTTCGGATACGAAGTCGGCCTTTAGGAGCTTGGACACCTCCTCCATGATGGGCTCGGCCAACTTGTCTGTTGTGGACCTCTTCTTCTGCTAGATGGGTCGGACTTCTGGATCCAGGTTGAGGCGGTGGCAGACAATGTCCGCATCGATCCTCGACATTTCTGTCGCGCTCCATGCGAAGACGTCCACGTTCTACTTGAGGCACTTTAGTATCCTCCACTGATCTGCACCTTCTCCCCCTTGCCTCCCTGGGTGAGAACCTCCATCTCTACCACCTCCTCGGCAGCCTCCAGCCGGGACTGCTCTCCCCACTCTCCAACGACTCCCTCACCTGGGACCGGGACCTCCTCGACTTCCTCCACAGCCATCACCTCATCCGGCTCCTCTAGAACTTCCACCACCTCCATCTGGGTGCAGATTTCTTCCTCCACCTCTCATTCGGCCTCCTGCCTGTATAGCTCCCCCATCCTCCTCTCCATCTCCTCGGCACCTCCCTACTAAGAGATGGAATTCACCGTGGTGACATAGCACTCCCTTGCCACCTTGGGGTCTCCCCGGACACAGACCTAGATGCCCTTAGCATTTAAATTCAAGCACTGATGGAAGGATGAGGGCACGCAGCGGAAGGCACTAATGAGGGGTCGTCCGAAGATGGCGTTGTAACTGTTAGGCGCATCCACGATGACGAACCTGCACTTCCTGGAATACCCCCACCCCCACCCCCAAGGTGACATGGAGTCCTACTCCTTCCACCTCCTTCCTCTCTCCTAAGAACATAAATAGAGGTCCATCCCAGGACAGCACCCTTCGAGCCTCCACCTTCATCGTGTCAAACGCTTTCTTGAAGATGACGTTGACCGAACTCTCATTATCGATGAGGATTCGGGAGACAATAAAATTCTAGACCGCGGTCTGGATGACCAACGCGTTGCAAAAAGGATCCTCATGATCCGACATGTCCTTCTCAGATAAGGTGATCTTATCCTCTGAGGGTGGAGCTAAATATGTGAAGGCGACGCTCCGGCGATACATAGTAGGGAGACTCACCTTCCGAGCAGCCTCAATTCCCCCCCCCCACCCCGTGGATCACTCTGATCCCTCCTTGGGCACCGGTCCTCCTCTCCCCTAGGCAGGACTTCTTCAATCCACACCTCCCGGTGATCTTGCTACTGCTGCTGCTCCATGGTTCCCCTCAACTCAAGGAACTTCGAGCATGTGGCTGTGGCATGACCCTCTTCCTAGTGGAAGTTGCAATAGGGCAACTCCATCCTGACTCTCAGTCACCTCTGCTGGGTTCTCCTCCTCCTCCTCAAGGATAACGCCATAGCATGTTGTTGATCGGGGATAGGGGGCCTTTGGCCTTGCCTCCAGCCCGGGGGGTTGAACTGACCCTGGCCCCCATGGCAGTTGTATCCTCTATGGAAACTTCTTCACTGGCCTTGGTCCTACCACTCCTGCCTCCAGCCGAGCCGATTGTTCGGCTCCTGATTCCCCCACCTCGACTGCTGCTGCTACTGTTCCCTCTGCTGGGGTTCAACTCTGTTCACCTCCTGACCTCTGCCACCTCCTGTCACCTTCTTCTCCTCCCTGGCCCACTTGGCCAACTTCTGAGCAAAGTTCGGGTTCGACGCCTCCCCGTTGACCTCCCTCGCTGCCCTCTCCATCAACTCCTCAAAAGATAGAGGAGGCACCCTCTTCAGCTCCATCCTGAAGAAGCCCTCCTACAGCCCTAGGGTGAAGGCCATCATCAGGGTATGCTCTGTCATCTCCCGCACCTGGAGGACCACCTCTTGGAACCGATCCACATATCTCCTTAGGGTCTCATTCACCACCTGCTTGATGTAGAACAAGGACTCAGACTCCTTCTTACTCTTCTTGGAAGTTGTGAACCTCAACATGAACCCCCGTGTAGGTCTTCAAAGTAGTAGATAGAGCTGGCATGCAGCTGTTGGAACCAATCTTTTGCCTTCTCCTTGAGGATGATGGCGAAGAGTTTGCAATTAAATACATCCGACATTTGCCTTATCGAAATCACATCCTCGAACCACTGGATGTGTTGAACCGGGTCGTCCTTCCTGGTGTAGTAGGACATCTCCGGCTCCTGAAACCCCTCTGGAACTGGGGCGGATGAAACCAACTAATTAAAGGGGCCGCCACCCCATACCGGGCAAGCTGGGCGATCTCGCTGCTCCACCTCGTCGATCCGGCCCGCGCTCGCCGAACCGGGGAATAACACTCTTCATGGGAGATCTCGCCCACTCCCCTCTTTCGCTACCTCCTTACCAACTCGCCTAGCTGGGGCGTCCTCGCCTAGGGCCGGGTCAGTGGCGACTGGGATGGCCGGCGTTGAGAACTTGGCGCGTGCGCCAAGTGCAGACTTGACGAGGCTAAGTACCTCCTGCCTAAACTCCTCGAACAACCCGACCGTGGCGAGAGGGGAGGGGGTGGTGAATCGGCCCTGCACGAACCCTGTCCTTCTCCTCCAATCATCGAGCTCGCAGGAGATTTTCGGTGCTGATCACCGTCCACGTTCACCGCACCAAAATGTTGAAACCGAAGATCGGTCTCTATAGAGTTAGACCCTTGGAGAAGGGGTGATTGCATACTTACTTCTTTCTCATAAGCCAAACGTCTAAAGACTTGGCACAAGGAACAGACCCAAGGCTCTAGCACGGAGGTCCCACCACACACTCAAAAACTCTTAGAGCGCTTCCCCTCCTTAGTCAAGTGTTGAGCTAAGGATACCTCAGAAAGCGCAAGAAGATTAGAGCACAAGTGAGCATACCTTCTGAGGTACCTCCTTGGGTCTATTTATAGTTTTTTGAAGTTGGTTTGCTAACAGTGCACCTTTGTTGTTTGGAACAGCTATATGCAGCCAAAAGTAGTCTGCCAATATTGTAACTCTACTGTTCTGGAAGGCTATTTGCACCCCCTACAAGGGCATCCAGGTAATTTTTTCCTCTGGACCCTACTGGGCGAGTGCCGAGGAACACAGGGTCAACTCATCATTCTATTAGGCAGACACGGCCAGGATCCCGCAGCTCGTCGTCTCTCTCTCTAGGCGAGAGTGAAACAGGCTGTTGTGGCTCGCCTGCCCCTATACGGAGACGAGCCAGCGATAAGGTCGCCCAGGCTGGCACGGGCTAGGTTTGGCTCCCACGACTCGCTCGCCTTCTTGGCGGGAGCGAGCTGGCTATCTGGGTTCACCCGCTTACTGCACTAATACGGGCTAGTTGTTCTGGCTCACTTGCTTAGCCTGGTAGACCCACTCGGCGAACACAGTGTTGTACACATGACTGAGAATTTGTCTCCTCATTCGACTTGTACAACCTGCAAACTATAAACACACAAAATACTAGATCAATTACATTACGGCATTTGTTATTCTCAAATCAAGAGATGCGCAATCCATGCTCCAACATCCACCTCCAATTAAGCTGGGCTCATGCGAGGTGTCAACTCTCCTCTCTATATCCAGTTGAGCTTGACTCCTCCAAGGTAACGACCTGTTTTCCACCACCAGTTAATCTCGGCTCATGCGAATTGTCGACCTCTTCTCCACCTCTAGTTGAGCTCGGCTCCTGCGAGGTATTGACTCTATTCTCCACCTCCAATTGAGCTTCTCTCGTGTGAGGTTCCTACTTCTTATCTACCTCTAATTGAGCTTCCTCCTATGAGGTGTCGACTTTTTTCCACCACCATTTGAGCTCGGTTCCTGTGAGGTGTTGACTCTATTCTCCACCTACATTTGCGCTCAGCTCTTGCAAGGTGTCGACCTCTTCTCCAATTCAGTTGAGCTTGGTTACTATGAGGTATCAACCTTCTCTCCATATCCAGGTAAGTTTGTCATGTGAGGTGCCCACCCTTTTCCACCTATTCCAGTCGAGCTTGCTCACCTAGTGAATGTCCTGGGAGGTGTAGACTTTTCTCCACCTCCTTTAGTTGAGTTCTACCTCTGGGAGGTATCAAAATTTTATTTGCTCCTTCAGTTGAGCTCCACTCCTAGGAAGGACCTTGCACAACACATCATCTAGCGCCATTTCTTCGAACTATGGGTTCAACATTATTTTCCCAAGCTCGTGTCGAGATTGAAAAAAGTGGGGATTGTGTATAACCTGTAATTCGTCAAGATCAGAAGTGCCCAAGAAGACGTCTATTCGCAGACCATGGTGCGAGCTTGGGCGAGCTTGGACGAGCAGGGATAAGCTTGGGCGAGCAAGGACGAGCTTGGACGAGCAAAGACGATCTTGGGCGAGTACCTCGCGAGTATGGGCGAGTAGAGCCATACTACTTGCTAGCAGAGGCTGGATACTCGCTGATACCCCCCAAGATTTTTCTATAAATTAACCCTCAGGGGTACAAGAAATGGACTTTTGAAGAGGTTGAGGTCCCCCCAAGTGGATACTCGCCAAGTCCATGTCTGCCTAATACCTCGCCCAACCTTTTGGTTGCGCAGGGGAAATTTCTCCCAAACTTACGGGTACGTGGTGGGACCTTCATTCTATAGCACTTGGGTGTGTTTATAGATAGTTTTCTCTCTCCCATGATAGCCATTTGAATTATGGCATCGGAACATAGAATCAGTAACCTTAGGTTGCCTTGATCCGAATTTAGGAGTAGAGAATTTTCCCAGCTTCAACACGTACGGTATTGAAGGAAAATATCGTAAAGGCTGTCGAACAAGGCACTAAGAATTTAGTTGTGGCAATGATATTCTATATCTACCGTATCTCTATAAGGAACATGTCTGACATAAGCTCTAGTGGTGTTTGCAATAGAGGTTGAAGATGATGAAATGGAGGAAGCACTGTAGTTGCAGCGCTAAGGTTTTTTATTTCTACAGTAGGAGCATCAAATATTGCAGATAACAGACCTTGGATATTAAGCCAGTATTCTACTTGTGCTTGCCAATGACAAAAATCATTTCCTTTAAATTTTTTGGATTTGATCCCGACAAAATCCTCAGATCTAGATGCCATAAGAGATTTCTTGAATTTAAAATACAAATACTAAATTATTGTACTGAAAGTATCTAGTGTCTACCTAAATCACCTACAGGGGGGTGAATAGGTTATGTTTGCATTTTTTTGCGGAATAAAAATTATCTCAAAGACAAGCACACAAACACAAAGATTTTTATACTGGTTCCCCGTATTGGGTACGTCCACTGTCCCGCCTCGCATATCTACCACGAAGGATAAGATTCGGCTACTTCACTTTTCTCAGATTATCACAATCTTACACCTCGGAGCAACATTCTTACACCTCGGAGAATAAATTCTCCTACAATCTCGATCCACAACCGGATCTACAAACTCGATCCACTAACAAATCTACAAACTCGGAAGAACAAACTTACTACAATATCGGAGACCAAGCTTCTACAAGAGGTAAAATAAATTTTACAATCAACAATAATAATTTACTATTCTAGATATGAAATATCCAAGGATCTTTCTTCTTAAAAACTGAAAACTTGATGAAGAAGGTTGAGGAAAAAAATCAAGAAGGCTGATTTGAAAACTAGGATCCGACCTGATCAAATAGATGTTAAAGAATCTTGATTTTGGATCTGTCGAATCTTTTCTCTTGTTAAATCACTGAATCGAAAGATGAGTGTAGAGAAGAATGTCGAAAAAGACGGAGCGAGCGGCTTTTCTCGATCTTGAAGAATTACGATGTGATTTTGATTTTAATTCTGATTAGGGTTAGCGAATCTTTGAAATGACTTTATATAGATCATCGTCCAACAGTGAAACATCATAAAGGAATGATCCACGCGGATCAATCATACTAAACTGGGATTAAAATTTGAAATCCCGTCTGACAGTTCAAAACTAAAATTCTGCAACGGTGTTTCTCAAAAAGAAGTATATTTCTCGAGAAAACATTTGCTTTCTCGAGAAAAAACTTGATGAAATTTCTATGAAGAAAATTATTGTTTTCTCGAGAAGAATATTATTTCTCGAGAAAGTGACTTAACACATTCTTAGAACTGGAGTCAGATTTCTCGAGAAGAATATAATTTCTCGAGAAATGAATTGCTTTCTTGAGAAATGGTCTGACCTTCTCAAGAAATTCATTTAGCCAAAATTCTGAGAACTGAAGATATGATTTCTCGAGAACGAATTGATTTCTCGAGAACGAATTGATTTCTCGAGAAGAGTACATAGCTTCTCGAGAACTGTACTTAACTTCTCTAGAACTATATTCCTTTCTTGATACATGAACTAGGTTTCTCAAGAAATCTTCAGGACCTTTCTCGAGAAAAAGGACGTAGTTAGATTTTGAGAATTTTCAGAGAAGACTTAATGTTTCTCGAGAACAGCTATGCTTTCTCGAGAAATAGACTTAGACTTCTCGAGAAACATGTTCCTTTTCTCGAGAAATGGACTTGAAGAAATTTCTGAAAAGTTCTTTTCTTCTATATTGGAAACCAACAACTCTTCCCTTCTTCCATTTCTTTAGTACTTGAAAAATGAAATGCATCCCAATAGAGAGGTTACACACGAGTAAACACCATGAATCACACAATGAGGGATTACATTGTATGGTCCTATGTTTAGTGACTCATTGTAAACTGACATTGGTCTACACTTAGCAATATTGACCTGCAAGAACTCAGCTAAAAGATAACATCAAATACGTACTTAATTCATCTTAGTTCAAGGATGACTTCATACAAATCTAGGTTATTGTTGATACAATACCCAACAATCTCCCCCTATTTGTAGAAGTTAGAACCCTCTATACTAAGGTGAATTATATCAAGATAGTCAAATAATTAACTAACAAGTAAAACTATATAAGCAACGAGAAATGAGAACTAATAAGATTAATAAAATTCAGAATTTTATATATGTATAGACTTTGTCCATTGATACATCCAGATCCATAAGATTCTACACTGCAGCTAATCTCAAATCATTTGGATTGCTGCTGATGATGTCTTTCCTTCTTTTCTTGCTGTCTTTTCCGATAGCTGTAAGGTTTGGTGTCGTACTTTGGAGGTTGAGGAGGAGCATTTGGATTGTTTCTATCATATTCTCTATCATAGATTCTTCTCTTAGTCAAACATTTTTCATACAACTCCCACTCCTGGTAACTGTAATGATCATTTCTATCTTTATTAAAATCCACAACTAGCTTCAGGGTGCATGTCCAGAATAAGAGACTTTGAAGTTGGACTCCAGACTTCAACAAATTCGTTTTCAATCCTTTTAGATGCACCTTGACTGGGAATGGAATTGCTTGCAGAAGCACCATCACCATATTTCCTTTTCTTTTACACTTGCACTTCATGAGGTATTTCTTGTGGAATCTTTGGTTGCTCATGAGTCCGGACCTGAGAATAATTTTCAGGAGGAAATTCATACAGCTCAGGTCTAGAAGAGAAAGTAGGCTGACAGATATTTGGGTCAAGATGAGTAGGTGGAGGTGCATTGGGAACAACTTGAAATTCTGGAAAGATCTTATTATGCATCCACACAGCAGTCCCAAAAGTATAGAGGTTTACCTCATTAATTTGCTTTTCTACCCCTGGATTGATCTCTTTCAGTTGTTCACCCCACTGATTTTTCATCTCTTGGACTTTCTTGTCTAGAATTTCTTTTACTTTATCCTCCCCCTTTCTGACTTCTACAGATATGGTTTCTATAGTTTCTTCTTTGAATTTTCCAACTTCTTCACAGGTGTTGAAGTTCTGTGTTGTAGTTTTCTTCTCCAATTGAATATGATTGTTGGCCGATGTGACTGATTGTTCCATAACTTGACCAACACTAATGATAGTGTGGTCTAAGGCTTTTCCATCAATATTGAGCAATCTTTTGAATTCATCTGTATTGTTTTGAATTTCAGCAAAGTCTCTGCTCATATCTTTTTCAAGAGCAGTGACTTTATCAATGACCTCTTTGAGAGACTTATCAAAGCACTCTCTTTGTTTTGTCAATATAGATTCAATCTTACCCAATAGGGTATCATCAGGAATTATTTCAGCTGGAGGAGGTAGAGATGGAACTGTCCAGATTGGGATTTCTTCAATGACAACTATGCTTTTGCCTCGTCTGGTGGATATTATCTCAGCCCCTTCCTCACCCAGTGTAAGGAACCCCCCCCCCCCCCCCCCCTTTTTTTTTCGACACCGGGGTCTTAGGCCCAGAACCGCCGTTTTGCGGTGACTCCTTCACGCCCTGAAGGGTCATCACCACAAAGCGCCGATTCTGCCGGCCAATTCGATCACACAAAGTAGCAAAAGAATGAAGTAAATGTAAACTATCTGTCCACAGAAAATCACATGACATAATAATAATAACTCCACGAAGGGGTGTCCACAGAAAATGACATCAGAGTAGCAAATACGGGCTTATGCCTAGTACAACATATCCTCACTACAAAATCACTCATGCGGAA
Organism: Platanthera guangdongensis; assembly: GCA_039583875.1. NCBI lineage: Eukaryota > Viridiplantae > Streptophyta > Magnoliopsida > Asparagales > Orchidaceae > Platanthera > Platanthera guangdongensis. Next base: position 164,435,091 of record CM077167.1, read on the forward strand.
GCAAAAACTGAAAAACTACTCAGGGTCGAGACTCACGGTCCCGGCTGTGTGAACTCCGGAGCTAGACTGCCCCACCTCCAAGCGCACCGGTCTCTGGGGCTGCTCCTCCATGCTGGTCTCCGCGATCCCCTAAATGATGCGGTTCGAAAACCGTTAGTCTAAAATACTAAGTCCTATCATCCCCCACCCCTTCCCCCACGGCTCCTAGGCACCGAGCGGAGAGGAAGAAAGGGGAGGACTTGAAGGTGGAGAATATCAAAACAGATGGCAAGCGGTCCTATTCTAGCAAGTTCTATAACATATAAAGACAATAAGCTGTAATGTGAAATGTAACCTTCGCTTATGTGAAAAACACATAAGCCAAGGGGTCTTTTGCAAGGCTCTCATCGTATAAAAAGTCCCATACTGATTTATACGCTGGGGTGTCGGTGGTCAAACAGCAGTAACTAAGTATATCAAAATTAACCTTAATTTATAAACTTGCCCACACAAGCTTATAGACTAAGGGGTCGTTTTGCAGGTCCTAATGTATAAGCGTCCCATTCCACTTATACATTAGGTGTCAGGGGTTAAGTGAATCGATTATGCTATGACATGCAAGTGGGTATGATGGACATGCAAGTGCAACGCACACACCCGACTCTGTGCACACAGACCTTTAGTTCCCCCTTTTTGGAGCCGTAACCTCCCAGGATACCTCCGTAGTGGCAGACGGAAGCGGTGGGTTGGGCCTCGCCCACCTCTAAACCAGTAAAGCACTACCGGTCAGACCTATCGTACGCCTCAACGCTCGGTGCACGAAGCGGACTCCTGCGTACTCTTGCCGGCTGGCGCACCGGACTTCTGTTGGCGAAGTGTTAACCACACTTGCCGGGTCAACGTATTGGCGTCGGTGCATCGACCCTCCAATACCGAAGACCCACCACCTTAATTTCCTTTCCTTTATGCACATGCAAATTTAGCGTAAACAAAACCCGAGCCGAAGCTCCCCGGACCAAAAGTCCGTCTTTTAACCATCCGAGCCGAAGCTCCCATCTAACTTCTGGTGCTAACAGTGTTTGTGGATTGTGCAACCCTAATTACTAAGTTTACTCTTTCCAGCTTGTTAATCAATTTACGTTAACCCAGGACTGCCCCCGGTATTCCCTATGAAGGGCTCTCAAGGGGCACTAGGAACTATGCTGGGATTACGCCCAGCGTTCCCTTTCGCAAGGTACTTAATTTATTATTGGTTGATTCCCTTACCCTTTGTTTCTCATATTCCGATATGCTAATCCTAGGGTAATTTGACTCCAACTCTCCTTGGGTAGGACGATCTTTCGTCGGACCCGAACGCCTTTAAACCCTAGACAACCACACCCTACTCACTCATCTTCCAAAAATGCAGCCCATTCCACTTGTCCTTACAGCAAACCATCAAGACCCATCATACGTGCCCTAATTCATATCCAAATGAAATCCTGCAGTTTTGCTATATGCAGACCACTTAAGCTACGTGACCCGTAAAAAGGGAAGTACATGAAATACTCATCCAGTACCCTCATGATAATTATCAGAGGTCTATTATGATAAATATAGACTAAATTCAGAAAATCATATTTTTCCCAATTAATCTACTATTTATTGAATTTTCCTCAAAAACTAGGCCATAGTCAATTTGAACATGAACCATAAGATTTTCTCAGGCAATGGCCTCCTAAAATTTGTATTCACTAAATAACATAGAAATATTATTGGTTGCCAACTTTCATAATTTTCCAGATAGTTCTTGACCTCTAAAGGATTTAATTAAGTAATTCCTAAAATCAGATAAACATGAAGGAAGTGCCACAGATATGTCTCCAATAATTATGTAAAAATTACTAGAGCTTCATAAGGAACTAGAAACATCATGATGAGGAAATTATAATTTTTCAGACAATCTAACTGCCATTAATAAATTTTCCAAAGTTTCATAGAATTAAGCAGTTAAAGAAGCAGCTACCAAATATCATTCTTCAATAATTTCATAAAACTTTACAGAGATGGGTATCATGACTATAAGCCCCTTTGCTAAGTTTCATCAGGTTTAATCAAGTACATTTTGCTGCAAAAATTCCTAAGTGAAATTGTAAAATATGACTTTGTGAATAAAGTACCAAACATATTCATCCAAAATTTATTATAAAATTTCCAGAGATAGGTATACCCTAAACAACTACCCTTTCAAAATCTCAGGCCTTTTCAGAAAGTTTTGGTATTAGATCTTATGGTTTCAAAGCTAGTGCCCTAAACTAGGGTTATGGATTTAAGGGGTCTTAAGTCTTCAAAAAGCCCTAAAATTTTAACCACAGGACCATAGCAACCCTATGGCATCATTCCCAAGTCTTAAGTCCATCCAAGGTCTTTTGACCCCAATTTCTCCAAACCCTAGAAATTTACCCTAAAGGCCTACCCTACACTTCTAGGGCTACCCTAGCCCAATCCACTCCAAACTCCACAAGTGAGTGTAAAAAGTCAAATTATATCAGTGGCCAAAATTTCAGCCTCTGTTGAGGTGATTTGGTCACTCAAGACCAAAAGTGCCACTTTTGACCAAAATGCCCTTCATAGGGTATAAATAGGGTTGGGTCAAAACCTATTCAACACACATCCAAATCAGATGAAATTTTATACAGGAACCTAATTGGAGCCCAGGGACCACTCACCAAAATTTGGGAGGGTTTGGATGTGTTTAGGGCACCTATTTAATTTATCTAATGATTATTAAATATTTACCAAAACTATAGAAATATTTTCCCCAAAAATTCCCATTTTTTGGCAGGCCCTAGGTATGTCTAGGATAGACTCTCTGCCAAACTTTCAGCCAATTTGGGCTTGGGGTGAAGAGTGGGCACTCAATTTAGTGACTGCCTAGTCCTAAGGGTATGTCCCACCAAAATGGGTGCCCTGGTCTAACCAGTGACCCAAAAGGGTCCAAACAATTTTTGCTGCAAACTAGACACCCTAAGCTACAATGTTCATGTTGGGCAACTTTCCACTCAGGGTCCCTAAGTATTTTTAAAACTTAAATACATTAAATACATCCAGTGTGACAGAAATGAAATGATTCTTATTTAATTCCTATAGTATTTGATCTGATGCCGCACGAATCTTGGCGCAGATCGACGGCATCTGGTCATCGTCCCCACTGAGCCAACGGCTGAGATTTGTTCTGCCTGGAGCGACTTCCAAGCCCTGCCGCCGGCGATCCAGCCCCTTCCCCCGCCGGTCACCGCCACCAACACCTCCGTTGAGGTGGTGGCTATCATCAGGCGGCGGCTCCGCCGCCGGAGAGGCGTTTTCCGGCGGATTAAGCAAGAATTTTTCTTGCCGAAACCAGGAGAAATCCCGGATTCGATCGGGCTCAATTGAGCCCGAAACTCAAGCCTAAGGATTCCTAGGATCTACCCGCGAGTTAAGGAGAGGAGGAGGACCTTCCTGGCGGCCTGGATGCGAGAGGAGCGGCGGGATGCCATTGGCGACGGCGGCGGAGCTCGGCTTCTGCAACTGCACAGTGGAAGGGCTCGTCTCCTCCAGGTAAGTGCTCCAAAATGATCCCCTCGGCTCCCTGAAGGTGTTTAAATGGCAATTGGGGGAGGGGAGAGGCTGGTTCTTCAATGGCCATTATCACCATTAATGGAGTGGCTCGGGTTGTGTGGAGGGGGCTGAACCCACCCCTTGGTGGCCGGGAAACGGTTGGAATCAACTCCTCTCCCATAGAGGAGTTGATTACAGCCATCACTGGTGGCTGTTGGCCTTCCTTGGCCGGCTTCTCCCTTTCCTTTCCTCTTCCCCATTTTCTCTCTCCTCCATTATCATGGAGAGGAGCTCCTTCTCTCTCCTAGTCACCTCTGGTTGACTAGTCAACCCCACAAGCTAAAGGCAGCCCAATAACCCATATTAATAATAAAAATGAGGTTAGTCCAAGTGGGGGAAATGGGTTTGAGCTTGGGTTAGCCCATTTAGGCTAATTTGACCTAACACTAGAATAGAGTTGACCTTGGTCAACATGACCAATTGAGTTGACCCCAATGGACCCTTGGTGACCCATTGACTTCCCTTAGGGTCTAGGTAGGGTTATGTAGGGTTACCCTGCACTTTGGAGGTCACATACCCTTAGTAAGGGTACTTTGACCAGATTAGGGCTTGAGTTGACTTGGGTCTACCTGGCCTCTAGGGCTGACCCCAATGTGTCCTTAGTGACCCATTGACCTCACTTTAGGGTAGGAGGGCATAGGTGGGGTCCTCTAGACTAGGAGTGGGTCAATTGGCCCTAAGTAGGCTAGGTTGACCCATTCAGGGCTAGGGTTGACCTTGGTCAACTGGGCCTCTTGGGTTGGCCCTAATGGGTCCTTTTGGCTCTAATGGGTCTCCCAAAATGTTTGGGAGTGTTGTGGTAGGGTCTTGGGGCCATGGTGAAGCCCCATTGTCATTCTAGACCATTGTTCAAAAATTCTACTATTTGCAGACCATGGTGATCCCCACCTTGGCCTCCTATCTCTTGGCCCATTTCTGGCTTCCTAGGTTTTGTCATGACCTAGTCATGGCCAAAACCACTCTTAGGGGTCTAGTTGGAAATGGATGTTACAAATCCCAATAAACAAAACAAAGATTTCGTCCCCGAAATCAAGGTTGGACCTACGGGTCTTATTACCGAAGAAAGAGTCTTGTAACATCCCATTATGACGCCTTGTTTGTTAAATTTGATTTTATGGGAAAACTTAGATCTAAGACCCCTTTCGCCCAAACGGCGAACCAAAATCCCAATAAACAAAGTTAAGCCCCCAATAAACAAAGATAAGCCCCTATCAACCTAGAGCAGCCCTTAGTATACTTAAAGCAGGAAAAATAAATTAACATCTTGAGGGGTCTGAGAGGTATACCTGACTGAATAGCTCGGGGTATCTTTGTCGCATCAGGTCCTGTGGCTCCCAGGTATGCTCCTCCTGGCCGTGGTTCCTCCACAGGACCTTGACTAGTGGGACCTTCTTGCGTCGCAAGACCCGCACTCCTCGGTCGTCGATCCTCACAGGCTCCAAATGGACCGACCGGTCTGAAGCTACCGGCCTTCAGTAGTCAGAATCTGCTGCTCCGGGCGTAGCAGGGCCCTCCTCAAAGAAGAAATGTGGAAGACGTCGTGCAGCGCTTCCAGCTCTGGTGGTAACTCCAGCCGGTAGGCTAGGGGTCCGATCCGCTCAGGATCCTGTAAGGACCCATGTACCTAGGGCTGAGCTTCTTCCTCCGACCACGCACCCGTGAAACTCCATGCATGGCCGGATCTTCAGAAACACCCGGTCCCCCACCTGGAACTCCACCTGCCGATGCGGGCGTCGTAATACTTAGCCTGTCTACTCTGCGCCTCAAGCATCCTGTCTCTGATCAGCCTCACTTGTGCCTCGGTGTCTTCAACAAACTCTACCCCAATACCTTCGGATCTTCGTTCTGCACCCATGAGAGCGGGGTCCGGCATCTCCTCCCGTACAAGGCTTCGTAAGGCGCCATCCTGATGCTGGACTGGTGGCTGTTGTTATAGGAGAACTCGACAAGGGGTAAGAGTTTCTCCCACGGTTCCCCGCGGTCCAAAATGCATAGCCTCAAGAGGTCTTCCAGCGTCCGGTTGGTGCGTTCTGTCTGCCCGTCTGTCTGGGGATGAAATGCAGTACTGAAGGTCAATCGCGTGCCTAAGTAAGCTTGCACGGATCTCCACTCCCTGGAGGTGAACCGGCCATCCCGATCCGACACTATCGTCCTGGGCACGCCATGATAACGAATGAACTGCTCCACAAACTTCCGCACCAGTACTCCTACTGAATCATCCTTCCTGATCGGTATAAATCGAGCCACCTTGGTCAACCGATCAACGATTACCCAGATCGAGTCATTCCCTGTCCGAGACCGGGGAAGCCCATGTATGAAGTCCATGGCTATATCATCAAACTTCCACTCCGGCACCGGGAGTGGCTGCAATAATCCTGCGGGGTTCCTGCACTCCGCCTTCACTAGCTGACATGCCTCACAATGGGTCACGAAGTATGAGACATCCTTCTTCATGCCCGGCCAGAACATCGTCTTCTTCAAATCAGCCATCATCTTTGTGATCCCCGGGTGTACAGAATACCGGCTGCAGTGCGCCTCCATCATAATATCCTCCCGGATCTGGCCTCCCTCCGGTATATACACCCGTCCTCTGAAGCACACCAGGTCATCCCTCAGTGTGTAGTCTCCTGCAGTGCCTGCCTCCAGAGCTTGGAAGATGGGCTCTAACTTGGCATCCTGCCTCTGTCCCTCTCTGACCCGGTCTCTGATGTCATCGGTAACGCCTATCGCGGCCAAGTACTCCTCATAGAGCTCAGGATCATCAGACGATACCAGAGTAATGTGCATGTCCTCTAGTCTCTGCAGCAGCTCCATAGACATCAGCTGAGGCTCTGCTCCTGCTGTGGCAGCTCTCCTACTCAGTGCATCCGCTACCACGTTCGCCTTCCCCGGGTGGTAATGCATCTCATACTGATAGTCCGAAAGAAACTCCACCCACCGCCTCTGCCTGATGTTCAATTCCTTCTGCGTGTCCACGTACTTAAGGTTTTTATGATCGGAGTATATATCACAGTGGACTCCATAAAGGTAGTGCCGCCATATCTTTAGTGCGAATACAACTGCTCCCATCTCCAGGTCGTGCACTGGGTAGTTCTTCTCATGGGTCTTCAGCTGGCGGGAAGCATAAGCTATGACGTGTCCGTTCTGCATCAGTACTGCTCCCATCCCCTGATATGATGCGTCGGTGTAGACCTGAATCCCTCCCTCCCCGAGGGGAGAGTGAGAATGGGAGCCGAGGTCAGCCGATCCTTCAGCTCCTGGAAAGCTGTCTGGCACTGCGGGGTCCACACGAACGGTGCCTCCTTCTTCGTCAAGGATGTGAGCGGGAGGGCGATTCGAGAGAATCCCTCTACGAACTTCCGGTAATAACCGGCAAGTCCTAGAAAACTCGTACGTCAGTGGCTGTTTTCAGCGGCGGCCAATCCCTGACTGCCTGAATTTTTGCCGGGTCCACCGCCAGCCCGGCACCGCTGATAATGTGGCCTAAGAAAGCCACCTCCTTCAGCCAGAACTGATACTTGCTGAACTTCGCATAAAGGCGATGCTCCCGCAGTCTATCCAAGGTTAGTGCCAGATGTCGTGTGTGCTCCTCCTCCGTCTTAGAATAGATAAGGATGTCGTCTATGAATACTATGACGAACACATCCAAATAAGCCTCGAAGACCTGGTTCATGAGGCTCATAAACGCCGACGGAGCATTCGTGAGCCCGAAGGGCATCACGATGAACTCATACAATCCGTATCGGCTACTAAAGGCCGTCTTCGGAATATCCTCCTCCTGGATCCGCAGCTGGTAGTAGCCTGACCTCAAGTCCAGCTTCGAAAAATAATGGGCTCCCTCCAGCTGATCGAACAACTCGTCTATCCTGGGGAGCGGATAGGTATTTCGGACGGTCAGCCTGTTTAGTGCTCGATAGTCAATGCACAGACGAAGAGTGCCATCCTTCTTCTTCACGAATAGGACAGGAGCTCCCCATGATGAGGAGCTCGGCCTAACAAATCCTGCTTCCACCAGCTCCTGTAACTGTGTCCGAAACTCCGCCAACTCCTTCGGGGCCATCCGATAAGGGGCCTTGGATACCGGCTTAGCCCCCGGTACCAACTGAATCTGGAAATCCTTCTCCCTATGCGGAGGCAGTCCTGGCAGCTTATCCGGAAAAATATCGGCGTAGTCACGAACCACCGGAATGCTAGCGATCAGGTCCTTCTCCTCAGTCATCTCGAATAATACCTGATATACCTCGTCTCCTTGCATGTGAGCCTTAATGGCCTGAATAGATGAAAGCAAGCGACGGGAGACCGGTGTAGTACCTTCGAACGTTGCATAAGTATCGCCGTGGCTGAGCACGACCCTCCCTGCCGGGCAATCAATCTGGGCATGGTTCCAGACAAGCCATGTCATGCCCAAGACGAGGTCGAAGTCCGGCATCCTCAGGATCGTCGCCGGGGCCTCGAGTGTCAACCGTCTATGGTAACCTCCAGGAGGCACTTTTCTGTGGACTGGATCTCCATCCCATTGGGGAGGCGCACCCTCCTGGGTAGTCCCGTATAACAACGAATCTGATCCAGGTCCTTGACGAAATCCTCCGACACGAAGTTGTGCGATGCCCCCATGTCGAACAGGGTGTGGGCAGGCTTGCCGCACACCATCACCATTCCTAATCAGTTTGAAAGAAATTCTGGTGTAAGGTTTTCTAACCTAGGTCGTTTAGTAGTTCTATTAACACTTAATATGAGTCATGAATGAATCCAAAATTAAGATACTCTCATACCTGCAATAACCCTGTCCGGGTTCCGGGGCTGTGCTAAGTCCAAAGCGTAAATCTGCTCCCCATTCTGCCTGCGGTCGCCTCCCTGGTAACCACGTCCTCGGCCGCGTCCTCGGCCTCCGAAATGCTGGGCCGGTGGGCCACCCCGTGGTGCTGGAGGTGGTGCCCCCCTCATAGGGCAGTCTCTCCGGAGGTGTCCCACCTGGTGACAGTGGAAGCACTCCGGCGGGGGATACGCCATACCCCGAGGTCTCTGCATCTCCTGGATCCGGGGAGGTTGAGGGGCCAAGACCACCTGCTCTCTCGGCTCCTGCCTCAACTCCTGACGAGGCTGCTCCTCTGCCCTTCTTCCATCTGATACGGTGCCTCGCCGCTGATCATTTCGGGCCCTCCGGCCCTGGTCCTCCGCTTGCCGTTTCCGGCCCCGAGTGGTGTGCCAGTCGGCCTCAATCCTCTTCGCCATCTCTAAAATCCGGGAGATGGGCCCGTCAGAGACAAAAAGCAAGGCCTCTCTCAACTCCTCTTTTAGGCCCTTATAAAACCTCTTGACGTAACCTGCTTCATCCAGCTGATAGGAGCCCGCATATCGGGCCAAATGATCGAACTCTCGGTGGTACTCCACCACTGTCCTGGTGCCCTGCCTCAGCTGCAAGAAACGCTCCTCCATCTCGTCCCTGGCGGACTGAGGAACAAAGTGCTCCAGCAGCGTGGCCCTGAACTCTTCCCAGGTGATTTCTGCAATCTCTCTATCCGCAAAGGTCGTGTCCAACAGCGTCTTCCACCACCGCTTGGCATGTGACTCCAAGCAAGATACCACTAGGGCCACCCTCTCCTCCCAAGGGCATCGTATCCCAATCAACATCTCGTACATCACATCCAGCCACTCCTCTGTCCGTACTGCCGACTCTGTCCCCAAGTAAGATGGGGGAGAGAGTCCTCGGAAGGTGCTCATCCAGTTGGCCCCTGGGTTTGGCTGCTGGACTGGGGCTTGCTGAGCTCGGAAGGCCTCAAGGATAGCTGTAAGGGTCTGCCCCATGTCTGACTGGAGGAAAGGTGTGGGGACCATGGGAGGTGGTGCAATGTCTGGAGTCTGCTGAGCTCCACCTTGTGGGGTGGGCTGAGCTGGGGGCTGCAAAACGAACTACATTAGTAGATAATCGACTCAATGCCTAATGAAAGTGGACAACTTACATGTGATTCCCCCCCCCCCCCCCGTATGGGCACACCACTGCTTCCGCTGCTTAGTTTGTCCCCAAACTAAACCCGCGCGGGGGTGACCCAGGGTTGTGGACGGCTACTTTTCGATCGAGGTTTCACCTCTGATACCACTTGTAAGACCCCCCCCCCTTTTTTTCGACACCGGGGTCTTAGGCCCAGAACCGCCGTTTTGCGGTGACTCCTTCACGCCCTGAAGGGTCATCACCACAAAGCGCCGATTCTGCCGGCCAATTCGATCACACAAAGTAGCAAAATAATGAAGTAAATGTAAACTATCTGTCCACAGAAAATCACATGACATAATAATAATAACTCCACGAAGGGAGTGTCCACAGAAAATGACATCAGAGTAGCAAATACGGGCTTATGCCCAGTACAACATATCCTCACTACAAAATCACTCATGCGGAAGCAAAAACTGAAAAACTACTCAGGGTCGAGACTCACGGTCCCGGCTGTGTGAACTCCGGAGCTAGACTGCCCCACCTCCAAGCGCACCGGTCTCTGGGGCTGCTCCTCCATGCTGGTCTCCGCGATCCCCTAAATGATGCGGTTCGAAAACCGTTAGTCTAAAAGACTAAGTCCTATCATCCCCCACCCCTTCCCCCACGGCTCCTAGGCACCGAGCGGAGAGGAAGAAAGGGGAGGACTTGAAGGTGGAGAATATCAAAAGCAGATGGCAGCGGTCCTATTCTAGCAAGTTCTATAACATATAAAGATAATAAGCTGTAATGTGAAATGTAACCTTCGCTTATGTGAAAAACACATAAGCGAAGGGGTCTTTTGCAAGGCTCCCATCGTATAAAAAGTCCCATACTGATTTATACGCTGGGGTGTCGGTGGTCAAACAGCAGTAACTAAGTATATCAAAATTAACCTTAATTTATAAACTTGCCCACACAAGCTTATAGACTAAGGGGTCGTTTTGCAGGTCCTAATGTATAAGCGTCCCATTCCACTTATACATTAGGTGTCAGGGGTTAAGTGAATCGATTATGCTATGACATGCAAGTGGGTATGATGGACATGCAAGTGCAACGCACACACCCGACTCTGTGCACACAGACCTTTAGTTCCCCTTTTTGGAGTCGTAACCTCCCAGGATACCTCCGTAGTGGCAGACGGAAGCGGTGGGTTGGGCCTCGCCCACCTCTAAACCAGTAAAGCACTACCGGTCAGACCTATCGTACGCCTCAACGCTTGGTGCACGAAGCGGACTCCTGCGTACTCTTGCCGGCTGGCGCACCGGACTTCTGTTGGCGAAGTGTTAACCACACTTGCCGGGTCAACGTATTGGCGTCGGTGCATCGACCCTCCAATACCGAAGACCCACCACCTTAATTTCCTTTCCTTTATGCACATGCAAATTTAGCGTAAACAAAACCCGAGCCGAAGCTCCCCGGACCAAAAGTCCGTCTTTTAACCATCCGAGCCGAAGCTCCCAGCTAACTTCTGGTGCTAACAGTGTTTGTGGATTGTGCAACCCTAATTACTAAGTTACTCTTTCCAGCTTGTTAATCAATTTACGTTAACCCAGGACTGCCCCCGGTATTCCCTGTGAAGGGCTCTCAAGGGGCACTAGGAACTATGCTGGGATTACGCCCAGCGTTCCCTTTCGCAAGGTACTTAATTTATTATTGGTTGATTCCCTTACCCTTTGTTTCTCATATTCCGATATGCTAATCCTAGGGTAATTTGACTCCAACTCTCCTTGGGTAGGACGATCTTTCGTCGGACCCGAACGCCTTTAAACCCTAGACAACCACACCCTACTCACTCATCTTCCAAAAATGCAGCCCATTCCACTTGTCCTTACAGCAAACCATCAAGACCCATCATACGTGCCCTAATTCATATCCAAATGAAATCCTGCAGTTTTGCTATATGCAGACCACTTAAGCTACGTGACCCGTAAAAAGGGAAGTACATGAAATACTCATCCAGTACCCTCATGATAATTATCAGAGGTCTATTATGATAAATATAGACTAAATTCAGAAAATCATATTTTTCCCAATTAATCTACTATTTATTGAATTTTCCTCAAAAACTAGGTCATAGTCAATTTGAACATGAACCATAAGATTTTCTCAGGCAATGGCCTCCTAAAATTTGTATTCACTAAATAACATAGAAATATTATTGGTTGCCAACTTTCATAATTTTCCAGATAGTTCTTGACCTCTAAAGGATTTAATTAAGTAATTCCTAAAATCAGATAAACATGAAGGAAGTGCCACAGATATGTCTCCAATAATTATGTAAAAATTACTAGAGCTTCATAAGGAACTAGAAACATCATGATGAGGAAATTATAATTTTTCAGACAATCTAACTGCCATTAATAAATTTTTCAAAGTTTCATAGAATTAAGCAGTTAAAGAAGCAGCTACCAAATATCATTCTTCAATAATTTCATAAAAATTTACAGAGATGGGTATCATGACTATAAGCCCCTTTGCTAAGTTTCATCAGGTTTAATCAAGTACATTTTGCTGCAAAAATTCCTAAGTGAAAATTGTAAAATATGACTTTGTGAATAAAGTACCAAACATATTCATCCAAAATTTATTATAAAATTTCCAGAGATAGGTATACCCTAAACAACTACCCTTTCAAAATCTCAGGCCTTTTCAGAAAGTTTTGGTATTAGATCTTATGGTTTCAAAGCTAGTGCCCTAAACTAGGGTTATGGATTTAAGGGGTCTTAAGTCTTCCAAAAGCCCTAAAATTTTAACCACAGGACCATAGCAACCCTATGGGCATCATTCCCAAGTCTTAAGTCCATCCAAGGTCTTTTGACCCCAATTTCTCCAAACCCTAGAAATTTACCCTAAAGGGCCTACCCTACACTTCTAGGGCTACCCTAGCCCAATCCACTCCAAACTCCACAAGTGAGTGTAAAAAGTCAAATTATATCAGTGGCCAAAATTTCAGCCTCTGTTGAGGTGATTTGGTCACTCAAGACCAAAAGTGCCACTTTTGACCAAAATGCCCTTCATAGGGTATAAATAGGGTTGGGTCAAAACCTATTCAACACACATCCAAATCAGATGAAATTTTATACAGGAACCTAATTGGAGCCCAGGGACCACTCACCAAAATTTGGGAGGGTTTGGATGTGTTTAGGGCACCTATTTAATTTATCTAATGATTATTAAATATTTACCAAAACTATAGAAATATTTTCCCCAAAAATTCCCATTTTTTGGCAGGCCCTAGGTATGTCTAGGATAGACTCTCTGCCAAAATTTCAGCCAATTTGGGCTTGGGGTGAAGAGTGGGCACTCAATTTAGTGACTGCCTAGTCCTAAGGGTATGTCCCACCAAAATGGGTGCCCTGGTCTAACCAGTGACCCAAAAGGGTCCAAACAATTTTTGCTGCAAACTAGACACCCTAAGCTACAATGTTCATGTTGGGCAAATTTCCACTCAGGGTCCCTAAGTATTTTTAAAACTTAAATACATTAAATACATCCAGTGTGACAGAAATGAAATGATTCTTATTTAATTCCTATAGTATTTGATCTGATGCCGCACGAATCTTGGCGCAGATCGACGGCATCTGGTCATCGTCCCCACTGAGCCAACGGCTGAGATTTGTTCTGCCTGGAGCGACTTCCAAGCCCTGCCGCCGGCGATCCAGCCCCTTCCCCGGCCGGCCACCGCCACCAACACCTCCGTTGAGGTGGTGGCTATCGTCAGGCGGCGGCTCCGCCGCCGGAGAGGCGTTTTCCGGCGGATTAAGCAAGAATTTTTCTTGCCGAAACCAGGAGAAATCCCGGATTCGATCGGGCTCAATTGAGCCCGAAACTCAAGCCTAAGGATTCCTAGGATCTACCCGCGAGTTAAGGAGAGGAGGAGGACCTTCCTGGCGGCCTGGATGCGAGAGGAGCGGCGGGATTCCATTGGCGACGGCGGCGGCGCTCGGCTTCTGCAACTGCACAGTGGAATGGCTCGTCTCCTCCAGGTAAGTGCTCCAAAATGATCCCCTCGGCTCCCTGAAGGTGTTTAAATGGCAATTGGGGGAGGGGAGAGGCTGGTTCTTCAATGGCCATTATCACCATTAATGGAGTGGCTCGGGTTGTGTGGAGGGGGGCTGAACCCACCCCTTGGTGGCCGGGAAACGGTTGGAATCAACTCCTCTCCCCTAGAGGAGTTGATTACAGCCATCACTGGTGGCTGTTGGCCTTCCTTGGCCGGCTTCTCCCTTTCCTTTCCTCTTCCCCATTTTCTCTCTCCTCCATTATCATGGAGAGGAGCTCCTTTCTCTCTCCTAGTCACCTCTGGTTGACTAGTCAACCCCACAAGCTAAAGGCAACCCAATAACCCATATTAATAATAAAAATGAGGTTAGCCCAAGTGGGGGAAATGGGTTTGAGCTTGGGTTAGCCCATTTAGGCTAATTTGACCTAACACTAGAATAGAGTTGACCTTGGTCAACATGACCAATTGAGTTGACCCCAATGGACCCTTGGTGACCCATTGACTTCCCTTAGGGTCTAGGTAGGGTTATGTAGGGTTACCCTGCACTTTGGAGGTCACATACCCTTAGTAAGGGTACTTTGACCAGATTAGGGCTTGAGTTGACTTGGGTCTACCTGGCCTCTAGGGCTGACCCCAATGTGTCCTTAGTGACCCATTGACCTCACTTTAGGGTTAGGAGGGCATAGGTGGGGTCCTCTAGACTAGGAGTGGGTCAATTGGCCCTAAGTAGGCTAGGTTGACCCATTCAGGGCTAGGGTTGACCTTGGTCAACTGGGCCTCTTGGGTTGGCCCTAATGGGTCCTTTTGGCTCTAATGGGTCTCCCAAAATGTTTGGGAGTGTTGTGGTAGGGTCTTGGGGCCATGGTGAAGCCCCATTGTCATTCTAGACCATTGTTCAAAAATTCTACTATTTGCAGACCATGGTGACCCCCACCTTGGCCTCCTATCTCTTGGCCCATTTCTGGCTTCCTAGGGTTTTGTCATGACCTAGTCATGGCCAAAACCACTCTTAGGGGTCTAGTTGAAAATGGGATGTTACACCCAGAATAGTAGGGATTGTGAAATCTAAATTCCTCAGTGGAGGCTCTGCTGGTTCTGAGATAATTTTTTATTCATCAGATAGTACAACTTAATTCTCCCCCTCAATATGTGTATGGGGCTGAGAATCTTCTGGTATCTCCTCAAGAATGTCTTCAGAAATCATTTCAGGAGACTTTTCAGTAGCCTCTTCAAGGGAGATGAACAGAGGGTCATCTGATGTTAGACTTTCAATCATCCTGTTAATATCCTCTATAGTAGTATCCAGTAGAGTGTCTTTGTCAGAGGAGGAGTGAGCATTCAGACCTGAGCCATCATCACTCATAGAGGTGCTCTGCTCATCATCAGATTGAGCTTGACCTTATTCTACCACTACCACATCATCATCAACAACTTTCTCTGGAATCTGGTTTGTAGGAACATCTGTCTGAACCTCTGTCTCCAGTACTTCAACATGCTGAATTTCTTCAAGAATTGAAGGAGCAGGCTCCCCCTCAACAGCTGCACTAGATGTGCCAACTGTATCAATGTGGAAGGGAGATGGGGTCTTGTCCTCAACAACTATTGTCCTTGGAGCTGATGGAGCTTGACTTGGCCTATAAATCCTGATCTCCTATCGGCTAATGAAAGAGATAGTGACCTTCTTTAGGTGGTGGATGGACACACATTTGGACAGGTCAAAGACCTCAGGGTGAGCTTGATTCAAGTACAGAGAAATAATTCTTCCAAAATTTGGTGCCTTCAGACTCTCCTTGATCTTTTCAAACAGCATGTATCCCCATTGGAATCTCTTTCAACATACCACAACAGTCATCATATCAAAGAAATCTGAGGAGATGTATCCAATGGAGCATGTTTTGTAGAGTAGCACCTTGCCTAAAACGTCGGCCAGAAGTTTACTTTCATCTGTCATGTGTTGTCTTCTAACAGAACTGGTGGATTCGAGAAGACCATATAAGGATAAGGTTCTTGAGTAATCATCTGCTTCCAAATAGTCTTCTTCATCAACTGATGGTAATCGGAGAAACTGTGTCAATGAAGATGGATTGACTTTGATCTTGATGTCTCTGACTGAGCTCTTCAGCAATTTCCCAGGCCTCTTGACCTTGGCATTTTTGAAAAACTCCTCAACTTCAGGTGACAACACTTTGCAAGGATATTCCGGGATGAAGGTGAGGCTGGCGGATTCCAGAAGTAGCAAAAAATTCTTGAAGTCGTCTAAAATTTCCTCTATGCCTGCACGAACGAATTCACTGCCCACACTGATCTTGGAACATGGAGCCATCAATTGCAGAGAATGAGAAATTTTTGATTTGCCGGAGAATAAGAGGTGGATTTTACGAGAGGGACGGTTTAACGCGCTGGCAGAATTGAAGAGTTTTTCTCGGGAGAGGCTATTCGAATTTGTGGATTTGGATTTCTTTGGACTTATCTATTTATATAAAATAGAAAATTTCGAAGAAATAAGAGAAACGTACCTGAAACGGCGGTTCAAATTTTTCAGAAATTTGTCATGTCAAATTAGGGCATTTCTCGAGAAAAATGATGTCTCTCAACAAATCCATAAGCCATTTCTCGAGAAATAGAAGTAATGTTCTGAGTAGTCCAAAAAACTTTTCTCGAGAAATGTAGAGGCTTTCGAGAAATCCAATCTGTTTCCTGAGATTTTTTTGAGTACGAATTCTCTTGAATTCTTCTAAGTGTCTGATGCTGAATCTTCTCTAAAGTTCAAATTAGAACATTTCATGATTTCATGTTGAGCATATCAAGTTCTGTCTTGAAAAAGGAGAACTTGGCCTCGTCTAGCGACTTCGTGAAAATATCTGCAACCTGTTTGTCCGTCGAGACATAGCTGAGGCTATATACTTGTTCTCTGTATGCTCTCGGATAAAATGGTAGTGCACCTCGATGTGCTTGGTCCGGCTGTGGGAAAGTGGATTGTTTGCGATTTCAATTGCACTGGATGAGTCGCAAAACATCGGAATTTCACTGAACTTCAAATTATAGTCTTCGAGTTGATTTTTGATCTATAGAAGTTGTGCGTAACAACTACCTATAGAGATATACTCTGACTCAGCAGTAGATGTTGCCACACAATTCTACTTCTTACTGCTCCATGAAATAAGCCATCTTCCGAGGAATTGACACGTCCCGGAAGTGTTTTTCCTATCGCCATTGCTTCCTGCAAAATCAAGATCTGAAAAGCCAATTAGCTCGACTTCATTACTTCTTGGGTACCATAAGCCAAGATTAGGTGTACCCTTAAGGTATCTTAAAATTTGTTTTACAGCGACGTAATGAGATTCCTTAGTGTTCACCTGATATCTAGCGCAGATATATGTTAAAAACATTATATCTGGTCTACTGGCAGTCAGATAGAGCAATGATCTGATTATGCTTCTGTACTTGGTTTCATTAAAAGGTTTCTCTTTCTCATCCTTGTCTAGAGACACAGATGAACCCATTGGAGTTCTCATAGAGGATGCGCTCTCCATTTTGAATTTCTTAAGAAGCTCCTTGGTGAACTTTGTCTGAGAGATGAAAATTCCATCTCCAGATTGATTCACCTGAAGTCCTAAGAAATACTTCAGCTCACTCATACTACTTATTTCAAACTTCTCCTGCATAAGTTTAGAAAACTTTTTGCAAAGGCTGTCTTCCGTAAAGCCAAATATATTGTTGTCAACATAGATTGCACTAGTAGAATCTTGCATTTAACTTCCCTAAAAAATAATGTCTTGTCTATCTTTCCCCTTATGAACTTATTCTCAAGAAGAAAGCTGGACAATATCTCATACCAAGCTCGGGGAGCTTGCTTTAAACCATATAAAACTTTATTTAAAAATAAACGTAAATAGGGAAATTAGGATTGACAAAATCTTGGGGTTGCGTTATGTATACTTTCTCTTTCAGATTTCCATTTAGAAATGCTGACTTCACGTCCATTTGGTAGACGGTGAAGCCTTTGAGGGCATCATATGAAAGAAACAACCTGATCGCCTCGAGCCGAGCCATTAGAGCAAATCTCTAGTCGAAGTCGATCCCCTCTTCTTGTTTGTATCTTTGTGCTACAAGCCTGGATTTATTCTTGATAAGTAATCTATGTTTGTCCAGCTTGTTTCTGAATATCCACTTGGTGCTGATTATATTCTGTCCCTTTGGCCTGGGCACCAGCTCCTAGACTTAGCATTGTTCAAACTGGTTGAGCTCCTATTGCATTGTCATGATCCAAGAGGCATCTTTGTTTGCTTCCTCGAACTTATTCAGTTCAACCTGAGATAGAAAACTGAGATGCAAAATTTCATTAAGTGTACCTCGTCTCGTTTTAACACTGTTGTCCGGCTCTCCAATGATCTGATCAGGTGGGTGATCTCTTAGGTGTCTGAGCCCTAGGTTCCTTTCTCTCCCTTCAGTAGGCTCTGCAACATCTGGTGATGCCTCTATATGTTGAAGCAATTCCTCCTCTATGGGTTCTTCATTCACCAAGCCTGGATTGACAAGTTTGACTGAGCTTGGAGCTTTTTCCTTAACAGCTTCATCTAAGCTAAGTCCCTTTAACCTGGTACCTGTATCTACACCAATAATACTAAACGAGCTGTTATGAAGCAAGCTAGTCTCATCAAATACAACATTTATTGACTCTTCTGCCACCAGAGTTTTCTTGTTGAAAATCTTATATGTCTTACAATGACTACTATATCCTACAAAAATACATTCAAAATACTTTTCACTAAACTTTGTGCGATAATACTTCCCATTATTAAGTACGAAGTATTTGCTTTTAAAGATTCTAAAGTAGGACATAGTTGGTTTGCTGCCCTTCAATAGCTCATAGAGGGTCTTACGGTAGTTTTTGTTGATTGGTGCTCTGTTTTGCACGTGACAAGCCGTGTTGACTGCTTCAGCCCAGAAGTACTCTAGAAGTAAAGCGTCGTTCAACATGGTTGTACATGCTTCAATTAGGGTTCTATTTCTTCTTTCAGCAACTCCATTTTGTTGTGGAGTGCGCGGGGAGGAGAACTCATGAAATATACCTTGGCTTTCACAAAACTTTGTCATGGCACCAGACTCAAACAATGTTCCGTGGTCACTTCTGATTTTGACCACTGAGCAGTCCAAGTCGTTCTGAATTTGCCGGACAAAATTAGTGAAAGAAGCAAATGTGTCTGACTTGTGTTTCAGAAAGAACACCCAAGTGAAATGTGAGTAGTCATCAACAATCACTAACGTATAGACCTTATCTCCTAAGCTGTGAATAGTCATAGGACCGAATAATTCCATATGAAGCAAGTATAAGCTTCGTGAAGAATCTTTCTCAGTAATACCCTCGAAGGTAGCCCGTGTCTGCTTACCCATTTGACAGGAGTGACATGGACTCTCTTTAAGGCACTTAATGCAGGGACATCATACACTAAGTTATGAGAAAATATCATATTTAAGGTTTTAAAATTAATATGTGCTAATCACTTGTGTTATTGGACATAGAGAGATGCACTACTTTTTGCCATAAAACACACTGGGGTAGAATTGTCTAAACAAAGAAAATTTAAATAGAAAATGTTTCTTATCTGAGTGTCTGTTAAGACCATCTCCAAAGTTGCAGACGACTTTATCAAACACTTGTCCTTGCAGAACTCAATGGCATAGCCTTTGTCACATAGTTGACTTATGCCTATGAGATTATGGTGTAATCCTTCAACATAAGTAACGTCTGTGAAAGAAATTACGTCGTTGGAAATCATACCATAACCTTTTGTTATTCCCCTGTCTGAACCTCCAAAGATGACTTTTGGTCTGTATTTAACTGGGGTATAGTCAAGCAAAAGGTTTCTTGTCCTGGTCATCTGTCAAGAGCATCCATTGTCCAAATACCAAATTAAAGTTCTATTAGCCTTTGGACATACCTGCAAAAATAAATCAGTTTACCTTAGGAACCCAAATGTATTTGGCTACTTGGTTCCTGGTCAGCATACTCCCCCTAGGAAAATTAGCCTTGTGAGTGGTCGGTCTCGCATAGCTAACTCGTGGGGTTACAAAATTGGTAGGGTTGTACCAACAATCTGCGCCAAAGTGACTAATTTTGTCGCAGCACCAACAGTCAAATTTGTTGTATCTCCTTTTGTACTCCTGCTTTATCCTTTGAACGTGAGGTCGAGCAGGGGTAGCATTCTTAGAGGTGGAAGCCTCATGGTTGCAGCATACACAGGGGCTTCCCATCTCCTTAGCCTTAGGCACAGCAGATTTAGCTTTTAGTGTCTTCTTATTGTTATGGACATGTATATACAGACCATAAATCTTCATTTGAATCTCCACATGAGGTGCTTTGAACACGCTGGCAACAATGTCATGGGGACGGGTCCATTTCTGGTATCTGGTCTTGGGCTCTACATGAGTAGGCCTAGCATGATGACCATAGGACGACTCAAGGTCAAACTTGTTCGTTAGTAAGATTACTTTCCTGAACGAAGGTTGACTCATTGGTGCTTTCCCCTTTTCTTTGGCGCTAGCCTTCTTGGCAGCCTTACCCTTACCGCCGACGTGGCCAAGACCACTACCCTTCTTTTGAGCTGAGAACTCATTAATGAGAGGGAGAATCGTTTTTTGGCTTGGAGAAACTCTCAACGAGTTTTCTCTCTACCGCGAGCTTTTCTTCCAGCTCGTCGAGATATTTTTTCCTTCAGAGTTAATGCCTCAGTGGAGCCCTTGAGTTCCTCTTTTAAGGAGTGGTCTTCATCTCTGAGAGGAAGTAATTTTGCAATTTCTTCCTTCTGATTTACTTCCACTACCTTGATGGAGGCAATCTCTTTTACTTGCTTTCGTACTACCTTGCGGCATTTGTCGAAAGCCTTTAACAAGTGCTCGTGCTGAGCCATCAACTCTGAGTCGTTCTCATCAGAGGAGTAGTCTTCATGACCATTAGAGGAAGTTTCAGATTCTGAAAGAATAGTGTGCGAGTTTACCTTCTCATGGTATTCGGAGTCGCCCACTTCCTTGTCAAATTGAGCCATAAGCCCAAAGTAGGGTTCTTCATTCTCAGAGCTTGACTCACTCGAGTCACTGTCATAGAGAGTCTTCGTCTTTTTGGGGACGAATCTCTTTTCTTCTTTCTTCTTCCCTTTGAAGGATACTTTCTCGTCCTTCCTGGAGCTATCCTTCTTCTTGTAAGGACACTCTGCAATCATGAGACCTGATTTATTGCAGCAATATCAAACAACGTCAGAGGAAAACTGTTTATTCGATTTGGATTTATACCTGTCCTCCTTATTGTAGTTTTTCTTAGTTTGATCACCGTCACGTCGTGATCTTCTGGAGTCTGAAGAGAAAGACTTATTTTTCATTTGTCTCATCTTGTTTAGTAGCTTCTTGAACTGTTTGGTGAGGAGGGAAAATTCTCCATCTGATAGCTCGGAGCCAGACGTGCTAGGCTCAGAGTCTTCAGGAGTGTCAGGAGCTCGTGTCCTTACATGTGACACTGGTTTAGATTTTATTGACCCTTCCGCCTTCCGAGCCATAGACTTTTCTCTGGTAGACGTTCTGTTGTTCTGCTCTTCCTTCTTTCGTGTATTCATTTGAAGCTCATAGGAGAGTAGCTTTCCAAACAGATTTTGAGGATCTATCTCTGGCAGCTTCCCGAATTCTCTAATGGTAATAACTTTTGTGTCCCAGTCCTTTGTCAAGGATTTAAGAAACTTGTCGTTTATTTCACCATAAGTAAAGACGTGGTCGTAGTTTCTGAGATCGTTCACTATCTTGAAGAACTTCTCAAAACTGTCAGCTATGGAGTCATCGACACCTTGCTTGAAGGCTTCGTACTCCTGGTTCAACAACGATCTACGATTGTCTCTCACTTATTCAGTACCTTCCATCAGGACAACAAGACAGTACCACATCTCTTTGGCAGATTTGTAGTGGAATAAGTTCTGGAGCATTGAATCGTCCACTGCACTTGCTATGATATTCTTCTCCTTCTTATCTAGGGAGACTAAGGCAATCTCATCCTTAGTAAGATCCATCATCTTCTTTGGAATCATAATTGCAGGATTTATTGTTGAAGCATGTGTAGGGATGTGAGGTCCTTGTTCCACTAGCTGGAAAATCCTCGGAGCAGCAGCTTCCATGTAGAACCGTACTCGTTCTTTCCACATGGGAAAGTTTTCCTTTGTGCATACCAGTAGCTTCATGAATGACATGTCTTTGCTTCCATGGTGAAAGTGCGGAATCTCTGAATGCTAGATCAGGGATCTTGATCAAAGTGTTAATCTTATTGACCAACCTACCTATGATACCAATTGAAAGTATCTAGCGTCAACCTAAATCACCTAGAGGGGTGAATATGTGACGTTTGCGTCTTTTTGCGAAATAAAAATTATCTCAAAGACAAGCACACAAACATAGAGATTTTTATAGTGTTTCCTCATATTTGGTACGTCCACTATCCCGCCTCGCCTATCTACCACGAAGGGTAAGATTCAGCTACTTCACCTTTCTCAGATTATCACAATCTTACACCTCGGGGCAACGCTCCTACACCTCGGAGAACAAACTCTCCTACAATCTCAATCCACAACCGGATCTACAAACTCGATCCACAATCCGGATCTACAAACTCGATCCACAAACGGATCTACAAACTCATAAGAACAAACTTCCTACAATCTCGGAGACAAAGCTCCTACAAGTGTTAAAATAAATTTTACAATCAACAATAATAATTTACTCTTCCAGATCTGAAATCTCCAAGGATCTTCCTTCTTAAAAACTGAAAAACTTGATGAAGAAGGTTGAGGAAGAAAACCGAGAAGGCTGATCTGAAAACTAGGATCCGACCCAATCAAATAGATGTTGAAGAATCTTGAATCTTAGATCTGTTGAATCTTTTCTCATGTTGAATCGTTGAATCGAAAGATGAGCGCAAAGAAGATTGTCGAAGAAGACGGAGCGTGCGGCTTATCCCAATCTTGAAGAATTGCGGTGTGATTCTGATTTTAATTTTGATTAGGGTTAGCGAATCCTTGAAATGACTTTATATAGATCATCATCCAATGGTCAAACGTTATAAAGGAATGATCCACGTGGATAAATCATACTAAACTTGGATTAAAATTTGAAATCCCGTCTGATAGTTCAAAACAAAAATTCTGAAAGGGCATTTCTCGAAAAGAAGTATATTTCTCGAGAAAACATTTGCTTTCTCGTTAAAAGACTTGGCTTTCTCGAGAAAAGACTTGATGAAATTTGTATGTAGAAAATTATTGTTTTCTCGAGAAGAATATTATTTCTCGAGAAAGTGACTTAGCGCGTTTTTAGAACTGGAGCCAGATTTCTCGAGAAGAATATGATTTCTCGAGAAATGAATTGCTTTCTCGAGAAATGGTCTGACCTTCTCAAGAAATTCACTTAGCGAAAATTCTGAGAATTGAAGATATGATTTCTCGAGAACGAATTGATTTCTCTAGAAGAGTACTTAGTTTCTCGAGAAATGCACTTAACTTCTCGAGAACTATATTCCTTTCTCGAGACATGAACTAGGTTTCTCGAGAAATCTTCAGGACCTTTCTCGAGAAAAAGGACGTAAATAGATTTTGAGATTTTTTAGAGAAGACTTAATGTTTCCCAAGAATAGATATGCTTTCTCGAGAAATAGACTTAGACTTCTCGAGGAACATGTTCCTTTTCTCGAGAAATGGACTTAAAGAAATTTTTGAAAAGTTCTTTTATTCTACATTGGAAACCAGCAACCCTTCCCTTCTTTCATTTCTTTAGTACTTGAAAATGAATTGCATTTCAATAGAGAGGTTACACATGAGTCAACACCATGGATCACACAATGATGGATTACATTATATGGTCTTGTGTTTAGTGACTCATTGTAAACTAACATTGGTCTATACTTAGCAATATTGACCTGCAAGCACTCAACTAAAAGATAACATCAAATACATACTTAATTCATCTTAGTTCAAGGGTGACTTCATATAAATCTAGATTATTGTGGATAAAATACTCAACATATACATATAAAAATGAAAGTAGTGAATATCATTTTGATTCCTTGATTTTATTTATCGTATTATTTTTGGACTTCTCAAGAAATACTCAATGATGAGTTCTCACTGGTATTATGTGATTTGTGTGATGATAGCCCAACACGACACTTTCACAAGAGATTATTTGATATGAATCTAAAACTTCTTTAGAGTGTAGGGATATTTTTATTTTTATTCCAAAATAATTTGTATTTTTTGTTTTGAAAACTATTTATAATAATATTAATGAACTAGAACTTGAAAATAAGATTATAAAAAACTTGTAGAATTAAAGAGGTGAGTAATAAAACTCATAATAGCATATAAATTAGAATCGAGTCAGGGTAAGGTGTGTGGTCACTGTCTTAAAGAATTTGCACCACTCTTTGGAAGAACTTTCAATCGATGTTCACTTCTCCAAGATACAACATCCGACTAGATCATGAAACTCTGATGTGCGCGGACATCGAAGAAGCACAGAGCACCCAAACTCCTACTTAATGAAACAAACGTGATGAAAATGAAACCACAAAGAAGATCGTCGTAAGAGAGAGAGAGATAACAATTAAATATTCATAGAGCACACATAAACAAATTAAAAAATCTCCTATATAGGAATCTCGTAAAATGACAAGAAATTTATCATGTAATAAATTCGAGCGGTTACAATGGTAAGTTATAATCGTGCAAATGAACGTTGTAATTCCAACGTACAAGAAGTAATGACGAAAAAAACGCATAACAAAAATTAACGCGCAAAGAAATTTACAGGCAAGTCAATGCATATTGCGTCGACTTCTTATCGACGCACGTCGAGTTCATATCGACGCATGTGTTGAGTACAATTCGACGCATGTCGACGCAGGCAAGGCGGAGTCGACGCAAGCATCGCGAACATTTTAACGCATGTCGATGCGAGGATAACACAGTGTGATCTACCCAACGCATGCGTCGAGTTCTAGTCGACGCAAGCAGGGAGAAGTCGATGCAACTCAAAAAATTAGGATTCATAAGTGTCAAAATTATTTTGTACAAAAAATACAATTCGATTCAATTATTCCCCAAATCCAAAATCCGGATCTGGTCTGGTGCGGTGTGCGCGTGCGTGTAGTTCATAGTTACTCCTTATGTTCCTTTGAACAAATAAGAGGTGAATTTAATTATATACTCACTCTCAAGAGTGGTTAGGGGTGTGCAAAAATAATCGAAGAACCGAGAACCGGATCGAACCGAATGGTTTGGGTCAGTTTCGAACCGGATCAAAAATAATCGAAGTCCCACCCCACTATTTTTTAAGTCGAATATGTAATCGACGATGGCGTCTTCATCATCATCGGTCGCTCACGAAGTGGTGGAGCACAAGCATGCGGCGCCAGTTTGGGAATATTTCGACAAAGTGAAAGTCGGCTTCGAGCATAAGGCGAACTGCAAACAATGCTCAAAATTACTTACTCTCAGTGGCAACTCGACACTCGCAAGACACATTAAATCTTGCACTGCCAAACAAGCTCCTCTCGAGTCCAGCCAGACGCAATTATCTGCATCTGGACAAATATGGACATACGATCAAGGTCGGCAGCAGGAGCTGCAGGTGAAGAACGTCATCAGACGTGGGTTGTCGTTCAGCCACTACGATGACGAGCAAGAAACCGAGTACATCCACCAAGGGCTACGACCCAAATATCATAAAGTAATTCGATCTTCCATTAGATGCGGCACACTTAAATATTATTTAGAAGCTAAACAATCTTTAATTAATTATTTTGAAAATTTTCGAGTGAGTTTTACAAGCGACGTTTGGACAAGTAGTATCAAATTAGGATTATTATATATTTCCATCATTTGTCACTAGGTCGATCTAGTTTTATGGGATCTAAATAAGTGTATTGTAACGCCCCGAAAATCGTAATCGATCTGGTCGCATCCTAAGGAATTTTTGGTGCCTAAATATGGGTACACTGCCGGGGACACGGGCGTGTCCAAGGCCATGTCTTTCTCTGTGTTGGTCGGCTGTGTCCAGAAAAGGACACGGCAGGAAACACGGCTTTGAGTAGTATTACACGGGCATGTTCATACCCGTGTCCCAACCTGTGTTCACCAAGGGACATGACGGTTGACGTGGCGGTTATTTGTGACACACCCATAGGTCACGGGCGTGTCGGGACCCGACACGGGCGTGTTAGGTTGAGACACGGACGTGTCTCGACCCGTGTCCTGTTCTGTGCTCGATGATCGTGCCTGGATCGGGGCACACGTCCTGGGACACGGCCGTGTGCAAGGCCGTCTTCGGCCCAGGATTGAGAAATTTTGGGCGGATCTGAGCCGTTTGTTTTCTTTAAACAAGATCTGACGGCCCAGATGTGGTCCGGTCTTTTTAAGGCCGGGTATTGAGGATTAATTCCTCATTATCTCTTAAAGCATTCTCTTTTTAAGGAGTTAGAGAGAGGAGAGAGCAAGGAGGAAGGAAGAGGAGGAATCCAGCCGCCGGCGGAGCATCGGAGCACCGAATCGAGAACCGAGACCGGATCCGTGGAGGAAATTCCCTTGTGAAGCTTTCCATTCGGATAGATTCCCATGGCGCAAAAGCGAACTACAAGGGTAACGATTCTCTACTTGAGCATGTGAAGCTCTCTTTCTTTTGCATAAGAAAACCCGCTCCTGCGAGTGTGCGGTGAGTGTGCGGTGAGTGTGCGGTGTTCCTTGGGGTAGATGTGAATAGTCCCCCTTGTGTTGCATATAGAGTTCGGAATCGAAGTACGAACATAGACATTGTGTGTGAAGCCTACCCGGACGTGTTGGTATGGATCGGTGATGTTGCATATTGTATGGTTTGCCGGAGAAGACTCCGTGCTTTGTTTTTTCGGGTTTCTACACGGTAGATTGCTGCAGAGATCCTTGGGGATTAACTCCAAGACGCACCCAGAAAACTGAGCGAAAACGTAGTTCTGCTAACTTGGCGGTCGGGGAGCCGTCCTTATACGTAACTGGGTTATGTGATGTTTGGGAATGTTTTGGGATCCGAGAGAAGCTTGGCCCGCGCGTATGTCTTAAAGTGACTAGGCAGAGTGAGCAACGGGCAAATGGAATCGGACCTGGGCTATGTGGTTTGGTGGTAGAGACCCAAAAGAGGGACTGGTCGTTGTCATAGTCGGGAGTCTTAGACTATGATCAGAAAGACTAAAATGCTCACGATGTTGTCATCCCGGGGATGGTCGTGAAGCCACGGAAGTGACCAGATTCACTGATAATGTGCCCTGAGTGCACGGGGTGTTTGGCCGTGTGAGCCTACACCTATGGCGAAGCATGTTTGCACTTTATTGTTTAGCTGGGCTAATGAAATGCAGGGAAGGAGCACCGCC
Organism: Platanthera guangdongensis; assembly: GCA_039583875.1. Taxonomy (NCBI): domain Eukaryota; kingdom Viridiplantae; phylum Streptophyta; class Magnoliopsida; order Asparagales; family Orchidaceae; genus Platanthera; species Platanthera guangdongensis. The sequence continues at coordinate 164,462,106 of CM077167.1, forward strand.
GTCCCGAGTAAGGGGCGGGGTCGTTATAATTTGGTCAGCTTTAGCTGACCGTTGCTTTGTTTGCCATCGTGCGGTGGAATGTTGCTTGCAGGTGTTGCGGTGTCAAGTACCAAATAGCGGGCTGAAGCTCATGTTGCTGAGCTGGCCCTCGAAGGCCAAAGCGAATCGTTGTCTTATTTTTGTCATGTGTGGTCGGCATGCGTGCCGATGTATGTAAAACATTACTTTGTTAAGTGAACTCTTGTAAGGTCATAAGGCCAAGTACTTTTCGGTGTATTTGTTATTTCATTCCTTTGGCAGTAAGTGGACATTCATGTTAGTTGTTATTCAATTATGGGTTCATTCGAACTATTTAAAAGCTTCCGCTAGAATGCTCTGAGTTAGGGCGAGTAGTTGTAGTTAAATTTTGATATTCTTATGTATTCCTTCCGACTGTCCGTGATATATGGCGTCGGGTTCCAGCTGGACCTTCTGTTATATGTCATACGACGGATGTGGGTATTACAATTTGGTATCAGACTTCTGGTTTCGGTCTTCTTTATTTGAATTCGTGGGTGAATTCTTTTAAGAGGTGGTGAGCATATGAATGTGCATCATCGTTATAACATAAAAAAACTCATGAATGTCTACTTAGGAATGAAAAATACACTTGTTTGTGGAACCTGAGTGTTCCAATGATTGCTTTTAGCAATTTGTTTGTCGCTTAATCAAGGGTTATGCTATTATAGGCAACTAGGAGCAGTGCTGGGCAATCGGAACATCCGCGATCGGCAGAAAGTAGTGCACCAAATGACGTGCCTATAACACCTCCTTCAGCAGAAACCATCAGATTGGTGGCTAAAGCAGTCTTTGCTATAATAAATGACCAACCTGCAAGGCAAATGCACCACGCACCACCTGTTAATGAGCAAGAACCGATTAGGGTGGCAGAGCCGGGAATGGTAGAATGCGTGGCAGTTGATCAAGTAGCACCAAGGAGAGCTACTAAGAAGCAGCTCAAGCATGTAATGAGTTTTAATCCTCTGGTGTTCGACAGGATTGGAACGCCAACTCAAGCTGAGGATTGGCTCTCTACGATAAAGAGAGTCTTGACGGACACAGAAACTGAGGAGTGGTAGAAGACCACCATAGTGACCTTCCTATTGGCTGGTGAGGCGAGGCTATGGTGGGATGAGTTGGAGGTTCATCTCTTAGTGGGAAGGCAACTTGTTGATGTGCCTATGGAGGAATTCTCAAGGTTGTTCTTGGCCAGATTTCTACCCTCTGCTCAGAAGCTTGAGATGGAGAATCAGTACCTTGGTTTGACTCAGGAGGCAGAAGCGTGGATGAGTATCTCCACGAGTTTACACGGTTGGGTCGTTATACTGGTGTTATGTTTACTAAGGAGGAGCGGAAGACCAACCGATTTTATGAGGGTCTACGTGGCAACCTACAGCTACTCCTTGTTGGGCCTAAGGAGCAGGGCTTCCTAGCCTTGGTCAATTTGGCCCGGTCATTGGAAAAGGTCGTGAGGAAAGTGCAAGAGAAGAAGGACTCAGGGGAAAAGAAGTCAGAGTTCAAAGTGCCAGATACAAAGTCGGGTTTCCGCAGATGGAACAAGAAGCTGAAGACTTCGAGCTCAGCCCCTTCGTCTAGTGCGATGGGGGCAACCACAAGTCGAGTCCCAGGAGCTTGCTACAACTGTGGAAAGATGAGGCATTTTGCTCATGAATGTTGAAGCGGACGTGCAAAGTCTGAGAGGAAGCTTGGAGCAACATATGAAGAAAAAGGGAAGGCGGTGGAGTCAACCGCGTCCCACCATGCTCCAGCCCAGCCTAGAGTATATAATTTTGGTCTGCAAGAGGCCATAAAGCAAGCTGATGTGGTGACAGGTATGAGTTAAATTATAGCAGTTTAACTTTATGTAGTTGTTACCCTTTTTATATGTTAGCTTATAAATATTGGTGTTAAGCTTTGTGTTGATTTTCGATTGTCCGGCGAGAGCCCTGTTTGATACGGGAGCTTCGCATTCCTTCTTGTCCGAAAGATTTGTAACGCGCATCAGAGTCCCTTCCTCGATGGCAAAAGACAAGTTGGATGTGTTGTTGCCCAATGGGTTCTCAATGCATGCGGATAGAATCTGTGTGGTAAAGATACGGATTGGGGATCAGGAGTTTGACTTGCAAGCATCGGTACTGTCGTTGGTGGAATTCGACGTAATCTTTGGTATGGACTGGCTCTCGGAGCAGCGAGCATGCATTGATTGCAACCGAAAGGAGGTTAAGTTGGGACTAAATACTGATCGGGAGACTACGTTTGTGGGCATGAATGGGTCGAGTAAGATTTTGATGTCGGCCCTTCAGGTGATTAAGGCAGTTCGGTCTGGGGCAGAGCTGTTTGTCACATTAGTGCAGGCTTCAACGCCTAAGCCAAGTTTGGGCAGTATTCCAGTTGTGTCCTAGTATCCTGATGTGTTCCCAGATGATCTCCTAGGAGCCCCTCCGCAGCAGAAGATTGATTTTACAATTGAGCTGGCGCCGGGTGCCAAACCGATGTCATGCTCTCCGTATCGGATTGCACCAAGGGAGATGGCGGAGCTGAAGGTGCAACTGCAAGAGTTGTTGGAACAAGGGTATATGCGTCCAAGTTCATTGCCTTGGAGTGCACCGGTCCTCTTCGTTAAGAAGAAGGATGGGAGCTTGCGACTCTGTATTGACTATCGGGAGTTGAACAAGCTTACGGAAAAGAATAAGTATCTGATCCCAAGGAATGACGATCTATTTGATCAGTTGGTTGGGTCAACAGTATATTCGAAGTTAGATCTGAAATCCGACTACTACCAATTAAGGATAAGGGAAAGCGACATCCCAAAGACAGTGTTTAGCACGCGGTTTGGGCATTTCGAGTTCACGGTCATGCCGTTTGGGTTGACTAATGCGCCATCCGTGTTTAGGGATCTGATGAACAGGACGTTCAGAGAGTACCTAGACTGTTTCGTGATACTATTTATCGACGATATCTTGGTGTACTCGCAGTGTGAGGATGATCACTACAAGCATCTGCATATGGTGTTGGAGACGTTGAGAAGAAATCAATTGTATGCTAAGTTCTCCAAGTGTGAGTTCTGGTTATCCCCGATAGCGTTCTTTGGTCATGTTATTAGTGGAGATGTGATAGCGGTGGATCCGGCGAAGATAGTGGCGATACGGGAGTGACATGTATTTACTACAGTGGCGGAAGTCCGGAGCTTTCTGGGGCTTGCCGGCTACTACAGGCGCTTCGTAGAGAACTTCTCGCGGATAGCGCTACCACTCACGACGTTGATAAGGAAGGATCAAAAGTTTGTGTGGTCGCTGGAGTGCGAGCAGGCTTTTGAGGAATTGAAGAGGCGGTTGACCACGGCGCCTATTTTACGTTCGCCGAGTGGGACCGAAGGGTTCGAAATCTATAGTGATGCTTCGGGCAGTGGTTTGGGCTGTATTATGCTACAGTATGGGAGCATGATAGCCCATGGTTCACGACAACTGAAGGTTCACGAGAAGAATTATCCGGTCCATGACTTAGAGTTAGCGGTCGTGATATTTACTCTAAAGCTGTGGAGGCACTACATGTACGGTGTGAAGGTCGATATCTATACCGATCATAAGAGCTCGAAGTACTTGTTAGATCAGAAGGACCTGAACATGAGGCAGCGGAGGTGGATGGATTTCCTGGGGGACTACACCTTCGAGATACATTACGTGTCTGGGAAAGGAAATGCAGTGGCGGATGCATTTAGTCACAGGGCTCCTGCGCAGGCCAGCTGGTTGTCGGTACATGTTGAGAGTTTTGTCCATGATTTGGAGGAATTAGAGATCTCTTGCGTTGACAAGCAGACTAGTGCCGAGGCGAAATTGTTTTGGACAGAGGTGCAGTATGACCTAGCTGATAGGGTTCGGCAGGCTTTGGTTCAGGATAACAGCATGAAGCAGATCTTATATGAATCTTTGGATGGGTCAAATTCCCAATTTGCTGTTGAGGATGGACTGCTAAGGAGAGGCGGTCACATATGTGTCCCTAGTGCGGATAACCTTCAGGAGGAGTTGATGTACGAGGCTCATCATACCAAGTGCTCAATCCACTTGGAGAGCACGAAGATGTATAAAGACATGAAGAAGTTGTTCTGGTGGCCAGGATTAAAGAAAGATGTAGCACTTTATGTGGCCAAGTGCCAAACATGTGCCTTGGTGAAGGCGGAGTGCCAGAAGCCCGGAGGTTTCTTGAAGTCCTTGTCTATCCCAGAGTGGAAGTTCGACGACATTTTTATGGATTTTGTGCATGGTTTGCCAAAGTCGCAGAGGGGAAACGACGTCATCTGGGTGGTCGTAGATAGATTGACAAAAGGGTCGCACTTCATCCCGAACAGGAAGTAAGATCCGGTGGAAAAGTTAGTCAAACTCTATGTGGATAATATTGTATGATTGCATGGTGTGCCCCGCAGTATTGTTAGTGACCGAGATGGACGCTTCACGTCGAATGACTGGAGGCTGGTGCATAGTCTGTTGGGAACTAAGCTGAGTTTCAGCACAGCCTTTCATCCACAGACGGATGGTCAGACCGAGAGGGTCAACAGGACGATGGAGGACATGCTTCGCATATGCGTCTTTGATTTCGGAAAGCAGTGGGAAGATCACATGTACATGGTGGAATTTGCTTATAACACCAACTATCAAGCGAGTATTGGAATGACGCCTTTCGAGGCCTTGTATGGGAGAAAGTGTCGCACGTCGTTGTCTTGGTTGGAGACAAGCGAGTCAAAGTTATACAAACGTCAAGCAGTGGAAGACGCCACTTCAATGATACGTACAATTTAGGAACGGTTGAAGATTGTTCAGGACAGGCAGGCAAAATACTATAACGCCAAGCATAGGAACATGGAGTTCGGTGTTGGCGACTGGGTGTATTTGAAAATCAAGGCATTCAAGGGTGTCTCGCGGGTTCGACGCTTGAAGAAGCTGAGTCCGAGATACCTTGGACCGTTTGAAATCCTGGAGCGGGTTGGCGAAGCGGCGTATCGATTAAAACTGTCAGTGGAGTTGAGTGGGCTTCAAAATGTGTTCCACATATCGGTGTTGCGGAAGGCGGTGCAAGAGCCTTCGCAGATCATTGTAGTCGAGCTAGTGTCGGTTGATTATGGGTTGACAGCAAAGGTCAAGCCAGTACGCATTGAAGACTCTGAAGTCAAACGACTCCGCAACAAGGAAATCTGAATGGTTAAAGTTCGTGGGATAACTGCGGACGTGAGGAGCTTTCATGGGAGCGAGAGCAGTCTATGTTGGAGGAATATCCTGAGTTATTCCACTTAGGTAACATTTAAATTTTGTGTACCTTTACATAATTTTGGGACGAAATTCTCTAAGGGGGGAGATTTGTAACGCCCAGAAAATCGTAATCGATCTGGTCGCATCCTAAGGAATTTTTGGTGCCTAAATAGGGGTACATGTCCTGGGACACGGGCGTGTCCAAGGCCGTGTCTTTCTTTGTGTTGGCCGGCTGTGTCCAGAAAAGGACACGGCAGGAAACACGGCTTTGAGCAGTAGCGACACGGGCGTGTCAAGCTTGACACGGGCGTGTTCATACCCGTGTCCCCACCTGTGTTCCCCAAGGGACGTGACAGTTGGCGTGGCGGTTATTTGTGACACGCCCCTAGGTAACGGGCATGTTAGGACCCGACACGTGCATGTCAGGTTGAGACACGGGCGTGTCTTGACTCGTGTCCTGTTCTGTGCTCGATGATCATGCCTGGATCGGGGCACACTGCCTGGGACACGGCCTTGTGCAAGGCCGTGTTCGGCCCAGGATTGAGAAATTTTGGGCGGATCTGAGCCGTTCATTTTCTTTAAACAAGATCTGACGGCCCAGATGTGGTCATGTCTTTTTAAGGGAGGGTATTGAGGATTAATTCATCATTATCTCTTAAAGCATTCTCTTTTTAAGGAGTTAGAGAGAGGAGAGAGCAAGGAGGAAGGAAGAGGAGGAATCTGCCCGCCGGCGGAGCATGGGAGCACCGAATCGAGAACCGAGACCAGATCCGTGGAGGAAATTCCCTTGCGAAGCTTTCCATCCGGATAGATTCCCATGGCGCAATAGCGAACTACAAGGGTAACGATTCTCTACTTGAGCATGTGAAGCTCTCTTTCTTTTGCATAAGAAAACCCGCTCCCGCGAGTGTGCGGTGAGTGTGCGGTGTTCCTTGGGGTAGATGTGAATAGTCCCCCTTATGTTGCATATAGAGTCCGGAATCGAAGTACAGACAGAGGCATTGTGTGTGAAGCCTACCCGGACGTGTTGGTCTGGATCGGTGATGTTACATATTATATGGTTTACCGGAGAAGACTTCATGCTTTGTGTTTTCCGGTTTCTACACGGTAAATTGCAGCAGGGATCTTTGGGGATTAACTCCAAGTCGCACCCGGAAAATTGAGCGGAAACGTACCTAACTTGGCGGCCGGGGAGCCAGCCTTGTACATAACTGGGTTATGTGATGTTTGGTAAAGTTTTGGGATCCGAGAGAAGCTTGGCCCGCGCGTACGTCTTAAAGTGACTAGGCGCAGTGAGCAACAGGCAAATGGAATCGGACCTGGGCTATGTGGTTCGGTGCTAGAGACCCAAAAGAGGGACTGGACGTTGGCATAGTCGGGAGTCTTAGATTGTGATCAGAAAGACTAAAATGCTCACGATGTTGTCATCCCGGGATGGTGGTGAAGCCACGGAAGTGACCGATTCACTGATAATGTGCCCTGAGTGCACGGGGTGTTTGGCCATATGAGCTTACACCTGTGGCGAAGCATGTTTGCACTTTATTATTTAGCTAGGCTAATGAAATGCAGGGAAGGAGCACCGTCGTCCCGAGTAAGGAGCGGAGTCGTTATAATTTGGTCAGCTTTATCTGACCTTTGCTTTGTTTGCCACCGTGCGGTAGAATGTTGCTTGCAGGTGCTGCGGAGCCAAGTACCAAATAGCGGGTTGAAGCTCATGTTGCTGAGCTGGCCCTCGAAGTCCAAAGCGAATCGTTGTTTAATTTTTGTCATGTGTGGCCGGCCTGCGTGCCGATGTATGTAAAACATTACTTTGTTAAGTGAACTCTTGTAAGGCCATAAAGTCAAGTACTTTTCTGTGTATTTGTTATTTCATTCCTTTGATAGTAAGTGGACATTCATGTTAGTTGTTATTCAATTATGGGTTCATTCGAACTGTTTAAAAGCTTCCGCTAGAATGCTCTGAGTTATGGTGAGTAGTTGTAGTTAAATTTTGATATTCTTATGTATCCCTTCCGACTGTCCGTGGTATATGGCGTCGGGTTCCAGCTGCACCTTCTGTTATATGTCATACGACGGATGGGGGTGTTACACGTATAATATATTTTGAAGGTTTTGAAGTCCTGCACACCGGTGTAACGATTTATCAAATTATTTTAAAATATTTGTGAGAATTTAAAATAAAAGATAAAATTATTAGTATTTCTTTCGACAACGCCACAAATAATACAGCCGCAATTGAGTGGTTAAAACGTGATTTAAAACCTATGTTAAACGTGATTATCATACTCGTTGCGTCTGTCACGTTTTAAATTTGGTCGTACAAGATAGTTTAACATATATGAAATCATACATTAATAAAATACGTTTAATATTACAATTTATTTATAGTTATAAACAACGACGACAAGATTTTAAAAAATTCGTAAACGCCCAAGGTCAAAAAATTTTGAAACCTTTATTTGACATACCAATTAGATGGAACTCGACATTTACAATGTTAAAACGAGTGATTCGTCAAAAACATTACTAATGGAATATTATACTATGTTAGATCAACCTGAATTAGCCGAGTCCGATTAGACAGTTTTAGAAAATTATATGGATTTATTAGAAGTTTTTTATATGACGACAAATTTTTTATCTGGTGTATATTATCCTACTAGCCTGCTAGTTATTAAAAATATTGTTAATATTTCACAAAAATTAAACTATTTAAATCAACACGTCGGATGGACTGGTTTAATAGAAATAATGAAAAATAAATTTTTAAAATATTATAGAGAAATCTCAGTCATGTTTTTATGCGCTGCCGTTTGAATCATCTTTTCGGCGTAGACGGCGTAGAAAATTTTATAGAAGAAATAAATAATAATTTAGACGTAAATCTCAGTGATTCGGATTTGAATAATCTTAGTATTTTAATTTTTAACATTATTTTTACTGAATATTATAATTATTATGATAATTTATACTGATCGCGGCCCCGTGAGCATGTGTCGCAACCAAAAACACGCGATAGTTTTAAAAATAAAATGTTAGAGTTAGCTTCTAGGAAAAAAATGTGCACAACATCTAATAGTTTAGATGAATTAGACTTGTACACAAAAACACAATTTTGTGATTTTATAAGTATGGACGAATTAGAAAATTTCGATATTTTAAAATAGTGGAAAGGTAAAGTAAATACCTATCATATTATGGACTATATGACCCGAGATTTACTAACGATCCAAGCTAGCACGGTAGCTTCGGAGTCTGCTTTTTCTCTTATTGGTAGGGTGTTGAACGAGCGGAGAAGTCGCCTAAGCGAAGAATCACTCAAAATCTGCATATGCTACAAGGACCACTTGGATGCGATCAAGAGAAAGCAACATATTTCATCGATCGAGGATAGCACGTCAGACATGGAAGGCGAGATGTACGCGATCAACTTAAATTAATTAAAGCTTAAAGATAGCGAGGAGGATTTTTGAAAAGCCCTCGAAATATGTAGTTTTTATTTTTTTACTTAGTGAATAGTGAGTCATTTGTAATTTTTTTGTATTTGTAATTTTGTTGTATTTGTAATTTTGGAATTTTTCAATCACAATTATCTTTTTTTCTAGTGTATTTATAATTTTATATACTTTAGCTCAACATTAATAAATTTTATTATTTTTCTTTTCAAAATATGAAATTAATTGTATATTCGTATTGGATTATTGATATAAATTATATAAGTTTTTTTATCGATTTAGTTTATATTTAAATTATTTAAAAATATATATATTTTTTAAAAAATAAGGCACGGGCGAAGCCTGGACCCGGCCCGGCCCTGGGGGCCTTAGCAGGCCCCTCCCGAAGCCAGAAGCTCGGCCCGGCCCGGCTGTAATCTGTGCCCGGGCCCGGTTCGGGAAAGCCCGGGCCTGGTTTAGGCCCGGGCCCGGGGGGCTTTATGAACACGACTACTAGGGTATATGATGTCCATGATATGCAATACTGTTCGGATGAATAGTTTTAAGACCGAATTGTTTTTTAGGTTCAAAGCCATCGATATTGAGATAAACCTATAAAATCCTTTGTCGACTGTTTAGATCCCGCCATCAATTTTAAGATTGAGCATTCCAAGACTGTGAACTCACTCGTGTTTTCGCCCAGACACAATTTCCACCAGAGCGCGTATTTTTCATCACGTCACGCATTTTTTGCCCGAACGAGTATTTTTCTACCGTGCGCTCTTTTTCCCAAGAGCGCGCAATTTTTGCCATTATTTTCAATACCAATTCCAACCTGCAACCGTACAGCTTTTGCGCCTCAATTCCAATTCTAATAGCCAAATTTCATCCTGCAGCCGAACAACAAAATTAGAATTCAACACAAAATCAATTCCCGCGAATATTGATTTTCGTTAGAAAATCATTAAGTCAATTCCAAAAAATAAATAACCGCGAGCCGAATGGACACTATTATTATTCAGTTTATGCCACAGCATTGATCAGTAGAATTCTCCTAAAATAAGAGAGAGAACAGACATGGACCTAATCTGGACAACAATAAGTCATATTAGGCTTTGTAATTAGTATACAAAAAATGGTGAACCATGTTTACCCATTACAGCATACAACAACAACACTCAAGCCTTTATCCCACTATAGTGGGGTCGGCTATATGGATCCTATGTTGCTACCATGTGCCCTATCTTTTGTCATAATCTCACTAATGTCTAAATACACCATGTCTTTCCTTATAGTTTCATTCCAAGTCTTTATCGGTCTACCCCTCCCTCGTTTAACATGCCTAGTGACTAAACTCTCACAACGCCTAATATGTGCCTCTAATTGTCTCCTTTGTACGTGTCCAAACCATCATAGTCAAGCTTCACGCATCTTTTCTGCAAATGATGCTACTCCCGTCTTATCGCTGATACATTCATTCCTATGTTTACCCATTACAGCATGTCAAGAAAAAAATATTTTAAAAAAAATAAGAAAATGTGAAGATAATGGAGAGCATTTTACATTGGGAGAAGGCCAACAATGATGAAGATAATAGTACATAGAAGTGAAAAAGCAGTATAGTGAACCTCAAAATGGTGAAGAAAAGGGAATTTGACAACTCAATAACATCAACTAGCATAAATAATGAACATGGCTGAATACAAATTCACTACACATATTACAACAAACGCTTGTATCAACATCTAAATATTCTTCTCTACTTATCTTAACTCCATAAGCAGAAGAAGGAAAACAGAATCCCATTGGAGCATGAAATTTGAGCCTCCATTCCACTCTTTCATTTGAGATTGGGCATAGGGGTTGATCATACTAAAAGCAAATTGAAGTCTACAGGGAATCTTTTTTAACTTGCTTCGACGGAAAGGATCTCGAGTTCGGCCCACCAGAGTGGCGAAAGCCTCGGCGATGCGGATTCAGGCGGGATTCCGAACACTTCCCTGAGCGAAACAGCGACCTGCTTCATCGTTGGTCTTCTCGAACGATCCTCGTGCACACAAGCTTTGGCCACCTCGCAGACAATTTCGAGCTCATTATCCTTGATGGATTTCAAGGAGGGATCAATCAGAGATTTGATGCTCTTTCTATCCTTGAGGTGTTCCACAGCCTGAAAATTTTAACAGGAAGCATTTATAAAGTTAACTTCATGAATAATAATAATAATAATAATAGCTTTATCCCAGCACATTAATAATAAGCTCATACCCAGTCTAGTATTGGAAGACCATCATCCTCGCAGATTGGCATTCTTCCTGAAATGATTTCGAGCAGTAGAATTCCGAAGCTATAGACATTGCTCTCCGGATAAGCTGTCGGCTTCATCGAGTTTTCTTTGTTATAATTCAGAAATATCCTTTTCTTTCCAACCGGTTCGCTAAAGATGCCGAGGTCGGCTATCTGTGAGAAAGGACACCATCGAGACAAGTAGAAAATTGAAAAATAAACAAGATAACATGAGATTCTCAATGTGGGACTAAATATTAGAACATTACCTTTGCAGCATAATCTTCTGTTAAGAAAATACAACTGGATTGTAGAATAGGGTGTACTACTACTGGCTTGAGATCATGCATATGTTGAAGGCAGTAGGCGATGCCCATTATAACCCTCATTCGAGCACTCCAGTCCAGATGCTCAAACTCTTTCACTGAAAAATGGAAAAGAGAAGAAAAAAACTTATTTTTCCTCCATTTTATAAGATTTGTATGTATCATCATCAGCTACCAATGATATATTGTTTTTTAACAGACCATGAAGGTGTTCAAACAGTGTGCCATTTGGGGCATATTCAAATACCATCATCCTCATGAAAGGATCATCCTCCTGGCAGTATCCAAGGAGGTTGACAAAATTCTTGTGGTTTATTCTCGAGATTGTGTCTATCTGAAGGAAGAAGAAGACAAATATGTTAATGATTTTTCCAACAGGTTTAGGAACAAAGGCAATAAATACAAAGATGCCAAGTATAAAAAAACCTTGTTTCTGAACTGGAATTCAGACCGGTCAGACCAATCAAACAAAGAGGAGGCTTTTGTAGAAACAACTGCTATTTCAACTCCGCTCGACAATGTTCCCTTAAACACCGTGCAATTGGGGTAAGTGATGATGATGTTACTAAAATCCTCGCAAGCAGCTTCTAGTTCCGCTCGCTTTAACTTTGGTACACCTGAAAACACTCGCAGTGAGTAATGCAAGCGATTATACAATGTAGGGGGTGAGGCCTAAAATTTATATAAAACACAAAGGTTACATGAGTTCCTGATATAGGATTATATTCTCATGTGTAGTATCTGCAGCCGCTAAGGCCTATTTGAGAGAGCGGTGGGGAGATGTGGTGGTTGTGATGTAGTTATGAATAATGCAAGTACCGTTTGGTTTGGTGCGGTCACAAATGTTATATTTTGAAAATGAACTCTTAGGCAGTATTTGGCACGGCAGTAGTGTCGTGAACGCGGGTGGTTATGAACCGTCGTTCGTGAACGCCCCACCTCACCTAAGGAACTTCATCCATCTTTATGTTCAAAACTAGTAGCCTCTTCTTGGCGGCGGTCATAACCGTAGTCATGCCAAACATGCATTCTATGACGGTGGAGTTTTCCTCCAAATTCACCGGAGCAAAAATACCACACCAAAAGAAGCCTTAAGCTAAAACATAGGTTCTGTTTGGCACGGTGGTGGCGGTCGTAAACGCATGGGTTAAACTGTCATTCGTTAAGGATCACCTAACAAACATCATATGTTTGAACATTGTATAAAGAGCTCGAAAACTTGTATATATTTCTTATGTATGTAAATACAAGGAGAGAATACAAATATATAGGAGGAAGAAGTAGAGAGAATCAATCATATACATGATGTGGGACTAAAGAGGAGAGAAGAGAAAAGGAAAAAATGGGCCCAATAATGGGCTCTTTACATGGGCTTTTCTAACACTCCCCCGCAAGCTGGAGCGTACAAATCGTATGCGCCAAGCTTGGACAAGCACTGATAGAAGAGGGGTCTGGAAAGAGCCTTTGTGAGGACATCCGCAACTTGTTCAGACCCTGGAACATGTTTTAGATCGAGCTTCTTCATTTGAACTTTCTCCCGGATGAAGTGACAGTCGACTTCGATGTGCTTTGTTCTTTCGTGGAAGACCGGGTTCTTGGCGATATGTATAGTAGCTTGGCTGTCACAGAGGAGAAGAGCCGGTGAAGGTAGTTTTACACCCAGATCAGTGAGAATACTCTCAAGCCACGTCAGTTCAGACACTACAGATGTCATTGCCCGGTATTCTGCCTCAGCTAATGATCGAGCAACGACCGCTTGTTTCTTGCTTCGCCATGTAACCAAATTTTCTCCAAAGTAGGTGCAAAAACAACTGGTAGATCGTCGGTCATCAAGGGAACCAGAATAATCAGCATCTGAGTATGCCACCAATGTTGGAGCTGAAGAAGAGGTTATGTAAACAAGCCCTTGACCAGGAGCTGTTTTAAGGTATCTGAGACTGCGTTCAACAGCCTAAAGATGAGATCTTCGAGGGGAGTGCATGTATCGACTGACAATACCAACAGCGAAGGAAATATCTGGTCTGGTTACCGTGAGATAGATCAATTTTCCAACGAGGCGGCGATAATATTCTGGATTCTGGAGTAGGCGATCCGAGTCAGCTGTCTGGGCGCACAACTTGTGGTTTAGATCCATAGAGGTGTCACTCGGCTTACAGCCTGAAAAACCTGCATCATGAAGGAGGTCGAGACAATACTTCCGTTGAGAGAGGACAAGCTCATCCGGCCGTCTGGCAACCTCAAGACCCAAGAAGTATCGTAGTGGCCCCAGATCCTTTGTCTGAAAGACGGAACTTAGATGTAGTTTGACTGCATGTATCTCTTATGAGTCATCTCCTGTAATGATGATATCGTCAACGTATACTAACAGAAGGACCGTTCTTGTTGTTCGGTGACGAGTAAACAGCGAGAAATCGATCGAGCTTCCAGTAAAACCAATATCACGAAGGGCCTTACTAAATTTGTCAAACCATGTCCATGGGGATTGTTTGAGACCATACAAAGCCTTCAAAAGACGGCAGACCTGAGACTCCCCCGTGGTCTCAAACCCTGGTGGTTGTTGCATATACACTGTTTCTGGAGATTCCCATTTAAGAAAGCATTCTTGATATCCAGTTGGAATAGGAGCCACTGGCGATGGACAGCGACGGAGATGAGGAGATGAACGGTATTGAGCTTGGCCACCGGAAAGAAAGTTTCCTCATAGTCGAGCCCATGTTGCTGGGTGAAGCCACGAGCCACGAGACGAGCCTTCAGACGATCAATTGTCTCATCAGCAGCATGTTTGATGACAAAGACCCACTTACACCCAACCGGTTTCTGACCCAGAGGAAGGGGTACTTCCATGAGCCCAGAGAAGGCGGCCCGCCAGCCCGGATGTTGAAGCGCCTCCTGCAAAGTTAGGAACAGAGACCGAAGAAAGAGAAGTAGCAAATGTGTGCGCCGAGCCGGAGACGTGGAGGGCGGCACCTGATCAGCAGGACGCGGAGTATCATTGTAGACCACAATGATGCAGACTTCGGATGGATGGCTGGAGAGGAGAGATGAGCGGGTAAAGGAGCTGGAAAAACGGTTGACTGGGCATCAGCAGAGACCGAGATCGCGAAGCCGGAGAATAATAGCCCTTCTGAATAGCCGAGTGTGTTTAGCATCCAACTTATCCGAGTGGACCTGCCAAAGACACGATGCCGGAGTGGAGGGAAATAGTAGGTTGAACACATAGGTTGGTGGAGACCGCAAAGTTCCAGTAAGGTTTGGGAACGTGCATTTGAAGCATGTCGAGTAAGTGGCGGTTTTTCCTTTCGGCAACGCCGTTTTGTGGGGTGGTAGGCACAAGATGTTTGATGGAATTCAGAGCACAAATCTGTAAATCCGTGACCGATGTATTCTCGAGCATTATCGGTGCGCAATGTTTTTAGGGTGGTGTGGAATTGTGTACGGGTCTCAAGGACAAAAGCCCGAAAAACACGGGGAAGCTCGGAGCGATCACGAAGTAAGTATAGTCTAGTGAGAGTAATCATCAATAAATGTGATAAAGTACCAGAAATACTTGTAATCTTAAAAGGCCTCATACATCAGAATGAACTAAATCAAACGGAGCGGCGCTCCGTGTACAATGCGCAGGAAAAGAAGGACTCACACTGGCTGCTTGCCGAAGATACATGACTCACACTGAAACGGATGAAGAGAGAGATCAGGAAGAGCCTGTGGAGGACCGGCAGAGGGGCATGCCCAAGACATGCCACTCAATGGAAGAGACAGAGAGAGAATGATGGGAGAGTCGTCGAGAAGGTAGAGCCCGTTTTGCAGTGTGTCTTTACCAATGGTAGTCTGATCCTGTATAACAAAAGTGAATATGACAGAACAATCAAGATCACTAGTAAGACGTCCAACAGAGAGTAAATTGAACGGGAAGCTCGGAACATGAAGAGTCGAGCGAAGGGAGATCGACGAGTTGAGAAAAAGATCCGCCGAGCCGGAGACGGGAACCGTCGCCCCATTGGCCACAATGATAGACTTCGGATAAGGAGAATTTGAGTACCGAGTACTGGGCAGGCCGTCGCGAAGTAATGTGATGAGTGGCACCTGAGTCCACGATCCAGCACAGGTTGGTGGATAAACAAGCAATACATGTGTTGGAGACGGAGGCAATGGAGTTGAGCAGCCCCTGGAGTTGCTGGAGCTGGAGACGAACGGCCTCAAGATCAGGAGGGGTGGCAGAGGGGGGGTCAGCAACAACAGATGCCGTCGGACGAGGAGGATAACCAATCTTCTGGTAGCAGGTCGCCTCAAGGTGGCCGTCTTTCCCGCAGTAGTAATACTTCGGCCGACCTCGGCCACCACTCTCACGGCCCCGAGATCCCGAACGTCCGCCTCGAGCAGAGGTAAGAGGGGACGGTAGGAGCGAAGGGGTCTGCTGAAGAAGGGCCGGGGGAGGAGCAGAAGTATCCGGAGGAGGTGACACGCGGAGAAGCATGGAGCAAACATCAGAGAAAGACGGTGTTGTGGGAGAAGCCAGGACCTGAGTTCGAATGCTCTGAAGGTGAGACGGAAGACGGGCCATCATGATGGCAATGCAGACGGCTTCCTTCTGAGCGCGCTGAGCAGCATAATCATTGGTAGACGGCTGATGTTGGATCCAGGCCTCAGCAAGGGTCTTGGCTCGAGCGACAAAGGAGGTCATATCCGAAGCCCCGCCAGTGTCGAGAGCGAGAAGATCAGTGAGTATGTCGTAGAGATGTTAAAGGCTGTCGCGGCCTGAGTATAAGGAATGCAACTCATCCCACATAGCCTTGGCGGTGTCGTGATACATAGTCATCTGATAAGGTTCATCATCCAAGGAATTAAGGAGCCAAGTTTGAACGCGACCATCATTGCGGAGCCAATCATCGGTAGGAGGAGAAGGAGGTGTCAGAGTAAGGTGAGGCAAGAGGCCCTTGGCCTGAAAAACCCGTCTACCAGAATGCACCCAAGGGATAAAGTTTTTCTTCCCAGAGAGAGAAATAGTAGTTATCCGCAGCTCGTTGTGGATTTCAGCAGAACAAACCGGGCGGTCTGCAGGACAAGCCGGGCGATCTGTAGGCGGACTAGCCTCAAGGCCAGTGGAGTTGACAGAAGAGCTCATAAAAGCAACAGGAGATGGAGACAGCGGCGAGAAGAACCGGAGATCGCACGGCAGGTAGGGAAGGAGAAGACCGTGACCTTAATGTGGGAAAACAACAGTCTGCACGGTCACACAGGACACCAGCGATCAGACAGACCGCGACCAAAATGCGAAAAGAAGATAGTCTGCACGGTCTGGGTGAGCACAACAGCGGTCAGAGCAAAGGAGGCCGCGAGAAGAACGCGAGCGGACAGGGAGAGGAAACCGCGAGTAGAAGAACTCTAGCAGATAGAAGAAGAGATCGCAAGTTGAAAAATAACTCGAGCGGATAGAGAAGGCAGCGGGTAGGAGAAGCCGCGAGAAGAGGTCGCGAGTAGCAGAACTCAAGCGACAAGAGAAGGCAGCGGGTCCGCGGTGAGATGCGAGGAGAAGCAGTTCGCGGCGAACTGAAGTAGTCCGCGGCGATTAGAAGAGGCAGGCCTCAAGTTGCGAGTTGAGAGAGACCGCGGCGGACAAGAGCAGTCCGCAAGGGGGGCAAATTCAGCGAACCGTAGAGAAGAGAGCCCGCAACGGTTAGGAGTAGTCCGCGGACGGATAAACCAAGAGAACGCGAGTGAGAAGAGAGCGCGGTCTAAGGGAGAAGCTCGGAAGGAAGGAGTGAAGTAGAGCAGGAGGGAAAAAAACCCCGGAGAGGACAAAGAGGAGCCGCGCCGGACGAGAATAGCCCGCGGCGGATAAGAGGAGCCCGCAACGGATAAGAGGAGCCCGCAGCAGACTGAGTGAGAACAACTGGGAGAAGTGGACCCCACGGGGCAGAGAGAGAGGAGACTATAAGAAGCCCGAGGAGGAGGGTGGAAGCACGGAGAGGAAGAGGGAGCGGAATCAGAGATAGAGGCTGCAGAAGAATGCAGGCTGCAGTAGCCGAGCGGCTAAGGGAGAGGAGCGGACAAATGTTGCAGGCCGCAGGAGGCCGCAGGAGGCCGCAGGCCGCAGGAGAGGAAGATGGATAGAGTGTGGAGCCCGCGGGAGGCAACGAGTCTCTCTGATACCATGAAGAAAGAGCTCGAAAACTTGTATATATTTCTTATGTATGTAAATACAAGGATAGAATACAAATATATAGGAGGAAGAAGGAGAGAGAATCAATCATATACATGATGTGGGACTAAAGAGGAGAGAAGAGAAAAGGAAAAAAATGAGCCCAATAATGAGCTCTTTACATGGGCTTTTCTAACAAACATAAAAGTGGATGAAGTTCCTTAGGGGGGCATTAACGAATGACAATTTAACCCCTATGTTCATTACCGCTACCACCGTGCCAAACAGAGCTATAATCACAATCATGTTGTTGCGGTAAGCTTTAGCAGCCATCAACGCTCAAACTCAAACAACTGGAACATGGGTAAAAACATTGGTATATGTTCCAAACATAGGTAAACCGTCACCACTACTAATATCATAGTTTCACACCATCATCACTTAGACACCCTAATTGTCCTAAAGAGAGCCCAACACACGGAACTTCTTTTTAATTGTGGGTTGGAATCTATTAAGTGCAGAAGGCCACATGAGTTCTTGATGCCGTATTGTATTCTCAACTCACCAAAAAGAAAACAAAATATGAATAGAAGACAAAAACCTGTTATAAATGCCTTCCCTAGTTCACCGCTAAGTCCGGATCTCCAAGGACCTATTGCAGTCCCACTTCTTCCATACGCCACAATCAATACCAGAATTATGACGAAAACTACGGAAGTTACTGGAACTATCACCGTAAGAATCAACTTTACCCAACTTTTGCTGGGTTTCCTTTTCAGCTTCTTCTCCAATGTGTTGGCAGCAGCCAGCGGAGCTTTTCTCTGGCCACTTTGACTGGAGTGAGGTGTTGCTGCAAACGTCCCACTTCCATGAGACGGAACAGAAGCAGCTTGTAGAGGGGCATTACTGACAGGAACAGCAGGGAGATTCTTTGATTCCTGAAGCAGATGTCGCCGAACCGTATGCAAATCATCACCGGGTTCTGAAATATAGGAGGTGGTAGCTGTTGAAATAAGAAAATATTTCTCTTATAAGTAAAAAAATGGATAGTGTGCTAAAATATGTATTATTCGTGTGCATAAACTACACTCACTTGACAAATTGTCATCAATTTTTTCTTCGCGCCCAAGCAAATATTTGTCTTTTAGCTTAGACCTTCATTTGAAAAAAAGATAAATGTTTTGAGAAATATTAAAAAGAAGTTACAGTTGCAAATGACTTGTAAATTATGTTTTATTCCAGGGAACATCCATAGCACTGCAAGATATCTTTTTCTTGAAAATTAAACAGTTTAAAAACATAATTAACCTAAAAAATATATGTTACCTTCTCACAAAAAACAAAAGTTTGATATTATATGTTTTCTGAAGTAGATAAGTCCTTCCTCATGATAGAATCTGGAAAAATGTCACTCAAAAGGAACGAGGTTGCATTCATGGTTGAAACTGACACAATTAGAATATGTTTTGATGAGATTCCTACAGTGGGTGAGGCCAGAAGGTGATAAAATTTCTTGTGACATGGGCAATGGGAGCATCACTATGAGATCATTACCACATAGGGGTATAAGACAAAAGACGGGGACTTGTAAGGTTTTTGGGTGATGAACTAAGGCTATTACAGATCAATTTTAAACTACTATTTTTTTTGCTGTCTGGAATATTATTAGAATCTAAGCATCAACTTAAAACCAATTGATTGTAAGTGGAGAAACCCGGGATCAAAAGAAATTGCATAAGAGTATTATCTATTTCTCAATATGGGACTATTCGTAGAGCATTCTGCATTCACATATGTATTCTCAATCTAAATCACCGTCCTACCAATAATCGATTTTTTGGTTCATGCAGGTCTTCTCCATCCAAGAAGGATTAGCACCCTCAAATTTGTTCTCAGAAAGCAGGCTGCGAGATATAGAAAAAACTTGGATTAGAATTGCTGGCGATATGACCAGAAACAACAAATAATGAGTGAATCTTTTATTATCTACTGACAGGCATGTGAGGGATGGTAAATCTCCAATGGCTGATGGAATTGAACCACTCAAATTATTACTCCGTAAATCCAACAACTCCAGCATTAGCAATCCTCCAAACTCATTAGGAATTGCTCCGGTAAAATTGTTAGCAGACAAAACACTGCATGTGAAAATGTTACGTGGATTATATTATGTATTTAATAGCTGATATACGCTAAAATCATAAACCATTTAACCAACTAGCACCGAAAATATATGTAACCGAGTACAGAATATATGCAATATGTTGGGAATTTAGTCTACTTTGATTGGGTATTTGTGAGTATAGAAAATATAGGTAGTTGAGTATATAGAAGCTCACATGTAACGGCCTGCTACAATGACTCATTATCAGTCATTTTCTCTTGTATAGACATTAGTCCCATATGGGCTAAGCAGGTTTTATGTATCTTCTCGAAATATAAACAAGCATACATACTCATATTATTTAGGCGAAGAAATAAAGTTGTTTCTTTCTTCTTGCCGGGTATCAAAGCTTCAGATCTCACAAGCGATTGACCTCCCCCTCTAGTGTCCATCCCGTCCGCTACTTGAACCCATGATCACTGCATTCGCCAGAGAAAGATAAATCTTCCTCCACAATTGAACTCCTTCTCTAGCTGCACTCACTGATTGAGTTCCCGCTCTCGCCTCTCTCCAATTAAGATCCCTCTCTTGCCGCTATTGCAGATTGAGTTCATGCTCTCGCTGATTGAGCCCTCGCAGATGCTTGGAGAACCCAAAGAGTATCTAGCTTGAGCTCTCAAAGTTCCCTTAAGCTCGCAGAATCTCCCGGGAGTCCGTCAAAACTCCCTTGAGCGCATTAACTCACAGTTCATGCTTGAGCTCACCAAAAACACATAGGTCGGTATCACAAAGCTCCAAGAAGCCCGTTCGCTCTCATTAGGTCTCACTTGACCTCACAAAACCTTCATCTCACTTGAGCTCGCAAAAAATAGGTAATTGTATGATAGGGACAAATGCGGTGACGGTTTCATCCACCACTCCGAGCTCTTCGGATGCTGCTCCAATATATGAAATCAGAGATGAGCTGAAGAACATCACTACTTTTGCTATGTGGGGTGAACTGCAATCTTTTTGCTCTGGTAAAGATACCCGTCAGCATTTCTTCAACCTATTCATTGAAGTTTGGTTGCAACACCAACCTCCCACACTTGATTTGACAATCCAGATACCTCAGAAAGGGTTGTTGGTATAGCAATGACGATGGCTCAAATTCTACCACATATATAATGTTCATGCAAATGTTTTATCTTCTCCAATTGTTCCTTCCTAGTCAGATGTCTGCTTAATGGCTCTAAAAGTCATTCCACCACCAAATGTCTCCGTAACTTCATTTCTCCTTCTACAACATTCTACTAGAGCATGCCCCCAAATAATGTGTGTGGGCGAGTTCGCATGGGCTCTCGAGGAAGTGGATAGAGAGATGATCGTAACCATAAGAAACATGTTATTGAAAACATGGGTTCCCCAATAACAACAGACTTCTCTTCATCAAGTTTCTTATTAGGGTTTCTCCTAATCTGAAATTGATATGTTGAGTAAATCCTAATCTGAAATTGATATGTTGAGATGAAAACTCTTGGTTACCCATGCCTCGAGGCCTATCGCCTCAGCTTCTAATGAAGGTATCATGTCTCGCTCATAACTCATCAGGGATAGTGGACTCTGATCCCACAAACCATATCACTTTGCAGAAACCCTTGAGATACATGGACATTGTGTTTCCCAAGTTCATTATTTGCTAGCGAAGAAACCAGCCCAGTCAGTGATTCTGGAGACGTGCCTCTTACCTTAACTATCTCTCTATGATTTGAACTTTTTGTTCAAAGCTCACATTTTAATCTTCTATTTATTTTTCTTTTTCCTCATTTGTGATACAGGATCTTAAGACACGGAGTATCATTTGTAGGGGGTGGCCGTTGAATGCGCCCTACATTATCGACTAGCACCGGCACGTTCACTATGCTCCTCTTTCGATCTTGCAGAAGGCTCTTCCTGAATATCATTTTTATGAATCATGTATCTCTAGAAAATAACATCGCTCTACACCCTCCCCCCATTGTACTAGCAGCAATGTTTCCTTCTCTTCAACTCTTTATGACGGCTTAGGTTATTATAAAACTACTAGCTTATGTTAATATCATCATTTTGTTTCTTTTATTGATGATTATTCCAACATGACTTGGGTACTCCGTGATTGTTCTGAGATCATGTGCATCTTTCACTCATTATCGGAGAAACTCGCAACCAATTTTCTACTAATATAATAGTCATTATGATCGATAATGCTCGAGAATAAGTAAATCAAGAGTTTTAGGAGCTTGCAATGATTTGAAAATTATTCATCAAACATTCAGATCATACACAACATAGTATAATGGTGTGGCAGAGCGGAAGAACTGTCACTTGCTTGAAGTAGTTGATGAGCATATTTTATATAGTAATTTAGGCTCTAATATAGCTTAGTTTTCAATTGATTTTGCTCATCTCTTAGTTGATTCAATCATAAAATCTTTCATAATCCAATCTTGTGTTGTTTGAACATGTTTTAGCTATTTACAGCATATCTTGATTCATTTCATGCATGAAGGAGACCTCATCTCCTTCTTATTTCATTTTTGTACTTTGATATTATGATTATGGCTATGTGGATATGAAATTCTGGAGGTGCTAGGTGTTTTTCTTGCAGGTACATCACTCGTGTAGTTTCCCCCGTGTGTTTTGGAACATTTTTCAATGAGGAAGCCACTGGTCGTGCGTTTTTGTTCAAGCACAGATAGTGGACTCCTCTGCGCACGACCACAGGTTGTGCACGCCCATTTGCCAAAATTTATCTAAGAACCCCCTCAACTTCGCACGGGTGACAGCAATAGTACTGGACCTCCTTCTCACACAACCACTGGTCGTGTGCATTCAATATTTTCACTCCAAGCGTCGAAATTTTCCCACCAGTCCAGGTTCCTTCTCACATGGGTAGGTGAATTTCCTTCACGCATGACAATTGGTCGTACGCCTACCCGTGCAGTCAAAATTTCTTCTCGGCCTATAAATATGCAAGTCGCGATTTTCTTCGGATCTTTCGTATTTTCTTCAGCTCAGGTCCCCTTTTTCGCCGTTTTCCTCCTCCAAGGGCTAGAGATCATCCCCTAGGCTCTCCCCCATCATCCAAGAGTTCCAATGTGAAGATAAAGTAGTCCTCTCTCTCCGCAAGCTTGGAGCTTGAAGAATAAACGAGGACAATGCAAAAGCCTCGAGAAGATGGGTCCATTGAGAGTTGGTGACAGCGATTCCTCTACCCCGGACGATAGACAACAATTGAGGCCAACACGGGTACATACTCCAGAGTACCTTCGCATCCACGGAAGAGTCACGGGCACTGTTTGTATTCCTTTCTTCTTTTTCTACATATTGGGTAAAATTTGTTGGATCAACATTTGTTATTGATGATGGTTCGAATGAACAAATTGTGTTTGTGAAGTTTGAATGTTATTTGAAATCTTAAGCTTGTGTATTCATTTCTATTGGAATAGCCTAGAAGACCTAGCCTCTTGTTATCGTGTTTTTTCATCTACTTAAGCTTGTGTGGTATGTTTGATATCCGGGATGCGTTATCGTTGAGTTATACACGAGTCGGCGAGCGAAGCAGAGGCCTGCAACCCGCAGAGGTGTGAAGCGAAGGTTTGCGACCCACGGTGGTGCGAAATACTGTCGGCAGCCTGCATAGTTAATTAGTTTTTTGTTATTGCAATTAGTTGGTAGCGAACAACCACCCCCACCACGGGTTAAATCCCGACACAAAAGACGTCGAACTCAAGTATTGCCAAAATCGTTAAATTCATACATCTGTGTTCCACGAGATATTCGATACTCGGGATTTATTCCTCGCTTCATATTACTTGAACGACCGGTGCACTTGCCAAGATCACACAAGGTTTTTGATGTCATTGTCAGGAAACACGGTTTGAGTGATTTTTCTATTGAGAGTCAAAAGAATGAAAATCATTTCCTTTGTAAATTGCATCCTTTTGTTTACCGCATTTTTTCTGATTTCAATCTCTTTATTTTTCTCTCAGTTGTTTCCTGTTTTATTCTAAAAAGGGGAAGGGGTAATTTGGTTCCATTCGACCCTGAAATTGAGCGAACACTACGGACACTGAGAAGAGAGCAGACTTTAGTCATGGACAGCAATAACCCCTATCAGAAATCAACAAAAGAATGAAAATCTATCAGAATTTGGTTCCATTCGACCCTGAAATTGAGCGAACACTACGGACACTGAGAAGAGAGCAGACTTTACTCATGGACAGCAATAACACCTATCAGAATCACGGTTTTTGATGTCATTGTCAGGAAACACGGTTTGAGTGATTTTTCTATTGAGTCAAAAGAATGAAAATCTTTCCTTTGTAAATTGCATCCTTTTGTTTACCGCATTTTTTTCTGATTTCAATCTCTTTATTTTTCTCTCAGTTGTTTCCTGTTTTTATTCTAAAAAGGGGAAGGGGTAATTTGGTTCCATTCGACCCTGAAATTGAGCGAACACTACGGACACTGAGAAGAGAGCAGACTTTAGTCATGGACAACAATAACCCCTATCAGAATCAACAAATTTTGGATGATGTGATTCCTGATCCAAATATTCATGTTGAGGAAGAAGTGGTGCAGCCGCGTGCTCGCACAATGTATGAATGCACTGCCCCCACAATGGGCAGTGTATACTCTATGTTGAGCCCGACCATCAACAACCTCCATTTTGAGATCAGGTCATCTATCTTAAATATGTTAAGAAAATATATTTTGTAATGCCCTGGTCTGTTGTGGGGGTGCTACAGATCTGCAGATCAGTGACCCCAACCAATCTCCATGGATCAGATTAGCCGCAACCACTAATTCAAATGGCGGTTGTTAAGGCTGGGGTATGAACCCCATACCTCCTAGATAAGGGATCTCTAAGTTGGTCCTTATCATCAACTGAAATGCAGCTCAGTTCAGTTGACAACATCGGTGCATTTGCCGTTATCGCATCATCTGTCCGGATCGTGGTGCAATTGTTTTAGGAGAGTGATCACACGCTTTTTCCAGGCTCAATTTCTATATTAACTTTTTTTATTTATCTCATATGCTTTCTGTTTTATCAAAATCATCAAAAGGAAAAAATATATTTATTATTCTCTTCTTCCTGTTATTATAAACAGAATTATTTTTATGTCTGGACAGAAGGGGAGAACATCAAGGCAGGAAAATCGTCATTGTATGTTTGGTATGACAAATGTTACTACCGTTATCCAAAAAAGAAAGTAGTTTGGTGTACAACCTCGGGCTCGCAAGAAGCCCTCAAGGAGCGAATAAGTCGAGACAGGCGAATGGGACCAAGGGACCCACTCGCGAGAGGCGAGACGAATTGTCTCTGCAATGAGCAAGGTGCCCCATTTGGGGGCGAGAAGGTCTCCAGCGGCGAGAGGGCCTCCAGCGGCGAGAAGGACTCCAGCGGCGAGAAGGACTCCAGCGGCGAGAAGACCTCATAGCAAACGACGTCGGCGAGACGGGCAGTGAGGTCCATCTCGCCGGCAAGTGCTTTTCCACTCGTCAGGATGAGAAGAGACCATTTTTATATTTCCATGACAACATGGGCTTTTACTCTTCTACCCCGGGTATTTTTACCGTCTTACCCTTAGTGGTCTGCATATAGCTCCTCAGAACAACGAAGTTTGGCTGTTGGCAGACCCAGCCAGGGGTACCCTGGTAATTTTAGACCAGTACAGTTTGGTTATTGGCAGTTCAGTTTCCGAAATCTATAAATAAGCCCATAGTCTTCAGAAGGGAACTTTTTTCACTCCCGGGGAATTGTTGGCGTTGTCTCCTGCGTTTTCTGAGGAACTCCAAGCCCAGCTTTAGGCTTTGGAGGGGAAGCTCTTAGTGACCTTCCGGGTAAGCGGTGGGACCTCTCCTGCTGCGGCTTTGGGCCAGTTTTCTAGTCCTTCACGACCAGTTGGAGGTCGGAGCTTGGACCAAGTAGGTGTCGGCTACGCCCCTATTTTGCGAACATTTGTCGGAGTCAAATTTTGGCTTCAACAGTTCTGGTGCGGTGAGCGTGGAAGGTAGCTGATACAAGAAAAAGTTTGAGTTTTGGTCTTATGGCAGGAGGTG
The DNA here is from genome assembly GCA_039583875.1 of Platanthera guangdongensis. Taxonomy (NCBI): domain Eukaryota; kingdom Viridiplantae; phylum Streptophyta; class Magnoliopsida; order Asparagales; family Orchidaceae; genus Platanthera; species Platanthera guangdongensis. The sequence continues at coordinate 164,487,755 of CM077167.1, forward strand.
AAGGTGAAGGATCTGGTTCTGGAGGTTCCCCCTCCCAAGTAGAAGAGGCGACGAGGAAGATGCTGGAGGACTTCAGGCGAGAGGTTATGCAGACCATAAGCTTGGCCTTCTCGGCAAGGAGCGAGTGGGCGACGCTTCAGGTCCCGATAGAGGTGGTCCCGCTCTTAGGCGAGAACGCCCCTGGACAGCGCCCGGGGAAGGAGGTCCCGGCGGAGGCTGGAGAGATGGACGTGGCGGCGCGAGAACTCTTCCCAGGCCAGCGTCCCGGAAAAGAGATCCCGGCAGATGATGGCGAGAAGGAGGCAGCTGTGCGAGAGCTCTTCCCTGGGCACGGTCTCGCGGATCGGGCCAGCCAGCCGAGGCCGCGAGACGTGCCCTCTCGGCAAGCAAGTGGCGAGAGCCCGTTCAGTGAGCTCGTCATCTCGGCTCGGTGCCGGAGGGGTTCCGGGAGCCCGACATGTCCTACTACTCGGGGAAGGATGATCCAGTACAGCACGTGCAGTGGTTTGAAGACGTGGTTTCGATAAGGCAGATGACGGATGCCTTCAAGTGTCGGTTGTTCGCCATCACCTTGAAAGAGAAGGCGTGGGACTGGTTCCACCAGTTGCCGGCGAGATCAATCTACTGTTTTGAGGATCTGCGGAGGGGTTTCTTGTTGAGGTTTTCAACATCGAAAAAGCGTAAGAAGGAGGCGCAGTGCTGTTTTCGGTGAGGCAGGAGCAGAATGAGACGTTGGGACACTACGTGGATCGGTTTCAGGAGGAGATCCTCCTGGTCCAGGAGGTCCCTGGATATACGCTGATGCTTGCGTTTACCCTGGGACTGAGGCCAGACTTCTTTAGTATGGAGTTGAAAAGGGTGCCCCCCCCCCCCTCTCTTTTGAGGAGCTCATGGAGAGGGCGGCAAAGGAGACGGATTTTGAGAGAGCCAATCCGGCGTTTGCAAGGAAGTTGGTCAGGTTGGCAGAGGACGATGTGAAGGAGCCAGGAGCAGGAAAGCAGAGGGAGCAGAGAGAAGAGAGAAGAAGAGAGGAACCCCGAGGTCAGGGGCAGCAAGGACAACATCATCGGGGGGCCCGCGAGCCGAACAACCGGATAGGTTGGAGGCCTCAGGAGGGTCGCCCCCAGGAGTTAGGAGGAGGTTTCCAGGGAAGGGATAACTTCCGCGAACCAAGGAGGTTCGATCAGCCAGCATGGAGTCAAGGGGCGAGGGATCGATTTCAGCATCAGCAGGAGGCAATGGGGATCGGTCGAGGCAGAGGAGGAAGAAGAGGAGCTCGAGGAGGAGCTGGAAGAAGGGAGGATGGAGGAGGAGGAAGGGGCAGGGTGGCGTTGCCTTTCTGTGACTTCCATCAGGAGGAGGGTCACGCAACGGCCACCTGCCCAGAGTTCTTGGAGATGAGAGAGGCCAGAGGATTGAGGAGGCAGGATCCGCCAGTGAGGATCGTAGAAGTGCAACAGGGGGAGACGGAGGATAGGTGCGAGGACCGGGTGGATGTAGGAACCCGGGGAGGAATCGGGGTAATCCATGGGGGGATTGGGATCGAGGCCACCCGAAAGGGGAGCTTCCAGACCATGTTCCGGAGAGGGGTAGCCTCGACCTCCCAGACTCCGCCCCCGAGAGAAAAAATTACCTTTTCTTCAGAGGACATGCCAGATTATGAGGACCCGTTCTGCGACGCCTTGGTGATCCAGACGGCGGTGGAAAACTTTACGGTCTCCAAGATCCTGGTGGATAATGGGAGCTCTGTAAACGTGATCTTCAAGAGGGCCTTCGATGAGATGCAGGTGGAAACCAAAAGGGTCTTGGCCTCGGATGGACCGTTGTTCGGGTTCTCCGGGGAGAGGAAAGAAGTGGAAGGGGGAGTAGGGCTGCACGTGAGGTTGGGGGGCGTATCACGGAACTGCAGGTTCGTGATCGTGGACGCCCCGAGCAGCTACAGCGCCATCTTTGGGCGTCCCCTCATCAGTGCCTTTCGCTATGTCCCCTCCTCTTTTCATCAATGTCTCAAGTTCAACAACGGAGGGGTGCAGGTCAGGGTCAGAGGGGACCCAAAGGTGGCAAGGCAGTGCTACGTTACAGCGGTTAACACCATATCTTGGATGACAGAGGCGGAGGAGTTGGAGAAGGAGATGGCGGCGCGAGAAGAAGCTGTCGGGAAAGAGGAGATGAGCCCGGAAGGGGGAAGGAAGGAGATGGCAGAGGAGCAAGGAGAGGCCGAGAGGGAGGCCCAGAGGGGAGCAGAGGTCAAGCAGCAGCAGGAGAGCCCGGAGGGGGCAATAGAGATTGAGGAGGAGCAGAGGGGAGGAGATGTGCAAGAGGTCCGGAGGGACGGAGAGTTGGAGCCGCAGGAAGGAAGGCAGGAGGAAGGGTAAGGAGAAGGGGCTAAGGAAGAAGCCCGGAGAGGCGCGGAAATTGAACGGCAGCAGGGTGAGGCGATGGAAGTTGAGGGAGCAGGAGGGGAAGAAGAGCAAGAGCTGGAGGAAGAGGCGAGGGACGGCTGGGAGCAGTCGCGGCTGGAGCCGGCCGAGGAAGTGGTAGAGATGGAGGTCTTCACCAGCGCAGGGCAGGTACAAAGGGTGCGGATCAGCGGGGGCTTGAGCCCCGAGGACCAGGAGCGGGTGCGGGCCTGCATTCAAAGCAACATCGACGTCTTCGCTTGGAGCGCGGCAGACATGTCGGGCATCGATGCGGACGTGGCCTGCCACCGCCTGAATCTGGACCCCCGGACGCGCCCCATACGCCAGAAGATGAGGACCGTCGCAACAAAGCTGGAGGAGCCAATACGCGAGGAGGTCAAAAAGCTCCTAGAGGCGGGCTTCATCTCAGAGATCCAGTATCCAGGCTGGATCTCCAATGTGGTAATGGTGAAGAAGGGAGGTGGAAAATGGCGAATGTGTATTGACTTTTTTTTATTAAATAAATCATGCCCTAAGGATTGCTACCCCCTGCCTCGGATCGACGCGCTGGTTGATTCAGCCGTCGGTTTTTCAATTATGAGTTTTTTGGATGCTTTTTCAGGTTACCATCAGATCCGAATGCACCCTCCCGACGTTAAGGACATCTCCTTCATCACAAGGGAAGGGTGCTTTAGCTATAACATGATGCCCTTTGGGTTGAAAAATGCAGGGGCTACCTACCAACGGATGATGGATCGAGTTTTCCAAGGCCAGAGGGGCCGGAACATAGAGGTCTACGTTGATGATCTCATGGTAAAGAGCAAGGGAGTGAACTCGCATCTCCAGGATCTGGAGGAGACGTTCGCCACCTTGAGGAAGTTCAAAATGAGGTTGAACCCCTTAAAATGTGTTTTCGGGGCAAGTCGTGGGAAGTTCCTTGGGCACCTTCTGACCCCGGAGGGGGTAGAACCTAATCCAGATAAAGTAAAAGTCATTCTAGAGCTAGAATCACCGCGAAACGCTAAGGAGGTGCAGCGCTTGACAGGAAAGCTGGCCGGCCTTAGCAGATTCCTCTCCAGGTCAGGGGAGAAGTGCTCACCTTTCTTTAAAGTGCTACGAGGGAATCAGAGGTTTGAGTGGACCGCGGAGTGTGAAGAAGCTTTTCAAAAGCTGAAGGAGCAACTCTCCCTGGCTCCTCTGCTTCAAAGCCCAAAGGAGGGGGAGGATCTAACCTTGTACCTAGGAGTAGGAGCAGAGGCGGTGAGCTCCGTCCTAGTCAGAGAAGAGGGGAAAAAGCAGCTGCCCATTTATTATGTTAGCAGGATCCTAAAGAAGGCGGAGCTTCGTTACCCTATCCTAGAAAAGCTGGCATACGCCTTGATTGTTTCGGTCAGGAAGCTCCGGCCATATTTCCAAGCACATTCGATCAGTGGTGACGGACCATCCTCTCCGTAAGATTTTCGAAGGAGTGGAGCACTCGGGTAGGCTGTCCAAGTGGTCTATCGAGTTGAGTGAGTTCAACATTTCGTTCGTACCAAGGCTCTCCATTAAGGCCACAAGAAGCATGGAAGATGACGGTTGACGGGGCCTCGGGAAAGCACTCCCTCGGAGCGGGGGTGGTACTGACAAGTCCTCAAGGGGTGACCATAGAACAAGCGGTCGCTTTGCATTTCCCCACAACCAACAACCAAGCAGAATACGAGGCAGTGATAGCCGGCCTTCGCTTGGCAAAGGAGCTCGAGATTAAGGACGTTGAGGCTTTCACGGATTCATTGGTGGTGGCATCTCAGATTCGAGGAGAGTTCGAAGCTCGGGAGCCCACCCTTGTGAAGTATTTGTCCAAGGTGAGGGCAATCATCGGGGGGTTCCGGACGTTCTCCATTCAGCACGTCCCCAGAGAAGAGAGTGTTGTTGCCGATCGATTGGCTAAGTTCGGACCTCGGGGAGGGGGTACCCTGACTGATTTATTCCATCCAGCGATCGAAGAGGGGGAGCTAATGGAGGTGGATCGGCGACCCTCGTGGGTGGATCCCTTCGTTACCTTCTTCTTGACAGGAACCCTCCCTGAGGGGATCAAGAAGGCAAGAAACTTCGGCATAAGGCAGCTCATTATCTCATGCATGAAGGAGGATTGCACCGGAGGATGCTTTCGGGTCTCCTAGCTCGATGCGTGACGGAGGAGGAGACCAGACACGTTTTGGAGGAGGTGCACTCCGGGGAATGTGGTAGTCATTCCAGAGGGAGGACGTTGGAAGCAAGGGTGGTCAGACAGGGGTACTTCTGGCCCACCCTGAGGAAGGACGCGGCAGAGTTTGCAAGGAAGTGCAGAAAATGCCAGCTCTACGCCCCCCTCCAGCTCTTGCCGGCTCAAAGGCTCCGAAGTATCACAGCACCATGGCCTTTCGCCATTTGGGGGATGGATTTAGTTGGGTCTTTCCCTCCAGCTAGTGGACAAAGAAGATTCCTCCTGGTTATGATAGATTACTTCTCCAAGTGGCTGGAGGTTAAGGCGCTAGCAAAGGTGACATCCCAAGTCATCAGGAACTTTGTCTGGGGGAGATCATCTGCAGGCACGGGTTGCCTCAGGCCATTGTCACGGATAACGGTCCCCAGTTTGCTAGTGAAGAGTTCATCAGCTTCTGCACTCAGCTGGGCATCGACCTCAGGTTTGCCTCCGTCCACCACCCCAGGAGCAACGGTCAGGTGGAGGCGGCAAACAAGATTATCGTAAACCTACTAAAAAAGAAGGTGGAGAATTTGAGAGGGAATTGGGTAGAGCAGCTCCCCTCGGTCCTGTGGGCTTTGAGAACAACCCCGAACACGGCCACCGGCGAGACTCCCTTCAAGCTTTCCCATGGATGTGAGGCAGTCCTACCTGTGGAGTTCGAGGTCCGATCCCCACGAGTTGCGGCTGCAGGTGATGGGGACGAGGCGTGGAGGATGGAAAATGAAGAAGGCCTACGCCTCTCGCTAGACCTGGCAGAGGAGCTGCGAGACGTGGCAGCCATCAGACAAGAAGAGATCAAGCGTCGAATGGCAAAGCACTTCAACAAGCATATCAGGATAAAGCAATTCGCGGAGGGAGATCTGGTACTAAAGAAGGTTGATGCGGCAGGAAGGTCTGCTCCGGTGGGAAAACTCAATCCAAACTGGGAGGGACCTTATATTGTAGAGAGAGTGTTGAGAGCAGGAGGCTACTACCTCCAGGATGCGGAGGGTAGGACCTTGAGCCACTCCTGGAGTGGGGATGACTTAAAACGCTTCTACCCATGAAAAGGGAGAGCGGTAGATATGTACTCAAAGCATGGTCAATATAATATACTTCTCAAATTATTTCTTGTTTATTGTCTATTATGAAGTCCTAATGGCAGGAAGAAGGAAACTTCATCGGCACCCCGAGCTCAGCTCGGCCCCAGGTAGACCCGCTGCGCAGGCTCTCATCTAGCTGGCAGGTCCGAAGGCTCGCCTGTGGGGGATAGGTTTGGTTTGAGAAAGTCATCGGCACCCCGAGCTCGGCTCGGCCCCAGGTAGACCCGCTGCGCAGGCTCTCATCTAGCTGGCAGGTCCGAAGGCTCGCCTGTGGGGGATAGGTTTGGTTTGAGAACGTCATCGGCACCCCGAGCTCGGCTCGGCCCCAGGTAGACCCGCTGCGCAGGCTCTCATCTAGCTGGCAGGTCTGAAGGCTCGCCTGTGGGAGATAGGTTTGGTTTGAGAACGTCATCGGCACCCCGAGCTCGGCTCGGCCCCAGGTAGACCCGCTGCGCAGGCTCTCATCTAGCTGGCAGGTCCGAAGGCTCGCCTGTGGGGGATAGGTTTGGATTGAGGTATCTTCATCGGCACCCCGAGCTCGGCTCGGCCCCAGTAGACCCGCTGCGCGCAGGCTCTCATCTAGCTGGTAGGTCAGGCTCGCCTGTGGGGGATAGGTTTGGTTTGAGAACGTCATCGGCACCCCGAGCTCGGCTCGGCCCCAGGTAGACCCGTGCGCAGGCTCTCATCTAGCTGGCAGGTCCGAAGGCTCGCCTGTGGGGGATAGGTTTGGTTTGAGAACGTCATCGGCACCCCGAGCTCGGCTCGGCCCCAGGTAGACCCGCTGCGCAGGCTCTCATCTAGCTGGCAGGTCCGAAGGCTCGCCTGTGGGGGATAGGTTTGGATTGAGGTATCTTCATCGGCACCCCGAGCTCGGCTCGGCCCCAGGTAGACCCGCTGCGCAGGCTCTCATCTAGCTGGCAGGTCCGAAGGCTCGTGGGCGATAGGTTTGGATTGAGGTATCTTCATCGGCTCGGCTCGGCCCCAGGTAGACCCGCTGCGCAGCTCTCATCTAGCTCTCATCTAGGTTTGGATTGAGGTATCTAGGCACCCCGGCTCGGCGAGGTAGGCTCGCCTCTCATCTAGTGGGGGATAGGTTTGGATTGAGGTATCTTCATCGGCACCCCGAGCTCGGCTCGGCCCCAGGTAGACCCGCTGCGCCGGCTCTCATCTCGGCTCGGCCCCAGCCCGCTGGCAGGTCCAAAGGCTCGCCTGTGGGGAATAGGTTTGGATTGAGGTATCTTCATCGGCATCCCGAGCTCGGCTCGGCCCCAGGTAGACCCGCTGCTCAGGCTCGCATCAAGCTGACAGGGCAGTAAATTCACTTTGGCAGAATAGTGTGGAAAGTCTTCTTAAAGCGACATTACACCTTAACATCTCAGCTTAGCCCTAGGGAACAAAAAATAAACTAAGGCAAAAGGGTGTGGAGTAAGGCGAGTGGCGGCACTCGCAGCGGGCGGTTTCGAGGAACGTCTCGCCATTTGCGAGAGGACACTCGCGAGACAAGGTATTTCGTCGTCTCGCGGGCGTGAGCACATCGAGGAGTCGCCTCGCATAAAGCAGAAAAAAATGCAGTACAGAAAGGGCTAGGCGGCGAGACGGAGGGGTAGCACCGTCCCGCAGGCCGGGACAAGCCAAGGATTAATTTCACAAAACAAAGAACAAAAATAGAGACACGACAAAAATGAGCATTCGCTCGTTACTTGACAGGTACCACAAAAGATATATATGATTTAAAGTTTTACAACAATGAAAGGTGGAGGAGAGAGTGATTCTAAATCTTGGAATAGGCACGTCAGTCCTCCTCGCCAGATGAAGAATCATCGCTCTCCTCGCTGTAAAGTTCGGGGACCAAATCGCGAGCAGTCACAGTTTCAGAATCGTCTTTTACAACCCCCAGATCCTTCATCATTTGCAGCACCAGCTCTGCCGCCCGAACGCCAGCGTCTCGGCACTGCTCCTCGACTTCCTCATGAGAGTAATGTGGCGGAGGCGTCTGGAAGGGCTCGCGGCGAGACGACGACGCGACGTCAGCCTGAAGACGCGCATTCTCAGCTTTTAATTCCCGGACCTCCTCCTCCAAGGCCGCCACGCGCGAGCGCAATTGTTCCGTCGTCTCGGCATCCTGAGAGACGACCCAGCAGTTAGCCAAGAATGATTGAAAAAGAAAAAGAAAAACCAAAGGAAAAAGTCTTAAGGCTTACCACACCGCCTTGGGCCTTCGCGAGGAGGGACTCGGCTTCAGATAGCCTTTTCGCTAGCCCGGTGGACTTCTCTCGCTCCGCCTCCAGGTTCTCCTCACTTGCTTTCCACTTTGAGTTGATATAAATAAGGCGGCGAGAGGAGCGGTGCGAGAACTCCAAGGCCCGCATTTGATGGTGGGAAGTCTTTAGCACGAGATCCTTGGTGGACTCGCTTTCAGGCGAGACGGCGTCAAGGCCGCCATAAAGGCCGTATCCCACGGCGAAGGCATGGCTGGTGGGGACCTCTTGCTCCTTCCAAGAAGGAAGGAGGGTGGAGATGGACACGCGGTTGGCGTCCCGCCCCCACAGCAGAACTGGGTCGCCGACGGCATCATGAACCACGGGACCCAGGTTATAATTCATATGGGAGGAGGGGGCGGGACGGCTAGAGGAGTCGCCTTCGCGAGAGGAGGTGGCAGCCGCCTGGCCAGGAAGAGCAGCTTGCGGGTTGGACACAGTAGCAGGCAGGTTAGAGGCAGCAACCGGTTGATTAGGGAGTACCGTCCCGCGGGTAGGTGAGACGGCCTGGTGGTTAGGCGAAAGGGGCGGTGGAGACTCCCCTACGGAAATGGGGCTCCCTTGGGGAGCTTTCTTCTTTTCCTTGGAAATGACTACGGCCTTTTTCATCTTTTTTTGGGGGGGGGCTGGAGCGAGAGGGGGTCGTGTCGCCTGTGGGCCTCTTCGGCGGGATGGGAGCCAAGGACTCTCTCGCCGCCTCTGCCGCTGCGTTGGCGAGATCAAGACCCTTCGCTGGATGGATGTTGCTCTTGTAAGGGGGGAGGGCTGGAATGATTCGCTCACCTAAAGGCAAGCAAGGGTTATTAAGCGGCGAGACGGCAAATAGCGAGACGCGAGAACGAAAGAACGAGAATACCTTCACCAGGGAGCACTGGAGGAAGCGAGTCGAGACCTCGCCGCAAGAAGTTGACCTCGAAGTTCTTGCCGACGAGGTATTCACACAGCAGCTTCTCTGGGCCACTGACCTGTGGGGTGGCGTAGAAGCTCTCTGGCGGAGACACCGGCGCGAGAGGGATGCCACCAAAATCAGCGCGATCTCCACGAATGAAGACGAACCGGGTGAGCCAGTGGTGGTTCTTATTGGGCGTCTCGCACACTTTGAGCCCCTGCCCGGTGAAGTACGAGACGCCATCGGCGTTGGCATGGTAGATAAAAAGCTTGCGGAAGACAGTCAGGCTGAATTCGATGCGCTCCCGGCGCATATAGCAAGCGAAAGCGATCAACACCGAGATGGCGTTAGGGTTGAACTGCGCCGGGACGACGCCAAAATATTTAAAGACCTGTTTTACCTCAGGCCAAAGGGGCAGCCGCAACCCCGCCTCAAAATGCGAGACGGGGAAGGCGAGTTCTCCCAGGTAGTAGGTATTGATGGACTCGCCGACTTTGGGGGGACGCGACTCGACACCATCCCCCAGGTACTCGCGGGCAAACCTATGGTAATCTTCTTGAGGGAGTCGGCCAAGCGGGAAGTCGTGATCTGTGAACCTCTTCCCACAGCGGCTGCGCCCCTCGCCTTCCTCGACTTTCTTCTTACCCATTTTCGGCGAGACGGGTTAAGGCGAGAAGGTTGAGAGAAAAGAAGTAGCGAGAAAGAGAATCGGCCAAGAAAAAGAAGAAGTTGGCGAGAGAACCAAGAGAGAAGGGCGAGAGGGGCCGGCGAGACGAAAGAATCAGAGAGGCAAGAGCTTGGGTAGCAGCAGAGTGAAAAGTGCGGTATCTATCTGATCCCGGGCCAGGCATATTTATAACGGATACAGAGCAATGATTGATGGGCGGGAAAATATAAGGGGAGGGGAAGAGTCGGCGTTCGTTTCTCTCTCCTAAATCTCGATCGACGCGACCCATCACAATCAAAAAAGAATATATATAATATAAATTAGAAAAAAAAAGAATAAAAAACCAGCAGTAAAAATGTATATTCAGAGATCATCCCGCGTACAGCGGGCACCCAGTTTCTTCAGGTTTTGGCGAGACGACGCCACAAGACTACTATTATTACAACATTCAAATGAAGAGGAAAAGAGAAACAGCGAGACGGACGTCCTTCAATACGGGTGTCATTGTCAGCGGCCACCGCGAGCTCCCGCACAGGGAGGTCTACTTCGCGAGTGGAAGGCGCGAATGGATTCAAGACCACGGCGCGCGAGACGGAGCTGCATATCAGTCTCATTAATGATGGCTTCAGGGTTGGTGCCATCGACATCTAGCTCGGCATTAGCTTCAGAGGATAGGCGAGCACATTCATTCTCCAGCCATTCGATACGCCTCTCCGCGGCCTGCTTATCCTGCGCCAAGGAATGGATGATGCGCGCGTGCTTCCGAAAAAGCTCAGCTGTCTTGCGCTTCATTTCCGCTGGGTTCGAAGGGTCGCCCAGGTAATCTTCAATCCCATCTACAGGAGGAGGCGAGACGGAGAGTCGCTTTGGTTGCTCCTCAACAGGCGAGTTGGCCCGAGAATCTGCGCAAGGAGTGCAGAGGCAGGGTGGAAGAGGCACTCGCGGAAGGGTGTGAGAATAGCGAAGAGGATTTAAAAGCGCGAGAGAAGGTCTTTTACCAGGAAGGCGAGAGGTCCCGGCGACCTGGAAGGGGTCGTCCCTCCTCTCGCTGGGAGTGTTGGGGGAGTAGAAGATGGCTGCGAGTCGTATTCCTCGCGGTGGACAGCAGAATCGTTTCGCGGGCTCTCCGGGTGCTGCGAAACCACGAGAGCTCCCTGAAAAAACACTAGTCAACAAAAGAGAGCACACGTTGCAGAGATGACGGCGGCAGAAGCAAGTACCCACCTCTCTCTCCCTGGAAGATGTATGAGGAGTGGGGACGGTTTCCAAGGCAGCGCGAGACAGATCTCCTGCGTCAGACGACGGACCACTGGCCTTCATCTTTTTTAGGCGAGATGATGGGGGGAGAGGGCGAACTAATGAAGAAGTAAAGGAGGCCACGTTGGCCTTGTGCTGTTCTCGCACCAGCGCGAGACGTTCACGGAAGCTCTGGCTGTGCGTCATGACGAAGGATCCAAGCTGGGGGAGAAGGATGTGCAAAGTAGGACGCCCGGTGTGCGGAGCAGGAATCCTATATTTATAGGCCCCGGTGGGGGCCTCATAAAAGATTCCTCATAAATACGTTTTTTAATGCGCCTTAAATAACGAGCCTCGGTTGGACATTCTTTCGAGCTTAGAATAACCTCGAAAAGAGCGGGGATTGTGTACAACCTCGGGCTCGCAAGAAGCCCTCAAGGAGCGAATAAGTCGAGACAGGCGAATGGGACCAAGGGACCCACTCGCGAGAGGCGAGACGAATTGTCTCTGCAATGAGCAAGGTGCCCCATTTGGGGGCGAGAAGGCCTCCAGCGGCGAGAGGGCCTCCAGCAGCGAGAGGGCCTCCAGCGGCGAGAAGGCCTCTAACGGCGAGAAGGCCTCCAGCGGCGAGAAGACCTCATAGCAAAGGACGCCGGCGAGACGGGCAGTGAGGTCCATCTCGCCGGCAAGTGCTTTTCCACTCGCTAGGATGAGAAGAGACCATTTTTATATTTTCATGACAACATGGGTTTTTACTCTTCTACCCCGGGTATTTTTACCCTCTTACCCTTAGTGGTCTGCATATAGCTCCTCAGAACAGCGGAGTTTGGCTGTTGGCAGACCCAGCCAGGGGTACCCTGGTAATTTTAGACCAGTACAGTTTGGTTATTGGCAGTTCAGTTTCCGAAATCTATAAATAAGCCCATATGGGTTCTTCAGAAGGGGACTTTTTTCACTCCCGGGAAATTGTTGGCGTTGTCTCCTGCGTTTTCTGAGGAACTCCAAGCCCAGCTTTAGGCTTTGGAGGGGAAGCTCTTAGTGACCTTCCGGGTAAGCGGTGGGACCTCCCTGCTGCGGCTTTGGGCCAGTTTTCTAGTCCTTCACGACCAGTTTGAGGTCGGAGCTTGGACCAAGTAGGTGTCGGCTACGCCCCTATTTTGCGAACATTTGTCGGAGTCAAATTTTGGCTTCAACATTTGGGGCATACGATTTTGGTATGACAATGACATTTTTGTCCAACCTCACCGGAGCAAATAAGTTGTGATAAGTCGCGTCAAACACAGCCTTAAAATTTAAAATTTTTTAGGCAAACTTAATGGAAAATATAGAATCAAAAATTGGAAGGGAAGAAAGAGTCCTTACAGTGCTTTCAAATTGTTGAGTTTCCCAAGCTCTGGTGTCAATATCCCTCCTAATTTCATCCCTTGAAGGTTCCTGCAGGTCCACATATGGATTCAAGTGATTTATAATAGCAACACGAAGCTAAGAAATGGTAAGAACGCCCAAACAGCCCCAAAATCAACATGCCGTGTCCAGCAAACCAATATTAAACAAAAAATCAAATGAAACATTTCAATACGAACTGAAACCAATGTAAGGCTTCTTTCGGATGGGCGCTTTCATGCCGGTGTGGGAGCAGCTGCCGTCGCAATGTGGGAAAACAAATGCGCACCATGTGCGGCCGGCGGTGTTTGCTCCCGCACCTCTGTCTCCAACCCCGCCGGAATCCCGCCATCCATCCAAAGGAAGCTTAAACATGCACAGGGGAACTGAAGTGAACAGACAAAAACTTGATGAACTTACAACATCTCAACTCGTCCATCAACACATTGAACGCCATTCCATTTGCAAGGACCGTCGTCTCTAAGATCCCAATCTTGTAAAGCGTTGAATGGATCAATCTCCACATTGGATCGAAACGTCAATAATGAAACACCTTCGTTCCCATCACAACCAAAATCGCCATTAGAGGGCATCCCGCTTGAATTGAGCAAAACCACTATATTTATGCATACCTTCAAAGTTTAGCGAGACGCATCCATGGAAGCGTAGCAGAAGAGTTATTAGGAACGCAAACGCGACCCTCATCTCCGCACGGGCACCGCGGATCCGCGACCAAAACTCTCAAATCAAGCGCCAGAATTTCCTGCGAAGAGGCCTCCCTCCTCCTCCGATTTTGATCAAAGAGGGATCCGCCTCATTTGTCTGAAGAAAAGACTATAAAAGGAAAGCGACTTTGATGGTGTAGTTCACCAATGAAGATTCCGATCCAATCGGCGACGATCTGCATCGAAAAAGATCAATGGTTTCGTGGATTGGGGACGAACTGGAGGAGGAAGCTGATACAAAAGGGAAATAAATGATTGCTTTATTACCGGTGGGAATCGAGGTGAAGTGAAACTGTGAAAGGAGAGGATCCCTTAATTTTACCGGTGCAGGATTTTGCACGCTATCTGTTTGCATTAGGAATACTTGCTGCTGCTTCTTCTCCGCATCTCTCCCCCACTGTATTGGATGGGACGTAGTGTGGGAGGAGAGGCGCTTGTGGTAGGCTGAGGAGGCAAATGCCGATTTTCCGCGATGTTTTGTGGCCGAGATTTGCTGTGGCGTCGGAGGCTCGCCGGGATCTTCGGGGTCCTGCGCCCGCGCAACCACCATTCCTCTCTCTCTCTCTCTCTCCTCTCTCTCTCTCCTCTCTCTCTCTCTCTCTGGATATGAACTTGTTTAGGGTTTAGTTCCGACGGAAGGATCAGCGAAGCCAACAGATGGAATCAATACCTATTTTTAGAAAGAGAGAGAGAGAGAGGAATGGGCGGAACCAACATTTCCAATCCTGCTATAATGTTCAGATTACTAGGGTTTCAGCAGGCTTGCTTCGAAGCGTTCGTCTTCTTGCTCTTTATCGAGCGAAAGAACATCCTTGTCGCCTTCGTCTTGCTCAGATAACCGAGTTAAATTGCTTTGCATTGGCTGGTTCGTTTTTAGGGTTTAAATGTTTCAATTTGAAGAAGCTAGGTTGAATCTGGAACCAGGGGATTCTCGGAAGCATGAATCCAGGGATTTGGAGCCCATAGAGTTTGTATGGACAACTCTAAGGTGAGGTTCGATTCCATCTCGCGTATTGGATTGAAATCCAACGCGCGAGAGAATATCCGTTTTTTCAATATTTTTATTACTTTTTGTTGTTCTTTTTTTGTTTTTTTTAGCTCTTGAATTCATCTCGTCACATGATTGACGGGATGAATCGTTTTCGCCCGTTGGATCATACCCTCGAGTTCTCCAACGAACTTCCAGGGGATCCGGATCCTGAATCCAGTGGATGATTCAGGTGGGTAATGGCTTCAGTTCATAGAGGTAAATTGGTGCAATGTTGTTCTCATGTGATGATGAACCTATTCTGCTCTTTGCTGGTTAAGCCAAGAGGAGATGGAACGTCATAGGGTGGCTAAACGGTCTTTTTCATCTTCTCTTTGAGATATATTTATATTAATGGTAACAGGTCTTTAATGAGTTTGGTGTGGATCCGGTAGGAATGATGGCTAGATAACAAAGCAAACATGTTTTATCAGATTGCGTCTGTCAACTTTGTTTTCATGGTTGGAAAAGGGGTCAATACAAAATGGTGGATAGATTTAGGTGCTACATGTCACGTCTGCGACAATTCTGCACTTCTAAAGGATGTCATTGCAGTTGAAGAAATTGTTTTTGTTGCGAATGGAGACACTACTCAGGTACTCCATACTTGGATTGCGGATTTGCTACTCTCCTCCTGGGTACGTTTTTAATTTTGAAAAATTGATAAATTTATACCTACATTAGCAGCTAATTTAGTGTCAATTGGCATGTTATGCGATGCAGGTATGTCGTTTAATATTAGTTGTTGTAGAGTAACTTTAACGGTTAACTCGCATTACTTTGGTTATACTTATGTCATAAATGAGATACATATGTTGAGTTTAGCAAATGAAGTAGTAAACCAAACTACAACTAGGACATTGAATTATAGAAAACTACTCATGCTAGCCAAAACTCACAATATTTTTTTAGACACAACAACCAAGTTTGACAAATATAAAAATTATGTGCTCAAACCAATATAACTAGAACATCTTTTAGTCATATTTCTAGTAGCACACAATTGATAGAGTTAATATATTCCAACATTTGTGACTACAAAAGTTTTGTCACAATAGGAGATCAAAAGTATCTGATAACTTTTATCGACCATCACTTTAGATTTAGCCATATTTATCTCCTTAAATCTAAAGATGAAATTTTTGAAAAATTTTATATTTTAAAAAATATAGTAGAAAATCAACTTGACATGAAAATAAAAACGTCAATAAGTGATATAAAAGGAGAATATGTATCAGGAGAGTTTAGAGATTTTCTCACCAGCAATGACATTATCCCTGAAACCACCGCCCAGTATTCACCACAATCCAACGGTATCGCCGCGAGGAAAAATTGAACTTTAACAGAAATATTAAATTCTATGTTGTTGACAGCTGGCATGTCTGCAACCTATTGAGGTGAAGCTGTCCTCATTTCAAATTACATTCTTAATAAAGTTCCTCGTATTAGGTTGAAACAAACACACTATGAGCTTTTGTTTAAGAGGCCTTCTAGATTTGACAATCTTAAGACTTTGAGTTATATCACTTATGTTAGGATAGCAATCTCCTAGGAGAGCAGCTTTCCATTGACATCAATCTCCTCCTCTTTTTGTCTTTTAGCTGGATCTCATAGGAGGGCAGCTTTCCAAATAGGGTGCGAAGAGGAATGGTGGAGATGCTCCCCATTTCCCTGATGGCACAGATATTATTGTCTCAGTATCTAGTTAGAGACCTAATTTTAATGGAACTTGTCATTATTGGAGCTCATAATCAAAGAAGACTCTACCATCCGGTCCGGTTTTCAAAACCTTGTTCCAAATAGTCGAAGAGGAATGGTGGAGATGCTCATTTCCCTGACTCATTGAGAGACTATCTTGAAAAATTTCTCATAGCAATCAGCTATGCTATCCTTTCCTCCCTGCCTGAGGGCCTCATATTCCTAGTTAAGGAGGGATTTCTTGTCATCTCTACCTCTTTTATTCCTTCCATGAATACAATGAGGGTGTCCCACATTTTTTTTGACTGTCTGGCAGTGCATAAGGTTTTGGAAAGTGGAATCATCAATTGCACTGACTATTATGTTCATTGCTCTTTTGTCCATTGTAGCCATCACAATTTCATCTTTAAACATTTCAGAAAATTGCTTTTGAACCCTTTAAGTTGGATCAATGGAGGATGCTTTCATAGGGACAAAAGGCCCCTCCACAACAGTTATGTAAATCCTTAGATCTGAGGTCTCCATGAACAACTTAACTCTTTACTTCCACAAGCCAAAGGTTTCCTTTCTACATATGGGCAACTTCATAGAGCTCAACTTCTTATACCCACTGGAAGACATGGTGAAGACTTAAACTACCCTTTCTAGGATCTTGGTCAGACTGTTAAGTCTTTTGACCAACCTCTCTCTGATACCACTTGATAGATTGTTATTTGGATAGACTAACTCACCTAGAGGGAGGGAGGTGAATAGGTGGTCTTTGGACTTTAATGGTTTCTTTTCTTGTTATAATAATTAGAATAAATTTAGAACAAGTCAAACACACAACATTTATAGTGGTTCCCCAAGGTCTGAGTACATCCACTTTCCCTCACCACATTTCTAGAAGTATGCTAGATAAGGCAACCTCCTCCAAGAAACTCAGCTCCAAGAGCTTACAACACAGACCCCTCAGGATCTCTCAGGCCTCCTCCCTGACCCTACCTCAGGCAAACAGCCCTACCTCTGAGTGTTCCACCTCTGACAGCTCAGAAACCTAGCTGGTCTCCTACCTCAGATCTTCACAAGATCCTAACTCAAACTAAACAAGAAGTCTTATAGCTCAGGCTGGGAGCACAGCCCTACAACTCAGATTGAGAGAACAGTATTATCTCAGGGTCGACACCCCTACAGATCAGACAATAACTTTATAACTTAGATCTTATACAAGATCATACAGAATTAAATGTTTGTGTAAAACTCCAACTGAAAGACTCAAAAGATTGACCTTAGAAGCTGAGCCTTCGGTTGGCATTGCTTGAATAAGCTTTCACTTGAAGCAGCCCTTGATTCAAAGATCTCTTCAGGAAGTGCAGATCAAGGGTTCTTCCTCTTGATCTTCTTCTTTAGGAAGAAGACCTGACTATGAGTCTAGATTTACTCAACCTGTTCTATAGAAAGCCTCCAGGAAGAAATATCTTGCAGATTACAGGAAGCAATGTGTCGTATCTGGTTTTACGAATTCTAGCAACGGCCTTATTCCATTGACCTGGAACTACATCTATATATCCTTTGACACACTACAATGGTCTTGAGAAAACGTCTTGTCGAAATAAGGGTAAGAATATAATATCTAACCCCTGCTTTCGGCGCTAGCGGCAAAGTTAACTTCCACCGAGCAATCTGGGCTTCAACGGTAACATTTGAATCGTGTCAATTGTACCGTTGAGTATTCATTCCATTTCTCAGCAAAATTAGACTTGGTGTTGAGACCTATGGCTTTCAGCGACTGCAATTGAATCTTCTCAACTGCACCACTAAGACAATCCATCATTCTCAGCGGTATTGTCTTTGACATTGAGATTAGTGACCCTCAACGATATGGACCATTATCTCAAGATATAGCTAAAAACTATAAGTTATCTCAGTTGTATTGCTTAGCTTTACTTTAACTGTTTCTACCAAGAGCCCTACATGCTCATAAATTGGATATGCATCAAATACACTATGTTATTAGCATTGGTAGTGATGTATCTTCAAATCTTGAAAGATTGAGGGCAATCTTCCCAACACTTATTTCTTACAATAATGACATCAGATATTAGCATAGCGCTTACCTTGCCTTTTGCTATGATATCAAATATGAAGTAGTTTTGATTGCTTACAATGGATAATACCAACCATATGCAGATGAAGATGACTTGACTATTACTGCAACTAGATTACTATGAAATCTCAAGCATATACATATGCAAAGACATTTGATATTTATGTTTAAATTTTTTGAATGGGTTAAGCCTTAGGACCACGTAATTGACAACAACAACACTCGGGCCTTATCCCACTATAGTAGGGTCGGCTCTATGGATCTTTTGTCGCCATTGTGCCCTATCTTTTGTCATAATCTCACTAATGCCTAAGTATATCATGTCTTTCCTTATAGTTTCAATCCAAGTCTTTATTTGTCTACCCCTCCCTTGTTTAACATACTAGTGACTAGACTCTCACAATGCCTAACAAGTGCCTCTAATGGTCTCCTTTGTACGTGTCCAAACCATCTTATACGAGTTTCTCACATCTTCTCTACAATTGGTGCTACTCCTGTCTTATCCCTAATACATTCATTCCTAATTTTATCCAATCTTGTGTGTCCACACATCCACCTAAGCATTCTCTTCTCTGCAACTCCCATTTTTTTGCTCATGTGCACAATTCACTGCCCAACACTCAGAAACATAGAGTATCGTGGGTCTAGTTACAATACGGTAAAACTTGTCGTTAAGTTTTAGTGGTACTTTATGATCACATAAGATCCCTGGCGCGCCTCTCCACTTCAATCAACCGCTTGGATTCTGTGTCACGTCTTTATCAATACCTCCGTCATTTTGAACTATCGATCCAATATATTTAAAACACGCACTATGAGAAATATCTCGATCACCCAACTTAATAATGAAGTCATTCTCCCTTTTTACTGCTAAAATTTAAGCTTCATATACTCTGTATTTGTCTTGCTCAACCTAAAACCTTCTTTTCTAAAGTATCTTGCCAAGATTCAAGTTTGTGTTTACAACCTCACGCGTCTTCATCAACCAAAACGACATCATCGGCAAACAATAAACACCAAGAAATTGCTTGTTGGATATGTCTGATGAGCTCATCTAAGATACGGGTAAAGAGATAAGGGCTTAAAGCTGAACCTTGATGTAAGCCAACAGTGATAGGGAATTCCTGTGTTAATCCTCCAGACGTCCTCACCCTTGTCACTAAATTTGTATATATATCTTTGATTATGTCAATATATGATACATTTACATCTTTCTTTTATAAGACTCCTCATAAGATCTCTCTTGGAACTCTATCATATGCCTTCTCAAGATCAATAAATAGCATATGCAAATCTTGTTTTTTTTCTCGATAGCTGTCAATGAGTCTCCTCAAGAGATGTATAGCTTCCATGGTCGACCTCCCTGACATGAATCCAAATTGATTCTTGAGATGTTAGTGGGAGTCTTACTCTTCTTTTTATTACTCATTTCCATAATTTCATGTTATGACTCATCAATTTAATTTTTTTATAATTACATAATTTTGTATATCTCTTTTATTCTTATACAAAGGTACCAAGATACTTTCTCTTCATTGGTCTGTCATCCTTTTTGACTTCAATATTTATTGAAAAAAATGTAAGACGCAAAAATTTCTTCATTTGCTACACATTTTCATACTTTAATGAGTATAATCGTCTAGCTCAATCGTATTTCCACTTTCATTAACCATGTAATTGACTATTCAGATTTTTAAAAAAAAACTATTAAACATAGACTTGGACTCTCTCTCACAAAAACACCAACATTGAAAGGACTACTTGTGAACGAACAGATAAAATTTAGACGGCCATAAATCATGTTATGTGTTTTTCTTTTATAATTAAGCAAGCTCTATATCTAACAGTAAATTATTACTTGTGATTACTGTTGTGTTTGTTTGTTATAACAATGCAAACCATTTTCAGAAATTGTTGTTTATGTTCATAATTTATTACTTCTTTTGTTGTGTTTGTTTGAACATGTGGCATCTTGAAATGATACAATAGCAAGGATGATGAAATTGAAAAATTACAAGCGACAAACAATCTTATAACTCAATCTCCCAAAAGTATTTCGCGGAGACAAACTTCATCTCCTCGTACCTCAGCCTCTAGTCCAATAACTTAACAAAGTGGTGGAAAATCAGTTAAGTTCACTGAAAAAAATGTCCATGATGCTGAAATCTTTCTGAGATTAGCACCAAAAATTTAGATATTGTTCTCAGTATCCATGAATGGCCTGAATGTAGAGGAGAACTCTTATGTAGATGATGAGAGTGATGGCTATGGGGATATGCAGTGTGAGGACCCTGACGAGCCTGGCTCACCAGCGTTGCATACGTCCAAGACCCCATCATGGACTGCAGTCCGTGCCACCGCAACCCCTCTCCATGCCCCTGCGGCCACGGCGGGTTGTTGGAAACCGCCAGCGTGAAGACCTGACCACACAACAACGCACCTGCTTACTGTGTTTTCGTCCCAGGTCTCACAGATGTAATCCTCCTTTGACGAGAAGTGATCCGGTTAAGCGGGCCTACAGGGACTTCCCAGGAGGTCACCCATCCCAGGAGTGCACTTTTTGTGAGGACCCTGACAAGCCTGGCACACCAGCACTGCATACGTCCCAGGCCCCCATCATGGACTGTAGTCTGTGCCACCCCAACCCCTCTCCGTGCCCTGCGACCACGACGGGTTGTTGGAAACCGCAGCATGAAGACCCTGACCACACAGTGCACCTACTTGCTGTGTTTTTTCGTCCCCAGGTCCCACAGACTGTAATCCTACCTTTGACGAGAAGTGATCCGGTTTTTAAACGGGCCTACGAGGACTTCCCATGAGGAGGTCACCCATCCTAGAATTTCTCCCGTCCAAGCATGCTTAACTATAGAGTTCTTTCACTTATCATCACCAATTAAGCTTCTTTTTATGTAAATACCGGCCCACGACACGCTCGCCGACCCCCAAGCGACGTTATAGGGCTGCAGCCCGTGCCACCCAAACCCATCTCCGGCCTGTTTCTCAGCACTTCAGGTTTTTGAGCATGTCAGGTTTCGAACTCAGCACCTCCTTAACAAGGCACCTTCAACAACTCTCATCACCAACTGAGTTGCAGCTCAATTGGTGATGAGAAGTGAAAGAACTCCATAGTTAAGCGTGCTTGGACGGGAGAGAAATTCTGGGATGGGTGACTCCTGGGAAGTCCCCATAGGCCAGCTTAACCGGATCACTTCTCGTCAAAGGGAGGATTGCAGTCCGTGGGACCACACAATGCACCTGCTTATGTGAGGACCCTGACGAGCCTGGCTCACCAGCGCTGCATACGTCCCAGGCCCCCATCATGGACTGCAGTCCATGTCATCCCAACTCCTCTCCGTGCCCCTGCGGCCACGGCAGGTTGTTGGAAACCGCAGCTTGAAGACCCTGACACACAGCGCACCTGCTTACTGTGTTTTCGTCCCAGGTCCCACAGACTGCAATCCTCCCTTTGACGAGAAGTGATCCGGTTAAGCGGCCTACGGGGACTCCCATCCCAGAATTGCTCCTTCCAAGCATGCTTAACTATGGAGTTATTTCACTTCTTCATCACCAATTGAGCTGCAGCTCAATTGGTGATGAGAAGTGAAAGAACTTCATAGTTAAGCATGCTTGGACGGGAGAAATTCTCGGATAGGTGACCTCCTGGGGAAGTCCACGTAGGCCCGCTTAACCGGATCACTTCTCGTCAAAGGAAGGATTGCAATCCGTGGAACCTGAGACAAAAAACACAGCAAGCAGTGTGCCGCTGTGTGGTCAGGGTCTTCACGCTGCGGTTTCCAACAACCGTTGTGGCACAGGGGCACGGAGAGGGGTTGGGGTGGCACAGACTGTCAGTCCATGATGGGGTCCTGGGTCGTTGCAGCGCTGGGGAGCCAGGCTCGTCAGGATCCTCACATAAAAGTGCACTGGTGAGCCAGGCTCATCAGGGTCCTCACATAAAAGTGCACTGGTGAGCCAGGTCTTGTCAGGGTCCTCACATTAAAGTGCACTTTTATGTGAGGGCTCGTCACTTTTATGTGAGTACCCTGACGAGCCTGGCTCACCAGCACTGCATACGTCCCAGGCCCCCATCATGGACTGCAGTCCGTGCCACCCAACACCTCTCTGTGCCCCTGCGGCCACGACGGTTGTTGGAAAACTGCAGCGTGAAGACCCTGACCACATAGCGCACCTGCTTACTGTGTTTTTCGTCCCAGGTCCACCAGTTGAGTGCAGCTCAATTGGTGATGAGAAGTGAAAGAACTTCATAGTTAAGCGTGCTTGTACGAGAGAAATTCTGGGATGAGTGACCTCCTGGGAAGTCCATGTAGGGCACGCTTAACCGGATCACTTCACGTCAAAGGGAGGATTGCAGTATGTGGGACTGGGACGAAAAAACACAGTAAGCAGGTGCGCTATTGTGGTCAGGGTCTTCATGCTGCGGTTTCCAACAACCCGCCGTGAAGGCCGGGGGCACGGAGAGGGGTTGGGGTGACACGGACTGAAGTTCATGATGGGGCCTGGGACGTATGCAGCGCTGGTGAGCCAGGCTCGTTAGGGTCATCACATGCAGACTGAGATGGAAGGTTAAGTGATATATCTTGCAGAGATCTTTCAATTGAGAAAGAAGCTGAATATACATTTAACAGAGGTGGTTATTCACCAAAAAATATGACAAAGAAATGTAAGTAGCCATGCATCGTCACTATAGTTCATTAAGTAATCATTTTCTAACTTCTTTGAGGTATTTCTTATCATATTGTATTCATTAATTGATGGTCCTTACTTTGCAATTTTGTCATCTATGAGGCTATCTACAGAAACACATGTGCACGCACGTGAGAGGGCACGGGGTACTCGTGCCCGATTACCAGTATATTATTAAATTATCAATGTATGTATTATATACTCTATATTATATTAATTTTAATAATGTAGAATGAATTATGTTTACCCGAAATCTAGTGATGTCAAGGAAGTTCTCAATCTTCATCTCGGTAGCCTGGGGGACTGTAACAACCCATTTTTTCTTTCTTTGTGGCTTTAAGGGACCCTTGAGGGTTTGATATATTTCATGTAAAATCTCATGAGTTGAAACCTTCCAGAAACATCATGAGCCAACATGGTGTTATGCACTAAAATATCAATTTAACTCTTCAAATACTCGTATTTGAGAGCATTAGGGTCCAAAAGGGATAAGGAAGACCACGAAGCTTGGGCTTTGTTCGGTCGCGTTTTGAGGCAATAAGACAATTGGTCATGGTGAATTTGTCATGTATGATTGTGCGTGTCCAAATGTACGATCACTATCAGGACACTAGCTTGGGTTATAATTTTCACGTGCATGTGTTAAGCCACACGATTGTGCGATATATATCGCTCTTGTCAATTAGTCATGCACGAACGTGCGTGTCCAAATTACATGATCGTTTTTCAATTCATTGTTTTGACTGTTTTTACACGCAAACGGTTGTACGCGATAAAGTCGCACAATCATGCGATCGGGCCTGTAAACTGCTCCAAGCACCAGATTGAATCGTTCTATGTGGTATTTTCATATCCAACATGTGGGACCTTATAATGCTTTAGGTCGGAAATGGGTGACTTTAGACTCCTTTTCTTTGGGATTTTCTCACCTAAGCCAATAAAGAGAGGAGAGGAGAGCTTGGAGGAGGAAGACGAAGATTCGCCGAGAAAAGATAAAGAGCTCCATATCGACCATCCATCTTCGTTATTGCACAGAAAGTCTATATGTGCTTCTCCTTACACTTTTCAAGACTTTCATGGCCGAAAAGGAAGTGTTGAAGGTAATGGTCTCTTTCTCCCTAGGTTTTGGACTCAGTTTACTTGGTTGTTCTTTTTTATGCATGTTTGTGTTGGTGGCACCTAATATCTCTAATTAGAGAGCATAGGTAACCAAGTTAATTGTGAACCACTGCGGCATGGGATTGCATCCCTGGCATGCTTGCATTAGAAACACGAATGCGATTACGAGATAGACATTAAGTGTGAAGCCTAAATGTGGTCGTTGACCCGACTCATTGATGTTTTTTTTATTTGGTGCATGGCCCCATAGACGGAACTTGAATGCGATTAATGTGGTGAATATAAATTATGCAATTTAGTGGCTCCCTTATGACATGGATACCTAAATGTGAATTGACCCCGCGACAGGATATTATGGCGGTGATGAATTGAAGACCCAAAGTC